>VYXD01000543.1:173461-219773 GCA_013397195.1 Hylia prasina
CCCCTCCCGCAAATGAGACCACTTGCGGGTGACCAGTGTAGACCTTGCATTTAGGGGAACCTTTTCTTTCTCTTCTTTCCCATTGTGATGTCTCTCATGCAGGTTAGACTTAGAATTCACTATCCAAATCCCTCGAGCCCATCAAAAATGGCCCCCAGTCCACATTAATGACCCTGTCCTCTTTTTTTTTTTTCTTTTTTTTCTTTTTTTTAAGATATATGTATAGTTGACTGGAAAATTTATTATTTTTGTCTTGCATGTTGAGGAATTTGGAAATTTTATTTTTTCTAAAAGAAAAGGGTGTAAGGCAGATAGGTCCCAGCTGGATCATCTTGGTGTCTAAGGTTTGTGTGAAAATTTGCTTTTGAGGGAAAGAAGTTTCTATTCTGTAACACAGTAACTTAATTTCAGGAAGTATAAAGAGAGATGGGAAACTCTGGGGGAGCCAAAAAGCACTTCATTTAAAATATAAATGCAAGGGAGCAATGCTCACTTCTCCTAATCTTAATTTTTTTTTTTTTTAATAGCTCACTATTACTGCTTCTAATCTTACTGTAGGTGACTTTCCGTAGGAAAACTCTGTTCATTTGTCTGAGCTGGGTGGTGTTCAGAGTAAAGCCTTGGGTATATCGTTAGCTATTCCTGTAGTTCTGGAAGCCCCATTTTCTGCTACCTGTAACAGCCTGCAGTAGGGAGCTTGAGTTTAAAAACCCTGTGTCAGAGAGCAAACGCGTCTTGTGTTCACGACCTGAAAACCAGATAGCTGCTGTGGGTACCACTGCTGGCGTGTTCAGCTAAGTAAGTTCTTTCCCTCTGATTGTTAAATTGCAGCATCGCAAATGCATGGGGCCTGATTGTCATGAAATTGGTTACTGCTCTCAAATTTCTGTTTGGTTTATTGAGAGAAGTCTTCCTTGAGAGCCTAGAAATTATGCAGAACTGAAATGATGAACAGCATTATCTTGTTTGTCTGTCCTTCACAAACAAACTCTCTTTTGCCGTGGGGAATGTTCTGAATGCTGCTACGCTCAATAAAATGTGACAGAGTTTTCCACACTTATATTTAAAGGTTTGAATAGGGTGGACTGGGGGGAGGGCAGGGGGGAGAAAGGCAGGAGGAGATTGTCTGGGGTCTCCTTTTCATGAGGTAAGCGGTGAGCTGGTTTAGTGCATCTTGATTCTGAAGCTTTGTTTCTTTTATACCTTGTACTGACTATTGCTTTCTCTGGCTTTTGAGTGCATTTCCCTGCTCCATTGGTCTCTTTGAGCTGAGCTCTTGCAGGTAGGTAGTATTTTAGAAAATGTTAGAGAAGAGTGAAATTTTAGTACATACGTAAATAAAACTTGTTTATTTTACAGGCTAAGGTGGGTGTGAAGGGGGTTTCCCCCTTTAGTAAGGCATGTTGTTGACTTGTTATTTCTAATACCAGACGGTTCAGAGACAGTCGATGATGACAGGAGTTGGCTGCTCTTGGTCTGATAAGATGACAAAAGGACGGATGCATCGCCTGGTTTGAGGCACACTCTTTGCATTAGGAGAGTGCAGGGGGGTTGTGGTTTTTGTCTGTTGGCGTTCTTGCATATGAATGAACAAGGCAGCCCACTCCTGTAGCAGAGTGGAACTTCTTACAGCCCTGGAAAAGAGCTTGCTTATACAGAAATTATTTCTTTTAAATTTTAATTCCTTCCCAGAGTAAAATTTTGGGGGATGGATGTGCTTTTTTTGTTTTTTGTGTGTGCAGTACACAGGTAGGTTGCTGACAGGAAGAAGGCAGATTTCTTCCAGAACCTCAGTTTCCTGGTTCTATTTTGTATTTCTAGTGCATGGGCAGGAAGTTCCTTTGCTTGTGTTAAGTGAAAGCCAGAAAGATTTTGTTTATCCAGGCACTGACTGATAGGTCTTTGGCCTCCCTCACGAGCAAATGTAGAGCTTCTTTTTTTGTTTTAAATTTGAGAGTAGAATGCAGAAATACGTTTGAGGGGTTTAGGAGTAGGGCATCTCACTGACTGGCTTTAAAAAGGGTCTCTGGACCACCAAAGCTGCCTTATAGTATGTTATAGTTTTCACTTTTGGGGGTGACTTGTGCATGTTTAGACATCGATGCCAAGTCTTGCAGTGCTTTATTGCCGTTGAGGTCAGCTGAAGTCCAGGGTCTGAGTTCAGTTCAGAGTGTCAACCAGACTGTTGAATGCACCGTGGCATGTGCTGCCCTTGTCCCACCTGGTGCTCTCTGCTCTGCCCCATATACCAACTGGAGGGCCCTTGTTGATAAAGCATTAGCCTCTAGTGTTGTTTGCATTGTTTTCAATATGTAAAAAGTTCGTGGGAGTGTCAGATATCTGAGCTGGGTGTCTCCTCCCCTCCCACTTCCTGAAGCAATTTACTGTTTGGATTTCTCTGAACAAGGGAAGGGTTACTAGCTTTGTGTGGGATCAGCATCTTGTTACACACATCTGCTGGTCTCTGAACACATTCCTGTTGTATTAATGAAGACTTGAATTGAGAGATTCATAAATCTGTGGTGTTCAGGCACAGGATACTAAGAGCTATGTTACTATTCTTAGTTTGTAAATCGTCCTTTTGATACCATCTTGTTTTCTTTTGTAGGTATAAATAAAAACACTGTTGTCAATAAATTGTGAACTTTGTCTTTATTTTTGGAATGTAAAGCTGTCTTTGCCCCTCTTCCCAGTTCTTACAAGTCAAATTCAAGGAGATGGAAACATTGCTTGGCAACCCACTGTATTTTAATTGAAATCGTCCCTGTTTGTAGAACACGAGGAAACGGAAAGTAAGTGAGCAGGGAGGATGTTTGAATGCTTATGGAATTAGAGGATTCGTGTTATTCAAAAGCAGTGTGTTTTTCTTGAATGTTACAGGGCCTGAATAGAGAGAGTATCAGGCCGAATTAATTTGGAAGAGGGTGTTAGTTCATACAGAGTTAAAGTAACAGTTTGTAGCATCTGGTGTGTCAGAAATGGCCGCCTGTGAAGTGGGTCAGTTACCAGACTTCATTAGTACATGTTCCCTATACACCGGGCACTTGCAGAAGGGCTAAAAGGAGTGACATTTTCCCTTGTGCTGCCTCAGGGTCAGGATGGAGGTGTGTTTTGGATTTAGATGCTGGGAAGACCTGGGAGAAGAAATTGTACTACTTCAGTATTGGCCAGCACTAGCACCAAATTCAAGTGTGAAGAAATAAAAAAACGGAGGGGAAGAGTGATGGATGGAAAATATTTCAGGTTTCCAACCCTTGTCTTCCTGGCACTGGGTTGAAACTCAGCTGAGCCATCCGTTAGTTAAAAAGGGCCAGGGAAGGAAAGCTGTGATCTTAAACAGCTTCGTCTTTGGGATTTCTTGCGCTGCCTGTGGGATGTCTTCAAACAGGCATGGGAAGACTCAGCTTCTTTCCTTTTAAGACTGTGAAGAGAAAAAGAAGGTAATGAATAAATTTAGTGGAATTCAACTGTTCCATTGTTTCAGTAATTTTACGTTTTCTAACTTGCGATTTAGATTGCCAGATAGTGGGGTGCTAGGTTTGCAGACTGTGAATGGGAGACAACCACTGTAAAATGCTGCTAAGAGGGGAAAGCACAACCTGTGTATTCTCTTTTAAGCTAAAGAATTTGTCTTCCATGGTTACTTGTTCTCATGGGTGGACCATCTCAATTATTTTTGTTGATGATGTGCTATTCCTAGGGCTTTCCCCTCCTTTTGATGCACAGCATGGCCTGAATCAATGTCTGTAGCCAGGCCCCGGCTGAGCCCTTCCCAGCCCATCTGAGCTGAATGTTGGGATGTCAGAGGCCCATAGGCTTAGATGGGGTGGCTGGAGCAGGGACTGTCCTGGATGTGCAGTGGTCAGTAGTGCAGAGTGGCCGTGCCTCTGCATGGGGATGGGGTGGTACTGGGGTGGGTGCTTGTCCAGTGTCTGTTGGGTGCCAAAGGGAAGGGCTGTGATGTGCTGAGGATGCACTGTGTGGGAGGGCCTGATGGACTGGGCCAGGCTGGAGAAATGGAGGCCTTGTGACAGTCAACAAAGCTGATTGCACATCCTGCCCTGGGCTGGAACAACCCCAGGCACCAGTATGTGTTGGGGGCTGCCCAGCTGGAAAGCGGCTTGGCAGAAAAGGGCTTGGGTGTGCTGGTGGACAGCAAGTTGAAAAGCCATCAGTGTGCCCTTGTGATGAAGCAAACAGCCTCTGGAGCTGCATTGCCAGCAGGGTGAGCAGGGAGTTCTTCCTCTCTACTTAGCCTTGGGAGGCCACAGCTGGGGTGGTAGGCTCAGCTTTGGGCTCTCAGAACAAAAGATGGGCAGTCAAGAAGGACTGTAAGAGCATCTTTATGTCGGAGCACAGGTTGCAAGCTGAGATTGTTCAGTGTTGAGAAGGTTGAGGGGCACCTGACAGATGTGCACAAGTGCTGACGGGGGGAATGGAGGCATACCCAGACTCTGGTGCTCAGTGACCGGGCCGGGGACAGTGGGAAATTCCACTTAAACATCTGAAAATAATATTTAAAATGAGGGTGGTCAGACAGTGGCACATTGCCCAGAAAGTCTTCACCCTGGAGACAGTCAAAACCTTACTGGACGGGACTTTGAAAAATGTGAGCAGGGGCATGGATGAGATTATTTTCCCCCCTCCACCCTGACTGCCCACACCCCTGGCTATTTTGTGAAATACAAGCTTTGGGGAGCTGAAAGCTTCCTCAGGGTATCTTTCATGTCCTTGTGTTAAACAGAAGGGAGCTCATCTAGTTTTGAAAACAAGATAAAAAGAAGTAGCATTCTATAAAAATCCTTTTGCAGTGCTTTGGTATAGGCTCAGAAGTTTTATTAAATCCGTTTCTTTATATAACACATTTTTGCTTTCTTTTTTCAGCATCACTGCCCTTTTTTCTGAGCTCTTCAGTGTTAGAAATGTTTTTAAAAGTTTGTTTTTTTAAAAGAATGTAAGAGATACAACTTCATGTAACATTGCTGGCTCTCATAAATGATTGCAAAGTATTTGCATGTCTTCAGACACCATTTCTCCCATGATCCAGAACATTTGTGTAAAACAAAAGAGGAAGAAAAAAGCAATTCTCTTCCTGCTGTGATGTTCCATCTACAAATGTTTTTTTCTTCTGCCTCCTGTATCATCTAAATTTTGCAGCTCTGTCACTAGCAGTGTGAAATTGGAAGCCAGCAGTTGTGTTTTTTCCCCCTTTTGTTCCACCATCACAACTACAAAGGGTATGGATTTCTCACAAAATTCAGAAGGACACAGGACGTATGAATTGAGCGGAGCTAAAATGGGAATTAGTTTAGAAAAGAAAAAATGGAATTGACGTGGAGCACCTTGATGGCAGTTTTAGAAAGTATTTTTCTGGCTACAAAAGTATTTAATGACAGAAGGAAGTCTTAATCTGCCAAGGCCAGCCACCTGCTCAGTGCTCCTATCACCTCTCTATCAGCAGGTGTATTGCATGAAGCTACCAAAAATCCATCCCTTGAAACTTCAAACATGAGCTGTCATTACTACATTTGGCAGACTTGGTGGGGAAAGTGAAGAAGGAGGAGAACAGTTGTCCACTTGGCTAATTTCATCTAATTCCATCCTCCTCAACAGAAAGGTGTTTTAAAGTGTCCTTCAGCCTCGGCAAACCACAGCATGTTCTATCAGGATTTATGCCCTTGGTGCACTTTTAAGCTCTGGTAGCCATTTACAAAGCATGGCACTGAAATGGAAGGGGTATCTGATTTTGGAAAATGGGAGTGTCTTCTCTATGCAGATGCCCATCTTCCTACAGAATCAGTTCTTGACAATCAAGAACCTGATCTTCTCTATCAAAGGAAAAGAAGGATTAATATCTCCATATGTCTGTAGTTGCTTTCTCAGGTACATTGTCTGCCTGCAGCTATTTTTCCCCCATCAAAGCTTTTTAGGGTTTCTTTTTTGCATGATTCATAGTCTTTCAAAATATATATAGAATTGAATGTATCTCGGTTGTTAACATCCCAAGGTGAGGTTAAACCAGGCTTACTGGTTTAATTCTTGCTGTGTTTCACACATCAGAGCCTTGCAAGCAGTGATCCCCACTCTCAATCAATAGGTATGTTTTTTTAAACTGGACTTCAGGTGCACAATATGAATCACAAACACAGCCAAAAAATAGTAAGGATTAACACCTGGCAAACTGCAGCTCCACCCTATACTGCAAGATTGAAGGAACTTTTTGGTATTACAGCAACCTGTTTACCTACCTTTGGTGACGTAGAGATAGAAGAAGTCACAGTAGAAGATAGTTTGTACCACCCCGGAAACAACAGCGATCTGGTCATAGAAATTCTCTGTGTGGTAGCGCCAGACCCAGTTGGCAATGTAGAGAGCACGGTAGAGGCCCAGGAAGAAAAGGTAGTGTGTTGTGATGGTCTCTGCTTCCCCTGTCTTGCTGATCATGAACAGCTGAGGAAGGATTGCCACAGACTCTAAGTAGATGGAGAAGGTCCAGAGTATCTGTGAGGTGCAAAATGAAGACAGTGGGTAGCCAGTGCTGGTTAGTACGTGTTAAGACCCAAAGCTTTTCATTTGGCAAATCACTGATGGGGTGAGGGGGATGAGTACTGCTGCTGAAATTGGGGAAAATGAGCTTTCTGTGCTGGGAGTGAGAGCAGACAGTGCTGAGCTGCTCTATAGATGGTACTGTCTTCAAGGCCTGCCAACTTTGCCTTTCCTGCCTGCTTTTGCTGTTAAAAATCTCAGCTATTCAACATGCTGCTCACTCTGCTGCCTGGTGTCAGGCTGCTGCTGCTTCCTTCCCTTCTTTTGCCTCAGCTTTTCCTTACCTCCAAGGGGGTGAAGCTGTGGTTCTCCAGAAATGACAGGCCTGTGACAGGGACCAGCAGGAACTCCAGGCGAAAGGAGTCGTTCTCACTGTCAAACGTTTTCCGGAATTTCACATAGATCATATGCACAGTGACATAAGCACAGATCAAAAAAATGACCTGTGGGAGAGAAGGGAGATGGTAAGACCTTTATCTGCAATTGCACTTTCCGTGCTTAAAGAGAGGCTGGCTTTCCCAAAACTCAAGATAGTTGCTGAATGCTTTGCCTGTGTTGACTTTCCTGGAGATATTCCAGTGGTCAGGTAAAGCTTGCCGCACCATGAGAATCTCACGTTTGAGTCCCTCTGGGGCACTCTGTGAAAAAGTTGGCTTGGTAGCAGCTTTACATTAATGCTCCTTCTGTACAAGGACACCCAGGCTTGGTTCATGGTGTCTTGTTCCAGTTTTAGTGGTACTAAATACTCAGCTCACTTACTGACTGTGGCAAGGGGGTTTTTGGTCAATGGAGGGACAGTGGCACCAAAGGAAACATTATCCTCCCTGGCTGAAAAACTCCATGACTGTGCACCCTCACCTTCCTGAGAAACCACAGTGAGCTGAGAGGAACCTCTCCTGCTGCACTGCTCTCTCCTTACCTTCATCACAGTGTTATAGACCGAGATGAAATTCGTGAACAGGTCCAGGTAGCGGGTTGTGAAGACAAGGGCAAAAAGTATCTGACTCTTCCCAGAGATTCCTGCGTGGGAGGGAGATGAAAGTAAAGCAGAGGAAGGGAAGGGTCTATGGGATGGTGGCTTCCCCTTATGCCCAAGCACTTAGGAAGCATTTAGTATAATAAGTGTGTTGTTTTGTGAGCCAGGGCTGGTGTGTGGGTGCTGAGGTAGCTGTACCCCAGAGTAGCCAGAGTCTCCCGACTAACAGAGCAGGTTCCTGCTGATGCCCCTGAGTGCTGCCTTTTGGAACCTGATGCTCAGTGGGCATGTTCACCACTTTGGCCAGTTTAGTCCTTGCTGTTGTCAAAAGGCCTTTCTCTTCCCTCCCTTCCCCCTTTGCCTGCCCACCTCACCAGGGACTGTGTGATACCTGCTGCAGGAGGGAAAGAACTGCAGGACCAGCCCTTGGGGCACTGATGGAACTTGGCCGCTGCTGGCAGAGGGATGCAGTCAGGCCCATCCACTTCTGTACCATTATCATGGGCACAGCCCCAGCAGCCCAGCCCCAAAATCTTATGAGGAGGGAACTGTGAGCAAAACTCTCCTGCAGGAAGCTGCTGTCCTGATTTCCTTGCCCTTGGATGGGGCAGCCTCTGGCACCTGTCCACCACTGGCAGAACCTCCCACCTAAAGCAGCTTTGTCTCCAGGTTGTTGGTGCTGGTGCCACCACAACCTCTTGCTCTCATTTTCCACCTCTCTCCAGCCTTGCCACCCTCTCCTTCACTTCACCACCCTGAGACCAACACCTGCCTGAGGCTGTGTGCCTTGCCACATCACATCCTTCCAACACAGCCCTCTCCTGGCAGGGAGACCTCCCAGAGGAAGATGATGACTTCCCTCTAATAACCCATAGGGGAGGGCTGCCAGTTCATATGGGCTACCACTGTCCTTTCCAGCTCTCATTTTGCTGTACCTTTCACCGAACTGCCCTCCAAGAAGGGCCACCCTCCTTCCCTGGGACGTGGGAGCACTCACCAGCACAGGACTTGGACTTTATGATCTTCACCAGGAGAATAATGATGGCCAGCAGGTGGGAGACATCCCCCAGGATGCGGAAGATGTTCATGGTGCCAGGGGGACTCTTCTGGGGTGAAGGGAGTGTGTCTCTTTCTGCAGGCAAGGAGGGCAAGGGTGTGAAGGTTTTCTCCACTGAGCCTCAACTGAATGAATGGTCTCCTTCAGTTCAACTTCTTCCCTGAGCACGGAGTCCTTCTTTCTTGCAGCGCAAAGTTCAGTCTCCCCTCTCCCTTGGCTACAGATGCCTTTCCCCTGCCAGGCTGGATGTCTCCCTTGTTTACTTTTCCACCGAGGTGGATTCTCCCTCTCCCAGTCTCGGGCCTTCCTCCCTCTGCTTTGGGCTGAAAGTTGGGAGTTTGTCTCCCGGAGAGCTCTCCAGACTGAGCAGTTCCGAAGCCAGTGCTGGGTGACGGTGACGTGGCTCCTGGCTGGCCGGGGAGGAGAGAGAGGAGGAGGCAGAGGCGGGAATAACTGTGCTATTTTTCCCTTTTTCTTTTTTTTTTTTTTGCTTTCCTCTTTTTTCTTCCCCTGCTTGTCTCAAGTTACACACGGAAGTGTGGCTAAAGTGGAAAAGGCAGAGGGAACAGGATTCCCATCCTCTGGCCTTGAGGACACACCCTCCAGCGAGGGCCAGGCTTTCCAGGAATATTTACCACGAGTGCAGTAACCTCTATCCTGCTTCCAGTCAGCAGCCTTCTGCTCTCTGCCCTTCCCAGCCCCATCCCACCTCCAGCACCTTCTCATCAGTGCTCTGCCTTGTCTCCTGGAGCCAAAGAAGAAGTGGAGAGATGTTTGAATTATCAAGCCATTGCAGCTCTTCCACAGCTGTTCATGGACAGCCATTCCCTGGTGTCTGCCCCACCAGGCACCCCTTCCTTCAGGTACCCTATCTGGAGCACTGTGGATCCCTGAGCACAGCGCTGGAGAAAACAAAAGATCCTCCCAAGGGCTGATTTGAAACAAAGTTCACTGAAAATGTTAGACCTGGATTCCTGTAAGAGGGTTACAAATGTTGTAGGGAATGTGTTGAGTGAAAGAAGCACATGGTTGCTGCTGGTTTTATAGATTTCACAGAAAGGAGCTCAGTAGTGACTGTTAGAAAGTTTTAATATAATTGAAAATATATTAAGCTGGGTGATCAGCTTGTTTTGGATGAACCTTGTCCTTGAAGCAGCAGTTATGCAGGGGGATCTCATGGCAGCAGTGGGGAGACCTCTGCCTCAGGACCCAGCAATTAGATAGTCAGTATCTAGTCACTAATTTAAAGTTGTTTTGGTACAACCACTAAAACAAATGGAAGTTTTAATTTATCTCCTTGTCCCTGAGCGAATCATATCTGGCCATGAGTCTAATTTGGTTACTCTTGGATTGTGTGATCCTGCCTGCTCCTGTCCCAAAGCTGGCTCTGGCTGCTGCCCTCCCTGTCCCCAGCCATGACCTGTGGCCATCCCCTACACATTTCTCTCTGTCCTTATGGGCTTGCTTGGAGTAAAATCCTTAACGACCAAAGAGTAAAAGTATTATTCCTGGTGCTTTCTGAGAGGATTAACAAGCCTATTAGCATCACCGGATCCTTCTCTGAATACATTTGCATACATTTCTTCCCTGCCCATTAGGTTGGTGGTTGTGTTTTCCCTCTCTGAAGCTCCAGCACCTGCATCATAGGGCTTTTCCAGATGGATTCACAGGCCGAGTTGGAAAAGACCTGCTTGGCCCCACAAAACTGGAGACATCCCTGCCTGTTCCCAGCCAGGGCACTGAGGCAGGGATTGGTGCGGTGGGACAAGAGTGGGTTAGAGCAAAGGAGACAATTGGCAAAGGATAGGGAGTGCCTGAACTGGGTTTCCAGACATCAGAGTGGAGCTGCCTGGGATTTCAGCAGGGCTTTGCAAGGCCATGTGAGTACTGGTGAAAGCCAAGCCCCAGTCCTGGTTGCCCTGCAGGTCCCTGGTGCCCCCAGTCCTTTTGCAGGTGGGCAAAGAGCTTTGACCCATGGAGCAGGGATGTAAAGTTGGGGGGAAGGAACAGATTTGGGGTCCTCTCTTCCAAGAGATCCCCTTCCAATCCCCTGGAGTGCGATGTCTGAGAGGCCTTGTCTTTCTCTTGTCCCTGCACTCCTCTTTGCAGCTTCTTGTCCCACCCAAGGAAAGAAGTCCCTTGCAGTGGGGTGACAAAGGTTTATTCTCTTCATCTTGCAACTTCCCAAGAAGACCTGATGGGCTCTGAGTCCCAGCATTATCTCCCACTGTGGCACAAGGAACCACCAGCTGAGGTGAGCATTAGAGATACTTCACGGGAGCAGCCTGATCAAGCTCACCCAGCTGGAACAGGATGGTAGGGCTGGGGTGTCCTCATGGGACATCCCTGTGTGGCACATGAGGGCCACAGGAAAGCTGCTGCAGGGCAAGGGACACCCAGGCTCTTAGAGAAGAAAAAATTGGCACATGGAGTGGGACCAGGCAAAAACAAACCTTCCCTCCTCCTGCCCTGCCACAATGCAAAGTGCCTTGCGCCGGGTGTCTCCCTGCCTCCCAAAATAATGCCCGGTGCTGCCACCACCCTGCACAATGATGCCTCCCGTTTCCATGGTGACCACAAGGAATGTCGCCAGGGTGACAAGGAGGCAAATGAGCTGGGATTTGATATTGAAAATGAGATTTTGGGGTTGTTGGGTTTCTTTTTCTCCCCCCCAACCCCTCCTCCTTTAGTTCTATTTTTGAGGTTTCCCTGTCTCTGCTGGTCTGGAAAGCTCCTCCTGCAGAGCCCATGGGCCAGGCAGCAGCAGCTTCATCCAAGGCCCTTCTCCCCCTCTGCCTGCCCTGTGAGGTGATGGCTGTGTAATGAGAAGAGGGACAAAAGGGCATTTCCTTATCACTAAAACATTTGTTTCCTTCTATCAGGAAGGCTTCTGTGCTTTTGCCCCTGGTGGTGCTCCAGGTGTCCCCCTCCATTCTGCTGCAGGATGTAGCTTGGGCTGCATCCAGACCTCCTGGGAGAGATTTGTCTAAGGGAGGGAAATGATTCTGCACTCCCAGAGGGACTAAGGAACATGGTGGGGTTGAGCACCATGGGCTGTCTCTGTGTCTCACCATCTCTGCCCCCATGACCAGATCAGATTGGCTGGGCAGTTCTGGAACACTGGGGACAGAGATGGGATGGTTGGAGGAAGATTGCAGAGGGAGCATGCCAGGTGCTAAGGAGTCCAAAACTTTGTTCTCTGGTTTAAACACCCACAATCAGACCTGCTCAGCGCAGAGAGGGCTTGAGGGTTTGTGCTGGCTTAGCTGGTATCACAGGAATGCAGGATCACGGGTGTCCAAGTAGGGGCTTCTGGCATAGAGGTAGCTCTTCTCTTCATGCCCAGGCAGGAGAAGGGACAAGCAGCGTTTGCTCACCTTCCCAGGAGCTCTTGCTCTCCAACACACCCACCTCTCTATCCATCTCCAACCATCCCTCTTTCCCTCTCTCTCTCTATCCATTCTTCGTTTCATCTTTTCAACCACCTCTCCCTCCTCCTCTCTCCATTCACCTCTTCATTCACCCCTCCAAAGATTCCTCTGTCCATCTCTATGACTCTTTCCCTCCTTTCACCCATCCCTTTATCCATCCCTCATTCCACCCTTTCATCCCTCCATCCCTCTCTCCCTCTGCCTCCCTCAATCCCCACAGTGGCACTGGGAAAGGTTGGCGGAGTGGGGCTATTTTTGGGAGTGTCTCCCTGGCAACGGCTGCCACCACCGTCTGTGGTGGCTTTTACATAGGTGCTAAAATATTCCACACTTCTTATTAAAGATGGTGCTGGTGGAGACGGGCGGGGGTGGCGAGTGTGAGCCACCCCACTGCTGGGGCCGGCGGCCATGGGGTGGTCAGGCCATGACACTTGGGGGTCACAAGGACAGCAAGGGGCTGGTGACATCTTCAGTGAGGCATTCCCATGTCCCTCTGGAAGTGGGCTCTGGAAGTGCCACCTGTCTCTTGGCAGTGCCAGGCTGCCACACCATGCAAAAAGTGCAGCTATCCATCCTCTTGCTGCACAAGCAGAGGGAAATGTGGTGAGGTATTGGGGGGGAGCAGCAATGAGGAGCAGAAGGCAGAGAAGGCAAAACCTGACCTGAAGCTGAGGTAGCTGCACTTGGTGGTTTTGCCTGCTCTGGGAAGGAGCAAGATGTCTCAGCCCCATTTTCATCCCTTCACTGTATGAAGAGGAAAGGCTTATTATGGTGCCAGAAGGATGTTACACTTTGCCAAAGAGCAGCTGGGCAGATACTGGGCAGTAGCTCTTGGGAAGCAGCCCCACAGGCCCTAGAGACAGAGCTTTTGGGAAAGTAAGGACCCCTCTGAGTCTGAGTGAGGTTCTCATACGGATGGTTGCAGAGGGGATGGATAGGCTGGCCCTGCTCCATCCAGGTGCAGCAGCTCCCCAGAAGCAGTAGGGAGCATCCATGGGCGCACTGGGGTGAACTGAACATTCAGGAGGCGGATGTGCTCCTGGTTTGCAGCTGCTTGTCTGCATGGAGCTACTAAACCCACCCTCTGCTGCCCTGGCAGTGGCTTTGCCAGGTGGGAGCAGGTTGTGCTCACTACAGCCATGTTCAGTGGTGCTGGCAGAGCACAGCAGGCTCCACAGCATGTGCCACATCTTGGGAGAATTTTAGGATGGAGGGTCACTCATGATCCTTGCAGGAGTGGGGCCCAGAGGAGACTCAAAAAATGTGGTTTTTTATCTTTTTTAGTTTTCAGTACAGGCCTTAACACTGGGGACAGCAGATGAGACACCAAGGTGGAAACCATGTCTTCAAAAGCGCCATCCTGGAGAAGGGCTGGCCCCAGGACCCTGTACCTACAGCCACTGCCTGTGTGGTCAGGGGTCTCTTCAGCTTTGCTGCATCAGAGACCCCTGCCCTCTCTCCTTGTCACCCAGAAGTTACCTCTGAGATGGTGGTGGCCATGGAGACTCAAAAGAGGTTTCTTGGACAGGTTTCCTGGCCGGATGGCTGTGCACTACCCTGGAGCCCAGAGGGCTGGTCCCTCTGTGCCCACACTCCTGTCCTAGCATTACTCATCCCGGCTGGAAATCACCAGCTCTGTAGATTGGGGAGGCAATGCCCCACAGCAAACACTCTGCATCAGCTGGGAGAGCCTGGTCCTTCCTCAGGGCGAGGTGTCAGCCCAGCCCCCCAAATCCAGGTGGGAAGAAACCCTGTGATGGTAGTTATTTAATCTCTGTGTAGCAGCCCAGGAGGAGGATTCACCTCCTCGGGGGCATCTGGCGGCCCCACCGTCCCTTTTCCCGCTGCTGATGGCTGCTCTGTCTCCCCATGGCGGCTCCGCAGCTCTGAGCTCACATGCGAGGATGGGCTAAAGTAGCGGAAAGCTGTTGGATCCTACCACAGAGTTACTGACTTCTCAGCTACAGACTGCATAGCAATCAGCGAGGGGGAGAGGCAGCCAGGGAAAGGGAGCGGAGCGCAAAGGGAGGAAGAGTGTCAGAGAGAGGGGGGATCTGGGGACTAGAGCAGGGGGGCAGCAAGGGCCACGGGCAAATAATGCCAGAGAAGGAGGGAGCGAGGCAGGAGGGGGAGACCTAAACCGGTCGCTGAGCCACGAAGGCACATCAGCACTCCGTGGGATGGACGCTCCTGGGAGCAAAATTCTGAGAGGCAGAGGCAGAAGGAGAGCGCTGGCGTGGGCAGGGCAGAGTTAGGAGAGGAGCAGGTCGCAGCGGAGAAGTAGCTCTTCGGAGGGGAAAAAATAAACCTAGGCTGGAGGCGAGAGAGGACTGCAGAGAGACTTCCCTGATTCCTCCGGTCCGGCTGAGGCATTTCATGGTGAGATGAAGAGACCGGCCGCGTTCCCCTTCCTCTGATGTTGGCTCGGCGCGGCTGGAGCAGGCGGCAGCCCTCGGCAGGACCCGGGTAAGAGGCGGTGCCGGGGCGCGCTGCTCTCCTCACCGGCATGAGAGCGGGAAGGGGTTTTTTTCTCCCTTAGGAAAATAATGTATTGTTTCATTTGCGTTCGCTCTGAGGAACAGCTATAAATATAACTTAGGGAGAGATGCGTGGCTTCGTGTGAGCGTGCCAGTGAATAATAAAGTTGCCTTGTGTGCATGGCGTATGCACGTACCGCTACCGGGGCGGCCGCGGGCCCAGGGGCAGGGGTGGGCTCCTGCCTCTAAACCTCCCCAGCTTCCCTCCCCGCCCCCTTGCCACCCTGACTTCGGTCGCTTTGCAGGTAACTTCTTCATTGTTTCAGTTCCCTATATTTTCTTAGAGTCTTCTAGCCCTAGGCTGGGTCTTGCTCACCTTTTGCTTCTCCTCCTCTGTAAATTCCTCTCTGTGCTGGTCCTGACCAGGTCATCGAGAAAAGGGCAGCTGAAGACCTGCTCTCCAAGCTCTCAGGTGGAAATGGGGCTGAGGTGGATGTGTTTGTTCTCCTGCTGCCTGTGGAGCTTTTTGGGCTCCAGACCTGCCCCCCTCTCCCTTGCCTTCCACCTCTCCTAGTCCCAGCATGGCTGATCCTGCAGGTGGTGGTCCAACACCCCCCAGATAGGGACAGGGCAAAGGGTCTTCTGGAGAGTAGGTTTGGGTGAAGGAGATCAGGAGGAAGCCATGAGCAAACTACCAGAGAAACTCTGCATCTGCTCCCTGTTGACAAGGTGGGCTTCCCCACCTAGGGAGGAGTGGGCAGGCAGGTTTGCATGGTGCTGGCAGATCACCTCAGACATCCCTGGCCCTTCAGCCCCCAAGGCCCTCCCTCCTGGGAAAATCACCTGGAGTAATCTCTTCTGGCAAGAGCCTGGTGTTTCCTAGCCCTGCTGCTCAGCCCTGCCCAGCCCTGACTCTATCAACAGTAAAGCAAACAGCAACTCCGGGGCCTCTCCCTTCTCCCCTTCCTCCCCTTGGGGGGTGTGCTGTGAAGGGCAGACAGTGATCATGCACATGGGAACGCATGGCAGAGGTGACATAGATCCAAGGCTACCCTCAACCTCTTCTCTGTGCCCTTCTTGGCTTCTCAGAAGTCTCCACAGGAGGTGGGAGGTGTGGAGATGAGCCCAGGGCTTGGGGTTACCCAGAACCTGGGAGGGATCAGGGAGGTGCATGGGGAATACATCTTGAAAGAGACATGGAAATGTGTCCCTTCTCCATTCACCACCAGAAATGGCACCCACAGAAGCCTGAGACACCCTGACAGTGTGTGGTCACTCCTGTTTGCAGCCACTGAAAATAATAATCAACACAGGGCAAATATGTGCCTTAGGGGGAAGCATGAATCTGGTGAGGACAGGGGGTGGTGGAGAAGAGGACGAATGGTGAAGATGGCCACAGAGAAGATAAGCTGGAGAGGGCTGATCTGGAGGGAAGTGGGTTCCCTCTCCTCCACCTTTTTTTTTCTTCCATCTCTCCCCCTGTTTGGGTGCCAAGATCAAGTACCCTGATGTGTGGTGCTGGCAGGGGGCAGGTAGTGGTGCTTGCCCCTTGCAGTCCCCCCCACCCCCCCGCCATGGTTTGCAAGGAAAACCGGAAAGTGAGGAAGTGGCTGGAGAGGGATGAAGTTACTTGGCAGGAGCAGACCCCACTAGCCCCTCCAGTCTCTGGGCCACCCCAAGCTCAGCCATTGGCCACGCCCGGGAAGCAGCTGCATCCCTGGGGTGGTGTCAGTGACAGGAGGGTGCCAGCAAGGGGGAGGAGGCACGGTGACGGATACCTGCGCCCGCCGCGCTCTGACATCAGTGTGGACGCAGAGCGGAGCAGGTAATGGCCCTCTGCCCTCAGCAAGTGCCGCCATCCCGCCTCGTTATTGCACTGGGTTGGCTTAACCCGGCAGTGCGGCCAGGAATCGATAGATGGATGCTGGCGTCTCAGCAATCGATCCCTTACTCATCCACGCGGCTCCCAGCCTCCCGCTGGCGCTCGCTTTTCTGTGAATGGCACGGGCTGAGTGAAGCCGTCTGCCCTTGCCTCGAAACGCTGCGAAACTGAGTCAGGCTAAATTCCTGCTCCGTGACGTCACTGCTCCTGCCCCTAACCAGGGAGTGGAGGTCTCACAGGGAACCCCCAGAGGCACCGGCATTGGTTTTCCTTGCCAGACAAGGTGGTTTTAATGGTGATGGTTTGGATTGGAGCCCCTTCTTGGGACAGACGCTGATTCTCTGGCAGTGGGGAGCTTGGGACAGGCAAGGGCTGCTTTTGAGCTGGTTCTTGCCCTCAGACCTCTGAGGCTCATTCTCCAGCAGTGAAGGTGGTGCCATGGCACAGGCTGTTGAGGGATGGGAGTTGGCTGCAATGTGACCCTGTCCCCATGGCCCCGAGACCCACGCACCTCCTCCATGCCTGTTCTCCTGGGAGCCTGGCAGCAGGCAGCTTGCTTCAAGGACAGTTTTGGCATTCACCCACTGGTCTATTTGGGGAGGAGATGCCCACCATCTCCTGGCACCAGCCGTGCTGGCACAGCAGTACCACTGCTGCTCTCACTGGAAATTAGAGAGCGGAGGGTGGAGAACAAGATACTCTCCAGCCCGGAGCCTCCCCACGCTGCTAGCCAGGGGCTCCTGCTGCCACTCTGCCCACGCTCCTGCCACCATGGCAGTGGGTCTGCCCCTCACAATCTGGATGGCTGTTTTATTTCTATGGCAACATTTCTCCTAAAACACTTCATAGTAAGCTTGGTGCCATTCGACAATGAGGGAAGCAGCGTCCCCTATTCTGTCCCCTGCAAAAGGCTCAGAGAAATGACCCTGACACCTCTCCCCACCTCCTTCCCTCCCTGGCAAGCGGTACCAGCTCTGGTACAAAGAGCTGCTGGCCTTGTCCCGGCTGCCTCTCTGCTGCCTGTTTTCCTTTCCCCCGCCTTCAGCTTTACTATCCCCTCTCGTCTCGCCGGCTCCCTTTCTGCTGGCAGCCTGCTAAAGCACCCGTGTAGACTGACCATCTGAAAGGAATCTTAGAGCAAGTGGATGTCGGAAGTGACTCTGCTGTAGAGGAGGCTAAAGCCCCGGGAGAGCTGTATAGATCGGCCCGCCAGCAGTACGGTGAGCGCGGGGGCTGAAGGGCACTGGGAAACCCAGAGGCCGGGCAGACAGGCGCTTCATCCTTCTGAAAAGCTCGATGGCATTACGAAGAGGCGGTGCCTGCCACGGGACCAGCCGCAGCGGCCCCAGAAGTCCTCTCCTCTCCTGTTCCCGTTGCTCCCAGCACCAAGAAACTGCCTCGTATCTGGGTGGAGGTGAGCAGGCAGAAGTTGCGGGCAGCACCGAGTGCCAGCAGGCGACAGGCAGGTGAGCAGGCAGGATGCCAGCAGGAACGGCTGTCGCAGGCCGGAGGAGCAGGGGTATGACAGCAACCCGTAGTGATGGCAGGGGGGATGCCGCAGTCCTGGCAGTGTGCAGATGCAGCCGCCATGTCCCGCTTCGCACTGCTCTCCCCCAGCCTGACCCTGCCTGTGATGGCAGCCCCTCCCTGTTGGAGAGCTGGGGGATAGGGGAAGGAGGGGGCAATGGTTCTCTGTACTGCGTGAGTTGGGCAGCACTTAGGCTTGACACCTTCCAGACGTTTTTGTTAAACCTGACGGATCAAGCTGCAGCAGTACAAGTCAGCAAACCTGTAGTGAAGTACTTGATCCACTCTCTGCAGGAAGGCAGTTTTGCAGCTTACCTGGGATGCTCCCTCTGCTCTGTTTCTGGTGCCTAGCAAGCATGGCTGAAAGGGAAGAAACTGGGGCCCTTTCAGGAGGCTCGTGGCTCTGCTCAGCTCCCTGTTAGCATAGCAACAAGGAGGGCGAAGGGAGGTTTTTTTTTCCTTGTCACTGATGGGTGAGTGTTTAGCAGCCAGGCCAGGCTGGGAACTCAGCTGTCGTGCAGCAGCTGGATGCGGAGAAGCGGCTGCAGCCTCTCTCAATTGGGGGTTTGGCGCAGAGCAGGCTTTGCCCTGGTTATTGCTCACCCTGGCTGCTGTCACTGTTGTTATCATCATTCATAAACTATTTACAGGCACCTGCCTTGCTGGGTGCCTGGCGGAGTCACCAGCAGTCCATCCCTGTCAAGAGCACAACTGCAGCAGGTAGGCAGATAATGTGAGCCACCCTTGCCCCCATTTTCCTGCACACCAATAATTATCCTTGTCCCTTAACTAGCCAAAAGCCATCAAGACATCCCACATGGGCAGGCACTTTATGCTGAAGAGATGCTGAAGCACAGGGATGCTGCTGGGAATGGCCTTACATCAGGGCTCCCACAGGGCAGGACGCCCCGTGAAGGGTGTTCCAGGGATGCAGAGATTAGTGGAGACAACCTTTGCACTGTGCAGTTGTGCTGGGAAGCTGGAAGAAGTGATCTGAGTGTACTGCTTCTGCCTGGGATGTGAGGACCTCAGGGACACCCCAGAGCCTTCAGTTTTTCAGCTCTTGCAGGTTTTGCACCAACCCTTTAGGGTCTAGTCCGTGCTTTTGGCAGGCAGGGTGCTGGGGGTATGTCAGCTGCTGTGTTTCCTCGGGAGCAGATGGGATATGGTCTGCACCCTGCCTGCTACAAAAGCTCAGCTCATCTTTGGCCAAGAAACCACCCAGGGAGGGCCAGGGACTTTCTGATCATTTAATTTTTCCTGTGATGCCATCTAAAAAGAGTAACACCCACCTTCCTCACTCAGCAAGAAAAAGCAGGGACTTCTCCCCAGCTGCCACTCCAGCAGCATCCTCTCCTTACAATCCTGCTCTGTTGACCCCCCAGCCCCTGCGTCGTGTACCCCCAGCCCCATTTTGGCCAGAGAGGAGAGGGTGAATGCCAGTGCCAGTCCCACCAACCGCACCATGGGATATCCCACATCTAGTCTGAGATCCTGGGGAGCAGGCAGCTGTTCTTGCAGCACCATTGTCTGGACGGTGCAGCCACAGCAGGGATCGCTGGGGTGGTGTGGGAGCAGGCAGGAGGTGATGCTGTCACCTTTCTGTGCCTCTTCCTGACTTTGTCATCCTGGGGACCTTTGTGTGGTTCCCATTTTTATCTGTTTTTTCTCCCTCTCACTCTTTCTCTCCTTCTCTCTTCGCTTTCTTCTCTCCCCCTCCCATCAGCATGTGGGCTGATCACTGCTCAAACTTTTAATTCAGATGGTAATTGGAATAATAATACGGGTAGAATCCTTCTGGCTCCGTTGCTGCAGCTGGCTTCAGGGAGCTATGAATAGCTCTGAGTCACACACTGAGATGGTTTAACTTCAAATCATTTTGTTTTGTTTTCATATTACCCATCCTCAGGCTCCAGAGCTTCACGGGGGAGAAAATATCCCCCTTCTCACTCCACTCCAAAATATAAATCGGGCAGAGGCACATGAATAAAATTCTCTTTTGGAGAGGGAAACTGGTCAGCGGATCATGCCTTGAGGGGCAGATGGGGACTGTTGGCACTTAATCTATTTATAATTATTGAACGAAAAGGCAGAAGTGTGTATATAAAAATGGTGTAGAGTTGATTACAGCTTCCTCCCCTCACCTTCCATATGTCACTTGCCTTTTTAATATGGTAAAACTCTCCTGCATGGTGATGGTGCCTTCGTGTGTGCCTGTACAGCCTGCCCTGCCATCACGGAGCAGCGAGAGCTCAGCCGCTGACTCTTGCGGCAGGACAGCCCCGCATGGCACCGAGCTGCCCTATGAGCCTCAGCATGAACCCTGGGAATATTTGTGAGAAATAGGAGAAGAGATGGAGTTACAAAGAGGATGGAGAGGACACACTGAATGCTGCAGGTCTGCAAGGCTCTGCAAAAAAGCAAAGAGGTCCCTTCTCAGCTGCAGGTGTTTCCGCCCTGACTCCCCAAGAGGTGAGAAGTTCGTCTGCCGTGTTGTCACTGTGCCCAGGCTGGCAGGATGGGTCTGTGGATGCTGATCTCAAGCCAGCCAGTAATATGCAGCAGGTAATAGGGACAAAGGCACAAAGCAGAGTGCAACCAGTGGCTGGGGTATTGACCACAGACAGGAGGGAAGCATTTGCCAGACAACTCCAGATAAAGCAAAGACTAAGAGTGTAAAAATACCCTGGGATTTTTCCATCGTTGTCATTCACAGTGTATGTCCCAGAGCACCAGATACGGTTGTTATAAAAAGAGAAGTGGGGGAGTGCTTTAGCATGGACTCTTCTGTTCTGTTTCATGAGACTCTTCCATTGCAAATTTAAGAAAGGATTGACAATATATGATCTACTCTGTCAGGAGCTGGAGAAAGACTGGGATGTGCAAGGCACTGCACTGTGTACAGGGGATGGAGCAATGGAGGTATTGCCCCAGAACCAAGTACCTTGACCTTATTATCCTGCAGATCCCTTGGAGAGGGACAGCAGCAGTGTAGCCCGACGTGTCTGCTCGGGGCCAGAGCAGAACCGGGGTGGCAGCATGGGCTGGTGTGATGGCTTGTGCTGCTGGAGCGTGGTGTCACATGAGAAGGAGGAGACGACTGCAGCACCATGGTGGTGGCCCTGGCATTGCTCAGTCTAAGGCACAGGAGGGGGGAAGTGGTGGGGAAAGAGGGAAGGCTAGCACATGCTTTGGGGCTAGAGGCAACTGCTGGCCCCTGGAGACGCATCTGGCTGACTGTTCCAATGCTGCAAGGCAGTGGCTGTGACATCCATGCTGCAGCAGCTTTCGAAAGTGCTGGAGGGCTTCTGCAGGCCATGAAACACATGGGTGTTGATGTACTTCCAGGACAGGCAGCAGAGGGATTGGGAGGCATCTGTCCAGACTGCAGCCTCTTGCCTAGCATCTCTCCTTGCTGCACCTATCAGCTTGGTTTCATACCACTCCATAGGAGTTACCACTTACCCTGCAGAGCAAGGCAAGGAGGCAGGGCAAGCTCCAAGAAATGTCTTCAGGCATGCTCTGGATTCGTGTCTCTGTCCTCAGCCAGGCTTTCCTCCCCCTTGTCCATGTGACAGGCAGCTGCCTTTTCAGGATATGAATATAATCCCCTTCTGCTGGAGAGGCCTCTGAGCCTTCCCCGTTCATTCCATTTGTGTTTCAGGCTTCCAAGTTGCAATGGAACGTTTTCACAACCATTTGAACTATGTTTGCATAGGATTTGGGCTCCTGGTAAGCGCCCTGGCCTTGCTAAGCTGGTGACATTGATTTTGCTAGCAGGGATGTCAGGACCAGGTGGGCCTGGTCCACCAGGTGCTGAGGAGGGACAGTGACCTAGTGTGGTAGCAGTCCCCAGCCCAGGTGTTTCTTGCCTACCTTGTCTGTCCTTCCCATGGCAGCACTATGCACTGTGGGGGAATGTTGGAGTGGAAGTGGGAAATGTGGGGATTTTTGTTTGTCTCCTGGCTTGTGCCACTCTGAGTTTGTGGCACTCGGCATTACTAACATTTCCCTGTGCCAGCTGGCTGGAGAGGATGAATGAGGTTGGCAGCACCACAGCATGGACCCTTCACTGGCCATTCACCTTAGAGTGATGCCTGTGGCCAAATTACGGCTGATGTCTCCTGCCCCTGTCCAGGGTGAGCCACAACCAAGTGCCAGTGGCTTGACCTTGCTGATGGACATGTCTCAGTACCCTATGGGACAGGGTTGTCCCTCTGACCCATGCTGCCTGCCCTGGCTGAATCGTCCCTGTCCCTCCTTTACACTGGAGGTCTCATGTGGCTTCATGAGCTGCTCTCTGCTCACTGGCAGCATTCCCATCCCCAAGCTCTGCAGCCTGACAACCTTTTGCAGTTGTTGTGGTTTAACCCCAGCAGGCAACTTAAGTATCACTCAGCCCCTCTCTCCTTCTCACTGCCCTGAGCCCCACTGGGGAGGGGAATCAAAAAGAAAAGGTAAACTTTGTGGGTTGAGATCAGAGCAATTTAATAATTGAAGCAAATTATAACAATAATAAATACGTTAATCATATTAATATTATAAACAACAACAATAATAATAGTAATAAACAGAGAGAGAGAGAATAACAGGACCCAAGAGAAACAAGTGATACACAACCCAATTACTCACCACCCCATGACGGATGCCCAGCATGTCCCCAAACAGTCATCACCCCTTCCAGTTATCTCCCCCAATTACATACTGGGCATGATGTCCTATGGCATGAAATATCCCTTTGGCTAGTTTGGACCAGCTGTTCTGGCCATGTTCCCTCCTGGATTCTTGTGCAACTCCTCAGTGGCAGAACATGGGCAACAGAAAAGTCCATGGCTTGGAGTAAGCCACTACCTAACAACAACTCCAATATGTCTGTGTTATCAGCATTATTCTCATACTAAATCCAACACTGTGCTGGCTACTATGAAGAAAATTAATGCAGTCCCTAGACAGAATCAGGACAGCAGCTGATTGCTTCCTCCCCCACCCTGCTTCTGGCAACTCAGCACACATGGAACTCGATGACATCACAGACCTTGGAATACTGGTGGTTCCAGTTGTCCCCAGAGCCAAGATGCAGAGCCATGTGGTTCTCCTCCCCCTCCTGAACATCCTAGTGTTCTAAACAGAGGGATTTTGGTGGCAACAACAAGCATTGCTGAGGCTGCAGAAGGTGGCACACTGCTTGTTAGTGCCAACAGCCTGCATGGCCTGCACTCCAGGAGGACACTTTGCATTCTCCTGCTTGCTGCAGCCCAGAGCATCCTGAAAAATGTCACAGCCATTTCACATCTTTGGGCTAATGATGATGGTCCACCCAGAATCTCAAGGCTTGCAGGGTGATGATGATGATGATGATGGTGATGATGATGACAGTGAAGAATCAGGGAACTCCTACCAATCTGAGCTTCCTTCACCCTTGTGCAAGACAAGTGACAGCACAGATGACAATCAGACAGAGGATCTGGGAGAACCCACCCCATTTTCCCTAACTGCTGGGCACACTTACAAGGTGAAAGCTAAACAAGTGGGGTTGGCCAAGCATGCGCTGAAGCTTGAGGAGGAAGACCAGGAATTTCAGGAACCATTTTACAAAGACATGGGAATGTCTGACAGCTTGGCTGGAGATGAGGAGACCAGCCCAACCTATCAACTTCCTGGGCATCAGAGGCTGCCTGGTCTCCAAAAAGCTGGTACAGCACCAAGTGGCTTCCATGACTCTTTCCAGCACAGCTCACGCCAGCACTTGGGGACAGAGGCCACTGCCACACAGGGCCCTGCCAAAGACCATTACGTGGGACACCCAGAGAGCACCACGGGAGCAGAGCCCCACATGCTGCATGAGGAGGACGGCGAGGACAGGGAGTCCCCATCCCTGCAGCCCAGCTACAACTTGCTTTGGCAGGAGAACAGCATCCTCAGGTCAGAGAATGAAATGCTCAGGAATGTGAACCTCGTGCTCATGTCGGAGAACTTTGCACTCAGGCAGGTGTTCAAAGAGCTCAGGAAGGACAGTGCTGTGTTCATGGAGGAGGATGTCATGCTCAGGGAGGAATATGACATGCTCAGGGAACAGTATGACAGGCTCGAGAGTGAGAATGCTGCACTCAGGAAGGACAATGCCATGGTCAGGAGAATGTTTAACACCTTCCAGAACAATTTGAAGAGACAGGTGTGTATGGTGGCGAGCCTGCAGGATCAGCTAAAGACTAGCCAGGCTGAACGAGAGAGGGAAGCCCAAGAGGTCCAATCCTTAGTCCAGCAGACTGAGTGTCAGCTTCAGCTAATGACCCAGCGGGCTCTGGATGCCGAAACAAATGTGGAGAGGCTGAAGCAGAAGATCTTCATTCTCCAAGGACAGCTGGAGAGATGCAAGCTGGAGAATGAAAACCTGAGAACAGACTGGCCTGGAAGCAGTGAAGCACAACTTAGACTTCACCAGGCAAAACCCCCACGAGCTCATAATGGGCAAAGATGGCTCCCTCAGGCAGCTCCTGCCCCAGGAATGGTGCCTGTTGTTGCTGAGGTCCTTGAATCTACGAGAAAAATTCTCAAATTTTAAGCAGAGAAAAATCTATGAGAGCAATTCTGTGTGAGTTCCATGGATCTGTGTACAGTTCGAGGCCATTGGTCTCCCACTTGCAATCATTTACTGCAAATAAAAGCATTTACTTTCCCATTCTCAAATGTGTGTACTCAGCCTTTATCCTTTGTGGTAGCCTTTATCCTTTGTGGAAATACTTTCGTTGTGATTAAGTACCAATTGCAGGTAGTAATGTGGCTTTAGCTACTGATACTCTGTTCAGGCACTGTGGACCCAGCAGCTAAGGCTGCCCAGGCTCTGAGCTGCATGGCCCAGCTGTGGTGGACTCTGCAAGAGGCTCTGCCACAGCTCCGACTGACATGAGCTCCCATGTGGGAGCCAGGAGGGAGCACAGCACCACAGGATGCAGTGCTCTTACACAGCATGCTCATCCCCTCTCAAAGCTGTACCAGCCTGAACTGGATATGAACAAAGCCCTTGTATTTCATCTTCTTCCTTTGCCCCTTCTTGAGAAGGAGGGAAAGGTGAGAAACAGAGATCCAGGTGTTGCTGCACATGGTTTCACAAAGCTTCTTAGGTCCTCCTTCCTTTCTTTTGGAGCTGGCTGCTGCCTGGGCCAGAAATCCAAAATCTCTAGAAATGGCACACCTGTTTCTGCAGCTGGAGAAAGAGAGTTGTTGGTTGTAGAAACCTTCAGAAAATTGTCAATTACTCATATGTGTGAGCCATGACAGTGCCTTCCCTGTGTTATCGGGGTCAGTGCTGGCAAAGGATGAGCTTGGCATATCCAGGCTGGCTGAGAATGATGCCAGTGGAAGAGGATACCCTTCCTCTCCTGCCTGGGGCTGGCATAGAGGGATGTACCTAAACTGCCCACCTTTGCCACCTCCCAAAGTCATGGGACCCTGCAGTCTGAACTCAGTCTAGTTAGCTTTGTCCCAACAGGACCATCTCTGGGTATGAAGTGACCTCTCGTCATCACATCAGCATTTCTGATTAACTTGGGTTACCAGCTCCAGGGTCTGCTGTAAGTTTACCCAGTGGCACAGCAAAAATTCCTGGCCAAACTGACTTCATGAAGAGTTGGATGTTATAGGGCAGTGAACTGGTGGGTGCTAGCAGAATTCAGTGTCAAAGTGCTTTTTCCTGATGGAGATTTTGGGGCAGCTGTTCACTTTTGTCTCTATATGGTGAGTTGTGGATGACAAGGTTGTTTTCTTCTCCTGGTCTCATAGTACCCTTGGTCTGAACAACCATGTTTGTGTTGCTGCAGAGCTTTAATTGCCTCAGTAACTGAGTAATCTTCATTCCATCAGAGGTGATGTCTGGAGCTCCTTTCTTTCTGCTTTCCAGTCTGTGATCCTAACTGGGGAAAGCTGGTGGGGACCCCTGGCCACATTCTGCAGCACTGTTGATGAGACAAGGATGGTTCTCACCAGCTTTTCCATCCTAGCCAACATCATTTGCTGTTCCTCTCTCCTGTCTGTGCACAACCACTTGCAAGCAGCTCTAAGCCTTACATTTGATTCCCAAATCTTTGTATTTTTTCCCATATCTGGCAAACAGTGGCAGGTCATTGATGAAGCTGGGAGGAAGCAAACCAGCTGGCTCCATCTGCATGCGCACACCGCACTGGCTGCTGTAATCCAAAGGCTACAGTGCAGGATTAGCATGGGTGTACAAAGCCCTTCCTGACCTGTGAGTCATTACCCCCTCAGTGCATTTTCACTTCCCAGCAGCTCTGGGCAGGTGGAATAGGTTGGCTTCCCAATTCTTCCGTTCTGGGAAGACTGGGTTGAGACTTCTGCCAGGACTCCACCACTGCACTGCTCCTTGGATGCTGTACACAGGGCATCTCAAAAGGTTTGTTTCCTCTAACTGGCTTCTCCTTGTCTACCCATGAGCCCTTCCTTTCCATCAGTTCTTTTGGGGTCTACCCATTGCTTTCCTTCTTTTATGTGAAACAGGGCAGGGGATATTCTGCACACCCTGGGGAAAATCCCCTCAGGGTTAGGCTGGGCTGATGGGGATCCCTGAGGACTGCTGTGCATTCCTGTGCTTTGTTAGTCCTTGTGTGAGAGGTATTTAGCCTGGCTGAGCTCTCCTCCTGGTGTAAGCTCTGATATTAATATAATGTCTCAGGATGAGGGCCCTGTGAGCTGCTCAGCTGTTGTGCCCTTGACCTGGAGAGCAGTGACTGGCCAACTGTGCTCCTCTGCTGGCAGGAGGTGCTGGGGAGCACGGGGTCTGCAGGCTGTGCACCCAGTCTGCATCCATCAGCTCCTCACCTGCCTGAGCCAGGCTGCAGCAGCTGCCCCAAGGAGACCTCCCAACACACCCTGAGCAAAAGGCTGGGAGCCCTGTGCCCACTGCTCTGGACTGGGACGGGTGCTGTCAGGGGGGATCTGACTGGGTTTTGCTTTGTCCTTCTCTGCGTGCCCAGGAGCAATCACAATGCCAGCGCTGGTCCCAGCTCACCAGAGGTGAAACCTGGAACTGACCAGTCCCATGTGAGTGCTGCTGCATGAGTTCCCACGCCCTGCCAGCTCCCACGGCCCCCTGACATCTGATGACAGAGCGAGCCATGGGCAGCATCCGAGTCAATCGGTGAGTAATGCTCCTCTAGAGACCTGCTGCTGCCCTGAGTGACCTGATCCTCCTCAACTGGCTGCTCAGACCCTAACTTCAGACTGCCTTTTGATATATTCTTCTCAAATTACCTGTCAGTGGCTTTCCTGTTTCAAGGAATGACTCCTCTCTCCTCCAATCCAAACCATGCCATAGCTAGGGGTAGTGCTTGGAGGAATACTATGGATGAGAAGCAAAGCACTGCATGGTGCTGGACTAGAAATTACAGATTCCAGTAGCACTGCAGAAGCCACGTTTCCAGGAATCACAATTCCAGCCACCAGTACTGTCCTTGTGTGAGATGTGGGTGGAGGCCCACGCTGGAGGACTCCAGCTGACATGTCAACACTGTGGGGTGGGAGGGAGATACTCCCAGGGTCCTGTGAGGCTGCAGCTTGTCAGGCATGAGGGCAAAGCATTCTTTGTGCTTCAGTGCCCTCTCTTGATTTCCTCAATGTTCAGAGCACCTTCTGCCACCACATCTTTAAGGACTATCTGCAACAGTCACAGGATCACATGAGGGGCAGTGTCAGAGCTGACTCTGAGGGAGGGGAGCCAGAGGGGCAAAGATCTCCCAGGAAGTGCATGTGTAGCTTCTGCTAAGGAAACTGCCAGTGCTTTGGCTGTTGATTTTCAAATTACACCTTTAGCTTCAGATAAGGGATGCTGGAAGACACACATGTTGCTGTGGCAACAGAATTGTCCTGAGTGCAGGAAGTCTATAAACATTGTCACCACACACCATGAAATCAGTGAGCAGAGCAGAGGAGAAAATAGAAACTCCCAGCCTTGTATTATATGAGACCCAAAATGTGGTCAGGCTATGGATGCTTGTTCCCAGGCTTTCTGGCTGTCCCAGCTGCTGTCAGGTTTCAAAGCCTTATATCCCTCCTTACCATAAAAGCTGGAGGGTACCACAGAGCTACAAGCTGCTGCTGCTTTGCTGCTGTCAGGACTTTGCTAGATGCAACCTCCTGGCAGCAACACTCAGCGAACATTGCAGCAGATCTCCACCAGTTTGGTCAGGTTGGCAGCATGGTGCAATCATCACTGCTGTTGTGAGATCCAACAGGGTGATACTGTAGCCCTGTGAACCATTCACGTCTCCTGCCCTTGCTGTCTCAGTGGTTACTGTTACCCTTCACAAATTCCTGATGGAAGTGCCTGTTTCTTCTCTTCCCAGGTACAGCGTTGTCTCAACTGAAGAAGATGGACACAAGGTCTCTGCACTGGGCAGCATGAACGGGCACAGCCGGAACGGGAAGGATCATGCTCCCCGGCGGAAGCACCGCAACCGTTTTGTGAAGAAGAATGGCCAGTGCAACGTTTACTTTGCCAACCTGAGCAACAAATCTCAGCGCTACATGGCCGACATCTTCACCACCTGTGTGGACACGCGCTGGCGGTACATGCTGATGATCTTCTCTGCTGCCTTCCTGGTCTCCTGGCTCTTCTTCGGCTTCCTCTTCTGGTGCATCGCTTTCTTCCACGGTGACCTCAATGCACCGGCAGTGGTAGGTAGTCCCTCTCTCCTCAAGCCCTGCATCATGCACGTGAACAGCTTCCTGGGGGCTTTTCTTTTCTCAGTGGAGACACAGACAACCATCGGGTATGGCTTCCGCTGCGTGACTGAGGAGTGCCCGCTGGCTATCATGGCAGTTGTGGTCCAGTCCATCGTGGGCTGCGTGATTGACTCCTTCATGATTGGCACTATCATGGCCAAGATGGCAAGGCCCAAGAAGCGGGCCCAGACCCTCCTCTTCAGCCATCATGCGGTCATCTCCGTGCGGGATGGAAAACTGTGTCTCATGTGGAGGGTGGGCAACCTGAGGAGGAGTCACATCGTGGAAGCCCATGTCCGAGCCCAGCTCATCAAGCCCTACATGACGGAGGAAGGGGAATACCTCCCCCTGGACCAGCGGGACCTAAATGTGGGCTATGATGTGGGTCTTGATCGTATATTTTTGGTCTCACCCATTATTATCGTTCATGAGATTGATGAGGAGAGCCCCCTCTATGGGATTGGCAAGGAAGAGCTGGAGACAGAGAATTTTGAGATTGTGGTTATTCTGGAGGGGATGGTGGAAGCCACAGCCATGACTACACAGGCACGAAGCTCTTACCTTGCTAGTGAAATCCTTTGGGGTCATCGCTTTGAACCAGTTGTGTTTGAGGAGAAGAACCACTACAAAGTGGATTACTCACGCTTTCACAAGACATACGAGGTAGCTGGCACACCTTGCTGCTCAGCCCGGGAGCTGCAAGAAAGCAAGATGACCATCCTACCTTCTCCACCACCTCCCAGTGCCTTCTGCTACGAGAATGAGCTGGCACTTGTCAGTCAAGATGAAGATGAAGATGATGATGAAGTGGGTGTGGTGTTAGGGGGCAACACCAAGGAAGAGGGAGGTATCATCCAGATGATGGATTTTGGAAGCCACCTGGATCTGGAGCGACTCCAGGCAACTCTGCCTCTAGATACAATCTCATACCGCAGGGAGTCAGCCATCTAACTCCTCCAGCCTCCCCATTCCACACCCATTACCCAGTCTCCTCTGTTCCATACCCATACATTGGATAAGTCCCTTTACCACCAAATAATGCCTCCCATAATTGCCTCTCAGCCCCCCAATACACCAAGGCCTGGAGCTGCTTTCATATACTCCCTTTCTCATCAGGTCATACTGCCCGGGAGAAGAGTGAGGATAAACTACTCTTTCTGGGTATGCAACTCCTTTCCTGCCCAGAGACAGGAGAGCAGCAGGCCTGGTTTCCTGTCTCTGGAGAGGTGACAGGAGTCTCTGCCTTCAGTGGACAGATTGGGACCCCCAGCAAATGTTTCTGCTTCTGAGGCAACAGCAGACTTTCTGTCCCCTCTCACTATGGGTAGGCCCCATGGCTGTCAAGGGTCATCGCCGTCACTGGGAGAGGAGTGACACCTAAGCACTGACCAGATGAGGATAGAAGGAGAGTTTGGGACTCCTGGAGGGAGTGGGGAAGGATCTCAAGAGAGTTTACTTGCATGTTTGTTGCTTATTGCACATGATTCTGTATCTAAAAGAGAAGGAGAACTGAAATCAATATTCTTCCACTGCAAACGCCAAGCTAGGAGACAAGGACATTCTAGGCTGCTCTGCCCTCTCCTTGGCTTTTGGCGTCTGTCACCTCCAGAAGCAGCTCGGCTCCACGGACTCAGATCCAGTTCTCCCAGTCCTCTTGAAAAACATGTCCTGCTCCTCTCCTGAGATACCTGGCAGAGGAGACAGGGCCCTGTGCTTACCACACTGAGACTACTTCCTGGCACAGCACAGCTGGGATGACAGACAGGTGACCTGACTGGACAGCAGACCCTCCACTTGCTCCTTTTGCCTCCTCCATTCTTCTCCCTGATACCATCAGCTGTAAAACAGAATTTGTAACTATTTATTTTTAATAAAGTCTAATGTCCCAAGGGGAGGTTTGGAAGCAAAGGACAGCAAGGCTGCAGCCTGGTATAGAGACTTGATGAGGGTTTTTAGGGCTGGTGCTATTCCTATGACATTGGACCCTGGAAGCTCCAGCATGAGGGGTGTCTTGTTCTGGGCCTCTCTGGTAAAGACCTATAACAAGAGGGTCAGAGACTTTGCTCAGGGAGAAGGTCATACAAATGTGTGTACGGAGGGAATAATCTACCTTAAAATTACAAGCAGGATGGACCAAGCAATACTGTTTGCTTTGGGGATAGTGAGAGTTTTGCTCAAGAAAGGGTTATAGACATACTTGGTGAAGAGGCAGAGGTGTGCAAGATATTGCTCTAGATTCAAAAACCCCAAAGCCTCTCTTTTTGCTAGAGGCAAGTGGAGGGAGAATGAGGGAGGACAGCAACCAAAGCTAGACCTGTAACATCATTTTGTTGTCATTTCACAAAAGAGGTGAAAACCTGATAAGCATCTTCCTTCAGGATCAGCAGAATCACCCCTTCAAAGCTGCATATGAGATGAGGACAGAAAAACAATAGCTGTGCTGTGGTGGGGAATGGCGGAAGAACTTATGTCCCACCTAATCCCTGATTTACAAAGCAGAAAAAAATCATCTCAATATCAAATTGGAATTGGTTCAAGAAGCAAAAGGAAGAGGGGAAGAAGCAGAAGGGCAAGGGATAAAACAGCAGGACTGAGAGGAAGAAGCAGACACAGCAGGCAGATAGTGGAGAAGAAAGGGGAAAAGAGGAAGAGAAAGTGAGGTTATATGGAAGTGCATTTAAGAAAGAGCACAAATAGATTCACAGGCTATGACTAGGCCCAGACATGGTCATTTCTCATCCTAGGATGTTGTTTTTGTGGGAAAACAGCTCTCCTGCCTGGGTTTGCTCCATTCACTGGAATAATTCCATCCACCAGAATAATTCCATTCCCCAACACTCTCTGGCTGGGCAGCCATGGAGCTGGTTTTCTACCCAATGAACCATGCACCCATTCAGTTTCTCCAGGCAGCCAATTTCTCCAAGATAAATGATTTGGTAGGCAGTGTCAAAGGCTTTACAGAAGTGCAGGTAGACATCCTCCACAGCCTTGCCCTCATCCACTAAGTAGGTCAATGTCATAGAAGGAGATCAGGTTGCTCAAGCAGGACCTGCCTTTCCCAAACCCATGCTGGCTAGGCCTGATTCCCGGGTTGTGCTACATGTTCTGTATGATGGCAAGGTGAATTGCTCCATGGCCTTTCCTGGCAGTGAGGTCAGGCTGACAGGCCTGTAGTTCCACAGAACCTCCTTCCAGCCCTCTTTGTAGATAGGTGTGACACTGTCTAACCTCTGGTCACCTAGGACCTCTCTGGCTAGCCAGGACTGCTGATAAATGATGGAAAGTGGCTTGGTGAGCTCTTCTACTAGCTCTCTCAGTGTTCTTGGGTGGATCCCATCCAGCCCCACAGACTTGGGAGCATCTAAGTGGTGTAGGAGGTCACTGAGTATTCTCTCCTGCATTATGGGGCTTCATTGCGTTCCCTGTCCCTGTCTTCCAGCTCAGGAGACTGAGTATCCTGGGAACAACTGGTCTCACTATTAAAGACTGAGGCAAAGAAGGCGTTAAGTACCTCAGCCTCTACCTCCCTCCTGTAGTGATCCTCTGCTCCAGAGCCCATCCACCAGAGCAGTTTTTCTCAAAACCTTCACTGAAATGATGGACTCACTTTGAAGGACTTTGTGTGTGAGGATTTTGAGTGGCCCCCATCCCTCTTGGTTCTTCTGGTGCTGAGGCTGAGCTGCCTCTTCTCAGAGCTCCAGTGCTCCCCACTTGGGAACTGGGGTGCCTCTCTCAGCACTAAATTTGAGAGTTTGCTGGTTTAGGAAAAGAAGTCACCCCCTCCTTTCCTTATTTACTCACTTTCCCCTGAGGGAATAAGCAGGGGCTGGTATTGACCTGGCTTTTAATACAGCTTTCAGAGTTGTGTGCCTGCCACTGGCCATGGAAACAAACTAATGGACCGAGAGAGAAGGACTTTGCGTGTGAGGACAGGGGCATTCAGGACACAGGCTGGGATGGTGGCCTCCAGGGTGGGTTCCCCCTCTGGTCCTAGGTGACCAGAGGGGGAACCCTCATGGCTGGGCACCCCCTCACTGATGTACAGAATCCTTTGGAGGTGGGTGACAGTGCTGGGTGGGGATGAAGTGTCCCCTTAACTCCTGGGAGACTCATCAATCACCAAGGAGCGAGTGTGCCAGGCAAGGATGGTGCACCAGGGCCACGGGCATGCACAGGTAGAGTGGTTGGGGCAACACACAGGTCAGCGCTGCCACCCCTCCCTGGCGGGACTCTTGTGGGGAAAAATAGGACAAGATTGCAGTAAATCTGAGGGAACAAGCATCATTCAGCCATACTGGTTCCAGCCCCCACCATATGTCTGAACGTGCTGGATGTTTTCATGTCATGTTCAGCATCACAGTGGAGAAGATAGTGAGGCATCGAAGAATACCCAGCTAAAACCCTGCAGTTCATAACAAAATGGCAAGAAGGCTTTCAGTGCTGTCAGATCATTAGAGAGGGAGAGAAAAGGGGGGTTGAGGGGAGGGGGCAGAGGGAAGGAGAGGAACAGCCAGTGCAGGAAAACAGAGGTGATGAGCAAGTTTCTCCCTATCAGACACTCCTCATGCAACACACTGCACCAGCACACTGGAATCCCAGAGCACTTGTGGTCAAGTACATAGTTGCAGGTGCCTACATGGGTATACCGCACATGGGGGCATAATCCATCCTACTCCACAACTTCATCCCACAGACACCCAACCACATTCACAAAATTGCCACACAGCAGCGTCTCAACAAGTGCCTCTCTGGCCGTATGCTGGGGACTCCTTTACCCAGCCTGTGAAAAGCCACCAGGAGAATCCATCCCGGAAAACTGTTTGCTACAAAGAAGGCTTGACATTTTTAATGATTCTGCAAATCAGCTGTCCAGGCCATTCATAACTGTAAACACACCAGGTATTTTACCTTTTGCATACAGTGTGTGGAGCATCAGGTAGGTGATACCTCCTTGCCCTGTGGTCCCCAGAGAAGATATCTTTAATGCATGAGAGGGCATGATGTCCCTGGGGTTCTTCCCTCCCCTAGGATCTGATGGATGGACTGCTTCCCTAAGACTTCCCTCTAATCCCGAGGGACTGGCAGCTTGCATTTCAGGAGGAAGACACTGCTTCATTGTTTATTCAACCACAATCTATATTTCTTTCCTGTCTGACTTCTGAACATCTTACTTGGCTCATTATTGAAATCTGTTCAAATACCAGAAAGATAATGGGGAGAGGAAGAACTTTTTCCCTATGAATAAGATCCAGGCACTGGTTCAGATCCTCTACCCCATGAAAACAAACCACACTGTTGTCACTCTTGACAGCTCTCAAATGAATGTTGTTGTTTGAAATTATGTTGGAGAAACTTGTTTCATGTTCTATTTTTGGTGACACTTTTGGACAACCCTTTTGAAAAGAAAATCATCATTGGCACCTTTCAACTCATGCAAAACTTGCTCAGCAAAACATTTTGATACACACTGCAACTAAAAATATTTTAAAGAAACACAACAATAATCTCAATTGAGGAGAAAATAGGTTTGGATTTCCGTGATTAGGAAATGGTGCTGAAAATGTCTGTGCTTCTGAACAAACAAGTTAGGTTTCAAACAGCTTGGTTTTGTCCAAGTTTTGCCCAGGAGTGGACAGGGCACATGGCACTGCCACAGCAGCTGTGCACAGGCTCATGACCTCTGCAAGAATGTCTCCTCTGTGTTCTGTGAGCTTTAGCATCTCCTCTTTGCCTTTGCAGGAGGGCCTGAGGTTTCTTATAGCTTTTGGACAGGCAATACTAAGTGGCCATGGTTTTAAATGTCACAAAAAAAACACAAAAAAACCCACAAACAAACAAACAAAAAAACAACAAAAACCCACCAAAACCAAACCAAACCCCAAACTAAACTAAAAAAAACCAACAACAACAACAACAACAAAACCCAAAAACCAACAAAACCCAACCAAAAAAACCCAAAAAACACCACCCCCAACAAAACAGGAAAAAACCAAACCAACCAACCAAACAACACCACCACCCCAAACCAAGGAAAAAAAGTCTTACCTTCCCAGGTCATTAAGGGCTTGCCCCCATGAAGTCAATGGGACTTTGGCATTGCCCGTGGTAAGAGCAGAGCTGGGACCTAATGCAGCATCACTATTGGAAAATCCCGCAGGGCCCGGCCCTGTGCTAAATCTGCAAAGCTGGGATGGGCTGTTACTGCATGCTCAGGAGGGAGAGAGGAGGGAATGCCGCCTGCTGGGATGCTGAAAACGTGGGGTGCTGTAGGGCAGCTGGGGCAGCCTTGCTGGTGCAGACAGAGGGGGACAGCAAAAGGATGGGGAGGCAGGGGAGGCAGTCTCTGTTCGCAGGTGCCTGTGGCACGGGATTCCGCGGCCGGGGGATGTCACACCAGCAGGAGCTGAGATGGCAGCCGGCTCTCGGAAGGGCTGCACGGACTTCTCCTCCTGCCACGGTCCGCAGGGTGGGGGTCCTGTCCTCCCCAGCCCCGGTGTGTTCCCGCCGGCAGGACGCGGTGCAGGAAGGCTTGAGTGGCGCGGCAGACTGTGAAAGCCCCGGCTATTGCCGGCCTCAGAGCACCATCTAGAGATGAAAGCAAGGGTGGCATCCCCGCGTGTCCCTCTTAGGCTGGAAAAGACCTCTGAGGTCACCGAGTGCAGCCCTTAACCCACACTGCCACGTCCACTACCAAACCGCGTCCCTAAGCACCATATCTACATATCTTTTAAACGCTTCTGAGGATGGTGACCTCTCCACTTCCCTGAAAAGCCTGCTCCAGTGCTTGACAGCACTTTCAGTGAAGAAAATTTTCCTAATATCCAAACTAAACTTTCCCTGGTGCAACTTGAGTCCACTTCCTCTTGTTATTTGGGAGAAAAGGCCAACACCCCTTGCTACAACCTCCTTTTAGGTAGCTGTAGAGAGTGATAAGGTCACCCCAGAGCCTCCTTTTCTCCAGGCTAAACAACCCTGACTCCCTCAGACTCTCCCCATAAGACTTGTGCTTATCCCCACAGATCCCAGCATCCTTGCAGCTCCTGACTCCCCAGGCTCACCCAGTGCTGCTGCTGGCCCCAGTGCTGGTGGGAGATTGTGGGGCTGGGCTGCATCTGAGGCTGACTCTCTAGGCAGTGCCATGGAGCACTGGTGAGGTTTAAGGGAGGAAATATTTCATGTAGAGTGAAAGGCTCTGAGAGGACCAGCATCCAGCACTAATGTTGCAATAAAGGTCAGCCCTCCTGACAGCCAGGCCATGGCTTTCACAGAGTGGACACTGATTCTCAAAACAATTCAGATATGTGCTACCACTTTCATTTCTTGTTGGGGATAAATCTGCAAAGCCGTGCCAGCTCTGAGAAGTTAGGCAGAGATGACCATTGTTGAGAGTCAGGTCCTTCTGGTCACTGCCTTGCTGTCTGCTTGTTCTTCAGTTGCGTCTCAGCTCTGCCTGGTTGCATGTGCTCAATGTATAAGATTTGCTTCCCTTTTTACCTATTTTTCAGTCCCTTGATAGGACACATGCAACCTACGGCTGTAGCATGGTGCTGCTGCCTCTCCCACGCTACAGGCAGGAGGCCAGCACGCTCTGAGGGGCAGTGAAGCTGCATGGAAGTAACATCCTTGTCAGCACAAGGGCTGTCAGGTAGCAGGCTTGCAATGCCCAATGCCCTTCAGGCAACCAACCATTTTGTATCCCCATGGGACAATAGATAACGACAGCCTGGCTTGCACACTGTAAGAAGACTCTGGTCTTGGGCTTCTTCCAGGTCCCAAGGAAAGCCACATCAGCAGAGCAGTCAGTGGGCTGCCAGTATAATGCTTACCTTTGGCCGAATACCCTCCAAAAGGGAGCATTTAATGTGGGTAATGCCTCTGCTTTCTGGGCAGCCTGGGCATGTGGACCCCAAGTGACTCATTTCCAGGTCAACCTGGAAAGAGGTAAAGTGGAGCAATGTGATTCCAATGCCCTGATGCCTGTGAAGAAATTCAGGATGGACACAGACACTATCCTGAAGTAGTTTGTGTGACACGAGATATTTGGACTTTAAAAGTTTTCTTTTGGTCTCTAAAATTAGCAGGATTATTTTGGTGCTGGCCCCAGATTTGAAATAGGAAGTCTTGAAACCTGGGACCTGGCAATATATGGGTCCCTCACTGATAGAGTTGTTTGAATGTCCCAGCAGTACAGTCACTGAAAGAATCAGCTGAGGGCCTGTAGAGCACAAAGCCTCATTACAGAAGCTGTAGGAGTGAGAGACTAAGGAACTTGAAATTGCTCCTGACAGGTGATTAGGTGCTCACCCAGCAACAGCCTCTGTGTGTCTACCAGGGGCCCGGCACAGGCCTGCACACCACTTCTGGGATATTGAAGAGAGGAGGACAAGCTAATGCAGGAACTCCAGAGAAGACTTTGAATGTGTTTATAACATGACCATGTTTCTCTCAGGGATAAGACAGTGAATCAGTAGGAGAGTGGGTGCAAGCACATGACGGGCAATGTAGACCTATAGCAGAACACTTAGTACCACACAGAATGATCTGATTAAATGTAAGCAGAGTGTAGCCATCATTTAGCTCCAGGCTGTGGTTTACACCATGTGCCTTTTGTTTTCTGGGATACAGTGTCGTGCACACTAGCAATGAGGCTGCCTTGAATAGAGAAACTTACGTGACCCTTACAGTGCTGTGTGAGGCTGTAGGAAAAGCAGGGAAGAGCTGCAATGTAAACAAGCTCTGGAGCAGAGAGCTGCAGACATGGGGTGACTGGCTGCAGGGTGGCAGGAATAAATAACAGGGTGACCTAGAGTGTCCAAGGAGCCAGCAGTGATCAGCAAGCCAGTGGGTGCCAATGGGACAGAGGAGTGTGAGGTCAGAGGAGGAGGCAAGTCAGGGTGAGAGCAGCTGGCTGGGGTTGCTGCAGAGAAGGTACAAGGTATGTTGGTAGAGCTCTACTGGCCAGATGAAGCTGCGTGTTCCCTGTTGCTCTGTTTAAGACAGCTCTCCTGCAGCAGTCAGATGGTCTCATGAGCTCAAAATGCATTGTCAACTGTTAAAATGCAAGAGCCAACTTTGAAAAGCATGGGATTTTCTGACTCCTTGCAAATATTTGATGATTTGTTCCTTGGAGAAGCCTCCAGAGTCCTCATTGTCCTCCATGGCTCCATTTTACTTGTTTTTGCAATCACATGAGAAGGGACAGTTTCTGTTCTCAGAGAGAAGGCAAGCACAGGGGGCCAGAAGCAGCTGACAGCGAGGCAAAGTGGCTTTCCCAAGATCATGAAGCAGTCAGTGGCCAAAGGATAGATTTAACCTTCTACTGTGGGTTTAACCAGTCACCTCCCTGTACAGCTAAAGAAGGCCATTTTAAGTCATAAATGAAACAGGAGCAGTTCCTAGACTGTTTCTGCCTAGCCTGTGTCTGCAGCTTCAGCAAAGCTGTTGCCAGGACATTGTACTTCCCTAGGTACACACACAACACCCATCACCTTTGTACCACTGCCTACAATTCCAAGCAGTAGTTCTGACAGACCAGGTCTTGAGCATATTCCCAACTCAGACACCCCTGGCCTCTGGACAGCCAAATGTAGGAACTGGGAGCCACTGGGCCTCAGGGCATCCCCAAAAATAGCCTACATGGGGCCTTATGGATACTAATCATCACCTTCTAGAAGGAAATAGGAGGCCAAGGGAGGCCCAGATGAGCCAGTCCTGAAGTCCCCGATGAGCAACAGCCTGATGTAAGGCAGAAATAAAAATACACAACCTCAGTCGCCATAGGGAATGAGTCCCAGATGCCTCTCATCCTTTGCTGTGTGGGATGGGTGGTAAGATGGCCTTTTGTTAATCGGTGCCCTGTGCCTGGTGTTCAGCTGTCAAGGACAGACTGCCCCTTCCAGAGAAATCCCTTGCATAAGAATTAAAGAGGAGCTGGGCTGAGATGCTGAACTAATCCACCAGGGCATGTCAGGAAGACACATTTTAAGCCATTGTCCCTGCCCTCCTGCCTTCCAGTGTATTGTTTATCTCTCCTGTCCCTCCCACAGCAGTACAAGAATTATTCTGACTGGGCCAGCTGCTTTCATAACCGCCTGCATTCTGCCCTGTCCCCTCAGCCCCAGAGCCCGCCTGGGAGATGCTCATACATGGGAGGCTTTTTAACTACAGTCAGTTGGTGCTGCTGTGAACAGCAAGCCCACACAGACACTGCTCCCCGCTGTCTGCAGCGCCTGCTGCGTGTGCGGCACACACATTTCCCTACTACGGCTACATGTTCACTCCCCTGGCACACACACACACACAGTCCCACCTCAGGGACACCACAGGCTCCTTGCCAGATCACTTTGCTCCTGTGATGCCCAGTGAGCTCCCCGGAATGCACAAAACTGGCACAGTTGTCACAGGCATTCAGAGCTACTGCTTCCCTGCCATGCTGTGCTCCTCACCCATTGTCCATCGTTTCCGTGGGATACCTTGTCTCCCTTGAGCTGCACCCTTCACACGGGATTCAGGTTAGCAGCTCACCCCTGCCACAGACACACGTGTGTGTAGCACATACACACCTGGCACTTGCCACACACATGCTACACACAAATGGGGCCCTGGGCATCATAGCATTGAAACATAATTCAGTTTGAAAGAGACTCCAGGACAGCTCTAGTCTGACTTTCTGCTCAAAGCAGGGTCAGAAAAGAGGTCAAATGAGGTTGCTTGAAGATTTATTTGATCTTATAAACTACTGGGATGGAGACTGTACAGCCTCTCTGGGCAACTTTTTCCCACACTTGACTGCCTTTGAGGACAGAAAGGTCTTCTTTGTATTCAAGCTGGGACTCTCTTCTTTAAACTTATGTTCCTTGTCTCTCATCCTCCCACCAAGCACCACTGTGAAGAGCTTGGCTCTGTATTTTACCAAGACTCACAGGTCCTTTCCCACACAGCTGTTCTGCATCTATCAGGTGCCCAGCCCACATCGTTGCCAGAGCCTCTTCCTTGCCAGGTTCAAGCCTGTGCATTTGCCCTTGCTGAACTTCCAGTGTTCCTGCAGGTCCATCCCTTCAGTCTGTTTACGCCCCTCTGACGTCCCCTCAGGCATGATGACTTGTTTCCCCTCCGACTAAGTGTTGCCTGAAAGCTTGGTGGAAGTGCACCCCATCACCTTTTCCAGGTCACCAATAACCATGTTAAACAGGAGAGGTCCCAGGACAGCCCCCTGAGGCATCCCTCTTGGAACCAGCCTCTGGGTAGAGTACTACCCATTAACATTTAACTATTCCTTGTGCCTGACCAGACAAATATTTTTTGTGTCCATCTGCTTCTCCACATATTGAGACAACACCACCTTTACTTGGATATCAGAACATTGGAGACAGTGTTGAAAGCCTGGCTGAATTAGAAATAAATTATTTCCACTACTCTCCCCTCATCCATAAACCCAGTCTTTTTATCGAAGAAGGTGATTGGGCTGTTCAGGCAGACATTGTGCCTCCCCTGTGGCCCTTCATCTTGCCCAGACTGCTGGGCCGGGTTCTTCCATCACCCTGTAGGCACTCAGCTGCCTTGGTGCCCAGAGAGCACCCAACATGCAGGAGAGCAGGATGAGGTTATACATCTTCAAGTAAGATCCTGCTGATTCAGCCCTGAGTCCAGCTCCACCCAAGGAACCTTGGCCCTCTCTTGTGATTCTCTCATACATCTGCCCTGGCCTGACACAGCTCTGACAGTGCACCTAAATATTCCTGTTTGTTTCTTTTCCCCATCAGGTCCATTTTTTTTTTTTTTTTTTTCCCCTTTCCTTTCCTTTTTATTTCCAGCAAAGCAAGCCAGCAGGGTTGTAATAAGGGAACCACTTGCAAACTGACAGAGGCTGGGAATACCATGAGGATAAAAAAGGCAAGGCTATATAGAGAAAAGCAATAAATGCACTTAATTACAGGTGTGGCCAGGAACAGCTCTTATTATTAAGGTTGCAAACACTTCCCCTTTCAAGACCATGTTTTCACTTGCTTATAACTTTGTCAAAGTTTCACCACTGGAGCAGAAATTTTCCATAGAAAGTGATTGTCTCAGCTGGAATTGGGCCCATTTATTTAGTTCTTTTCGAAAATGTGGACCCACCACTAGTTTCCTGGGCTGGACTGTGTATATACAGCCCAGAGAACAAAAACTATGGAACTTATGGACTTCCAAACAAGGGCTTGGCCTTGGGCAGGACATCAGGTTTGGTGTCATGGAGGCTGTGTTTTGTCAGCTCTATGAAACACTACTATTCTCCCCCACCAGCATGGGCAAATTACATGGGTTTGTTAAACATGGAAACAAGATTTGTCACAGCTTCACAGTTACAAACTTTTCAACCTTTGCTAACCTGCCCCACCCTTTTGGTTTCTGAGGCCGTCATGACAGCATGTGAGCTTTCCCAGGGTGGAGCACTGCAGGAGGAAACTGGGAGGGCTCTCCCTTCTAGAGCTGCAACCTGCTGTTATGCGTCATGCCGTTTACATCTGTCCATGCTTTCCTCTGCCCTGTGCTCCTGACCACCTCTTTTTTGCCTTCTGGGAAGCCTGGTGGAGAAATGTCCCTGATTTGAATACAGAAGGAATGAAACTCAAGGGAGAGAACCAAAAATTTGAGGAACAGCAAATGAGACTGGGAGGCAGATGAGACTATGAGCTGCAGGGAAATGCTGTGTCTGTTTGGGAAAGGGGCTATTGCCTGACAGCTCCCCTAGTGACTTGGGACAGCTGAGCAGGAGGACAGGAAGTAGAAAGCAGGGCTGGCTGTGGTAGTGAGATGGGGAATGGGAAGAGCAAAGGCATGGTGATTAGAGATGGGGAATGGGAAAAGCAGAAGAGGGGTGATTGTCAATGGGATGGGGAGAGGGAATGGGAGGAACTCAGCCCATCTGCCTGGGTGGTGGGAGTTTCTAGTGACAGATGATGGAGGGGAGCTCCTATTATCCATCCAGCTGCAAAGGAAGGCTTTTACTGGCAATAGAGGGAAGCTTGCGTGGAGCAGGACAGCATGTGGTGGGAAGGCTGGGACTGACTGGGCAAGGACTTACAGCTGAGCCGGCCTGATACTGTCTGGGCAGGACACTGGACCTGGGAATACAGGGGGAGAAACAGGGAAGGGCAAATGAGGTGGACCTGAAAGGGGGCAGTGGGTGAGTCCAGAGCCCAGGGCTTCCTGACAAAAAGGGAAATCAAAAGTGGGAAAGCATGGAGGGGACAAAGGAATGAAATATCAGCTTGTGTTTCTGGGACTGGAGACTTCTCCAGTGTCCGAACAAGGGTCTTCTCCCAAATCTTCCTCCCAGCTCTCACTGTTCTTGTGGTGTTACCCCAAATGCCACCCGAGAGCACGTCACCTCTTGCGAGTCCTGCTCCTTGCTGAGGACAACAGGCAATTGCTGCTCGCAGTTATATCAGAATACACATTTCTCATCACTGAGAAATGTAAGCTCCAAGGCTGGCTGTACAACTGTCCTTCAATGTCCTCGTGCATATGAATTATGTTTGAGTCTTTAATTATGTGGCCACAGATTTATTTTTCACAGGACACCTGCAGCACACAGGTTAGATGGTGTGCTGGATAAATCTGGGCTGTGTCATGAAGAAGGCTCTTTGCAGGGACTCAGCATCATCTCTTCTTTCTGTTGTTGTGTTGTGTTGTTGTTGTTGTTATTGTTGTTGTTTTTTTCCCAAAAGTGTGAAGACAAAGGAGTGACTCATTGCTGAGGCAGTTGTATGCTGGCCTGGATCCTTGCCCCCACTGCAGATTTCCTACCTGGCGCTGAGAGAGTCACTCACAGCAATCTTTTCGGAGGTAGCTATTAACTATGTTTTATTTATTTTGGCATTTTGCTTTGTTTTTAGCATTGTGCTATCCTGGGATCCTGATGTCTCATTTGCAGGAGTATTTATTGCTCCCTGCTGCATATGAAGGGGGACTTGCACCTAATTCTAGAAAATGCTTTAAACTGCAGAGTGCTCTGGTAAAGTGCTCATATCAGCATCCCCACCTTGCAGGCTGCATTTGATCTTCCCTCCAGGAATGCTGGGTCTTCTCTAATGCTGTTGTATTGCTCAGTATGACTACTGAAAAGGCAAATCTATTATTATTTGTAAAGAACTGACAAACTGGGTGTATGTTGTGTAAGAGACCCTATGAACATTGATCACTCTTTGTGGAGGGGGGCTGCACGTTCTGAATGAGCTGTGAGCTCTGAATGCTTTGAAGAACTCTGCAAGCCCTGTTGGATGTGTCAAGCCACAGGTACATTCCTCCTCAGGTATCTTTGCTCTTGAATTGCAGCTGGCAATTCAGAGTGTTTGTTCTCACTTCTCATCCCTTCTTGATTTCACTGGCCTTGGAGAAATAGAACTTCAGCACAGTGTCAAAGTTCTGTCTGCTCTTTCCCTGATTGCTCACACTTCCCTAGCACACAGAAGGGTCTCTGTGGCAAACTGACCTTGGTCTTCAAAGCAGTTTGTCCTTCTCCAGAGACTGGGTGAAATGGTATTCTGCTCTTTGTTGATCAGGCAGAGCTGCCAAATGCAACCTGGCAGCTCTCTGAGGTCTGCTAGGTCACTGGAGCTCAGCTTTCCCATGAGTTTTACTAGGTGCTATGAATATCATATACTGTGACTCTGGAAGGCCACCCACCCAACCGTGACACTGTGAATAAACAGCACAGCTCCAGCCTTTCTTTTCTTTTCCTGCCTGAGGAATGACATGATGGGCAGTGGAGAGGCTGGCTGGGTGCCCAGTGAGGTATAGCCCCCTTGGATACACCAGCCCACAGAATTCAGCTCAAGACACGTTGCTGTGAGTTCCCTCTACAGCGCTACAATGGGAGCACTGGGGACAGTCCAAGGACCTTGGTGTGTGAATAGGACAGCAGCCAAATGTAGCCCATCTTCTGCTTGCCTGTGTTCAGCAGCAGCACTCCCTGTATCATCTAGGGGTGCTTTGACCACATCTGAATCTGTCTGTGAAAGGTAGACGTCAGGTACCCCAGGTACCTGGTTGAAATGCAATTCAATGGCTTGCATTTCAATGGTTGCTGAGCTGAGGGGCTTGGACTCCCTTCCATGCTCTGCCACCCAAAGATCTCTTCCAGGCAAACCAGGGAGACAGAACAAGGTGAGGCCTCCTGGGGCCTCATCCAGGAATGTTGTTTTGAATGTGTGAGCTGCATCTCACTGCTAAGTCTGGGGGGTTAGACAGCCTTCCAGGTGCTGTTATCTGAACAGACTCTTAGTGTATGTACCTTGGTTGGTGCCTAATACAGTTCTAACCTGAGGGGGTGTTCCTCTTTGGAGAGGTGCACAGAAGAAAAAAGGTGCTGCAGCTACCCACCACTCTGATCACTGGGAGGAATGGAGATGGCCCAGCAGACTTTGTGAGCATGGATTCTGCTTGTCCCTGAGACTTATTCCTTCCCCAACCTGACCCCAGCTGGCCTCTCTCTAGGATCCTGCTGCTTGTGTCATATAAAACAACTTCGTTTTTCAGACACTGGGGCAGTTGTTACCTGTTGCATTGTTGGAGCACTGACATCTCTGATGAGGATAGGGTCCCTGCAGTACTGGCTTCTACATGTATAGCCAAAATCAGCAGCCCTTGGCCCAGGCTCCCTAATAAAAATTACTCCACAAGAAAAGGTGTAACTAGGCAATGCTTGGAGAGAGGTGGGTGTTAACAGATCACATGGCTAGCCAGCACTAAAAGCTTGATTACAATTCAATTAAGGGAATGTTTCTAATTAAAGAGTTCTTATTTTAAGCTGTCAGTGATTAAAATAAAGGTATCTGAAGTGTCTGTACACACTCCAATTTCATCCCCAAGGGCTGCATCTACATTGGGGATTTCTTCAAATTCCCTCCTGCTGCCTCAGTCAGCAACAGGGGGAGAGTTGGTATGGCCACTGTCCCTCCAGACCTTGCATCTGCCTGCTAAGCACTGTCACCCTAAACTCTGCTCCCATGAGGCATGCTGAGAGCTGCTTCTCCTGGATGCTGATTCAGATTCATCCCTCCCAGCTCTGTATCAGAGCCCACTTCTCTCACTGCCTGTATAAGCCTGCCACTTGCAGCAAAGTCACAAGCAGTACTGGGCTTTGGCAAATCCCTTCTCCACTGATGTGCACCCACCCAGGGAATAAGAGCAACCCTCAGCTGGATCCAGCAGTGGCTGCATACTGTTACCTGCCTTCCCATCTGCTCACGGTTACATAAGCTGTGAAAAAACAGAGGTTCAATGGAGCACGTGTAAGGAAATGTCATTACTATGAAAAACTCAATTAAACTTTAAATTCCCCAAGTGCAGGCAAAGTTCTGTAATAAAGCAGGCCCAACATCAAGAGAGGGAAGCAGTACTGGTTCCCAAAGGTTTGCATAAATGAGGAACAATTCCCCGGTCTCAATGGACTGTCAAGTCAGCGCAGGCAGTGGCTGTCAGTGGCATTCAGAAGGTTGCAGCCCCCCATTTGGTACAACTTGGAGCAACAACTGCTCTCTGCAGCACACAGTGCCAGCACAGCTGCAGCTTGGGCCTCTTGGGGCCAACAGCCTGTGCTTACATTGTGTATTTGGAAGCTGACATCAGAGGCCTGGCATAGAAGCACCTATGGGCTCTTCTGGTATGGGGGCTCCTGAGCTCTTCTGCTCACACTTATCTCCAACTGCAGGAACTGGGGTTCCTGAATTTGGGATGGCTGTGCTGGATCAGCTCCTGGACCCTGGTGAAGCATCCTGGTGCCTCCAAAGCTGGGCAGCATCTGGCTCTTGCTCCACCAGACCCTCTGTCCCTTCCAGCTCACGCTACACTGGCCTCCAGCCTTTCCTGCAGTCCTGCTCCCAGACCTCTCAACAGCACCTCCATCCTCCTTTGCACATCCAGCCCCAATCTCCCAGAAGCCCCCAAATAGTTCCATAGGGCTTTGCTCCTACACCCCCATATAGGTCTGATACATCCTGGCTGCTCCCCCTGACTCAGAGGTGCTTTCTGACTCAACTGGCTTTCAGAGGTGCTCTGGGGCTTGCTGTGCCCACTTGGCAAGCACCCCAGGGTCTGGGGGGGATAGCCCCAGCTTTGCACCCATCTGTTGTTGGATGCCTCATGGACCTCTGTCCAAATTAGGGATTATTTGTGTGCTTTGTTATTCGTGTGGATTTGCAGGTGCTTCACCCAAGGGGCATCCCCATTCCTGAGGGGATGGGCTGAGGAGCCCTGAACACTGTGGGGCCTTCTGGGCCTCTCTGATGGACCCTGCTTGACATCCGCTCACAGGGCGATGGGACCGAGCACCCTCGTTTGATCATCCCCATGCGGGGCCAACCTGCTGTGGGGGTCTGCCACGGGTGGGCTGTTGCTCCACTCTGAGGAGAAACCTTCAGCGGGGTCGCGGCCCCAAAAACAGAGCCCGTGTGTATCTGCCCCACTTCACGGAGCTGGGGTATGGCGGGTGGGAAAGCGTCGGCGAGCGGCGGCGGTTGCGCCTTTAACGGCGGGCGGAGGAGGAGGCGGAGGAGGAGGAGGGCCGGGGCTGCGCTGGGTGACATCAGTGGGTTTGGCTCCGGGCCTCAATGGAAACTGGGTGAGCGCCGGGGCTGTGCAGAGCACACGCCGGCTGGAGGGGACGGCGAGCGGGCGGGAGGCGGCAGGCAGCGCCGCGCC
>VYXD01000544.1:13010-23750 GCA_013397195.1 Hylia prasina
GCGGCGAGCGTGTTTTTCCCTGCGTCGGGTGACTCCGTGCAGAGTTACGGGTTTATTTCATGCCTTGACAAAACGGGCTTTGTACCTGTTCCCGTCGGGGAGATTTTATTTCCTCCTCCGGCAGCAAAGGCGTAGCTCTGCTGTTTCAGAGCCTACCTGGGGCACCGTGCGGGGGCTCCTTCCCCGTCAGTTCGCCAGCGAACGGGGCTGCCTCTCTGTTTGGCCGGGAGAGGAGAGCAGGAGGTGGCGAGAGCGGCCCCGGTGATACGTGCGGATGTTACACAACGAGAACTCCGCAAGAGACAGGCAGGACCAGTTCGGGTCGGTGTCTCTCTTCAAGGGACCCATTAGCCCGGAGTGCGTGTGGGTGCTTGCGCTGGATGACTTCATTGACGGGATTCACTCAGGGCTCATCGCTGACACTTCAGAGGGTTGCGCTCTCATCCTTTGTCAGCTCACGTTAGTTTCTGTCTGACAGATCCCGGCCATGTTCGCGGTTTTGGTAGTGCTGTGTCAACTGCATGTGACGATGTTCGCGTTTCCTCACTGCCCTGGGAGATTAAACAACGTGAAGCAACCTCAGTGGAAAGACGGTAACTTAGTTTAAACGTGACTTTGTGCTTTCCAAAATTGTTTCTAACTTTGCTTTGCTTTAATTGTTGCTTGCTTGTTGCTGGTTTGGTTATTCTTGTTCTGGTTTTTTGTGGTTTTGTTGTTTGTTTGGGGGGGTTTTTTGGTTTGTTTTGTTTTTTACTTTATGGGGGGAAAAAAGCTGTTTTATGCTTAATTTCAAGTTATTTTAATATCTTTTGCTGAAATGATTGATAATTGACTTTTAATATTAAGCATTTATCATATCTAGTAGTAAGTACAGACTGGGACAACTGAGCCTTTTTCAGGCCTCTGGCATTATTGTACAACCAGAACTCTTCAGGTAACATCAAAATTCAAATAGTTTGAAACCTGTATTAAGACAGTATTGTTTTGGTACTATTTGAGCACATCACAGTGGTATTTGTATATCTGAAATTGCAAAATTATATTTGAAAGAGTTCATTTGGTTGTTTTTTTTGAAATTCATATTTTCTCCCAATACCAGATCCCCTTACAACACGTGGGAAGATAAGCATAGTGCTGCTTTTGCAGTTCTTCCCTGTGGAGGGAGAGAAGTGGAGACGAACTCATATAAAAACAAGCTCCCCAGAGGGACTCAAGTGCTACTAAGCAAAGCCATTAGATGCTTAACATTTTAAGTATCAGGGCTTCAAAAAAGAATTTCTAACTTAGCTGTCCCATCTTCTCAGGGGACAAGGGGTGCTGAAACCTTTAGACAGGGTTTGAAAAGTCATCACATCGAGCAGGAGGCTCCTCCAGGGCAGTATGTGGAGCAGAAACCATGGCTAGCAGAAAGATGCTTGCGACAGATGATTTGTTAAAATCCATATTGCTTTGGGCATAAAACATCAGGCTGCCTCTTTCCTGTGAGCTCCTGTGAGAACTCTCTCCTCACCATAGGCCCAGACCACTCTTCCTTTAAAGACAGAGCTGGAAAGAGAAGGGCCAAGCCCTTTATCCAGTAATTTAGCAAGTAGAAGGGTTGCCAGAGTTGCAGTTACCTGCATTGAGAGGTCCCCCTTCAGCTTTTACCAGCAGAGCTGCTTTACTGAGCAGGTTGCGTGGTTGGATTTTTAATTAAATGCTGCACATCCTAAAACTGCGTGGATTATTTTATCAAACCACGGACTGCAGAACTGCATCCATCCATATTAGGACACAATTCAAATCCATCTGTTTCATTCTTCAAATACTGTTTTAATCACCAGGTAGCAAGTAAGTTGGTGAGATATGGAGATGTGCAACAAAGTGAAAAAAGGGCAGATAAATGGATAAAAATTGTTGAAAGGAAAAAAATGGTCCATGTATCCCCAGGAATTGAGGATTCTAGACTCCAGGCAGCTTGCTTATGCATTCCATTTTAAACAAAATGCATGAGTTCTCTAAGTTAATTCAAAGGACAGCTAATACCACTTGCATGATAAAGAGTGAAACATGGCTGAACAAAATGGAAGATCTCTGCTTCAGAAGACTGAAGTTACTTTTGTAATTTGCACTGAACCAAGAATATAGATAATATTTTTTTTTCCATGTAATTTTTTCCCTTTCCACTTGTGGGTTTGAGGGAGTTTTGATTTTGGCTTTTGGGGGTTTTTTGTTGTTGTTGTTAAGTCCTTTTCTCTGGTTACTCTTTAGGTATGGTATAAATATTTTAAGCTTAGATTTTCTTGCAATTGCTTTAGAATAACAAAAAGAAATGCATGTGCACATATATGTAGCTACTTCAGTACAGAGTGTAACAGTATGCAAATTGCATAAGTATATGCTGTCATAGTCCTTAAATACACTATAATATTAAAAACATAAACAACCAATATTTAAGTTATGCTGCAGCTTTTTCAGTTTTTAGACAGCAACATGTTAGGAGATACCACTGCAAGATCTAACAGTAACTGTTAGGGTGAAAATTCCAGAGCGATGTGATAATCTTGCCAAACAGGCTAACGAACACAAAGCTAATTTGTAGCTGAATAACTTTATCCTGAATCTCATCTCCTTTTTTAGCCATCCAGCTTGGTATGTAACAATGCAGTTTCTGCATTACACTTGCAAAAATGATCCTCTAGTCATTTTGCTCAACCAAATAGCCTGAATTTTGTGGACCTAGATTGGGCTTTCACTAGAAACCTAGCTTTGTCCTATAACTTTTTTTTTCTTTTTTTTTTTTTTTTTTTTTTTTTTTTTTTTTTTTTTATGAGAAACTGTAGCAAGAACAGGCTAAAACTTGACTATGGAAAATGCTTAGTGAGGAAATACCTTCCTGTATTCCAAAGCCTTCTATAAATTCACTCACTGCTCTGGATTCTCACCTCACATCTTACTCCATGATGCCTCATGGAGCACAAGAGAAGAGAATAAGTAAATGTCTTCAGAAATGCATGTTGTTAGTAAAATTCATATCATGGACAAATTTAAAACAAATAAATTTGGCAAGATGGCACCTTTACATAAAGCTTGGTGCCACAATTGTGAAAAGAGAATAACTGTAGAGTGAATAGAGTCTGCTGATGTGATTTAAAAACTAAAGTCTGTAAATAAAATTTGGTACCCACAGATACCAGAATATTGATAAATGTATATTTGTTTTTTCCTTCCTCCAGCCTTGCCTCCTCCCCTGCCTCCTTCCCCCACTAGGTCAACAGTTCTCATGACAATCAAATTCCCTTGGCCAGAGTAAGGAATAGCTGAGAAGGCTTATGAGAAAGGCAAATGTGTTTATTTTGTGTTATATTGTTAGAAAAGATAGTAGTGAACCAGACATTTTAGGAGGAGACCTTGATATTTCTTTCCCTTGTATGTAGCTGAGAGATGCTAGGGAAAGGAACGATCCCAATGTGCACCTTTAAGATTTTTACCATTCTTTTAAAATACCAAATGTAGCCTTCTTAACTTGTTTTAATTTAACTTGATTTTTTTTTTCTGTCAGTGTTCACATCTGCAAGGGAGGCCAATTTATTCATTGGACGACATCTTCTAAACAACAGATTTGATTTTGAAGCATTCACAGATGATAACCTGGAAAGGGAATGCTATGAAGAACTGTGCAATTATGAAGAAGCAAGAGAAATTTTTGAAGACCCCGATAAAACGGTAGCAGTTCAAATTGAATTTAATATAATGAGGGGGGTTATTGGCTAAATAACCTTGTTTTTGTACACAAATTATTGCACACAAATACTGTAACTCCTCTAACACTGAGAAATTATTATTTTATTCTAAAAGTAGACATCCCAATTAAATGGGGTTCTTGCTTTAGATACAGAGTGAATGCACTTGAATATGTATTATTGTCTCAAAGACTTTAGATGTGAACTTTAATTCTGCAAACAAATAGAAATGAAGCTTCCGAAGTCCCACTTGCAGATATTCCTAAATTTTCAGACTTCTGGGCTTTTTAGTAACTTCTCAGCATCCAATTTAAATGTTTCACACAGTGTCTGTATTAATTCGCTGATTGCATCCTTGGGTCATGCCAAAGAAGTGTTTTGTAAGAGACCAGTATGGAGCAAATCTGCAGTTCAGCTATTGCTGAGTATTCCTGTAGCACCATATTCTAACTCCCAACCTAGACATAGCTGAGAAGAAACTTGGTGTACATATACAGATATAAAAAGAAACAATAAGAAACCTTTCAGTTGAATAAAGGAATGTGAGGATTGTCTGAAGACTGGTTGTTGCACGTGCAGCAAGAATCTCTTTGTGATTCTAGGTGTGGTCTGCAGAAAAGAGCAAGGAATACACCCCTGTTCTAAAGGTGGAAATGTTAATGTTAAGTGTTAACAATGGCAAATGTTATAATTGCTAACACTTTCCTTAGAAAAAGGTCAAATGGTTAAATTGAAATCTTGTTGGAGTCTCTTGCTAGGTAGGAAAAGTGAAAAATATAACTCAACACATTTAATGCCTGATGATCATACAACATAAAAGTTTTTCTCTTAAGTGAATCCCACTATTTTTCCCAGCTGATATAAATTCAAATACTGTTGATGCAAATGTCAGAATCTTAAGAACTTAACTTTGCCTCAAATATTGTTCTGTAGGGATTTGCAAAAAAATAATTGTAAGCACTTTTTGGTGTCAGAATATACCCTAACTTCTATTGTAATCAGGCAGAAATATGAGGCAACACTGGACAGTTAAAGCCACTTTTTTCATTTATCACCTGGGATCTGAGAAATCTTAATGCAAAGTTGTATAAGAAAAAAATCATGGGATGAGTAAATACAAATCCCTCAGCAGGAGTTATTTCTGTATATGTCATTGCTAAATTCTGCCCAAGGTACTATATTAAATATAAGTCAGTAAGCGTGTCACTTAGGTATCTCATATAAATCTGATTCTTTTTTTGTGTTTTATAGATGGATTTTTGGAAAGATTACTCACCTAAAGACCCTAGAATAAAAATAGGTAACTCATCTTTTTACTTTTTTATTATATTGCAATATTTTCTGGTTATTATAACAGTACATTCTTAGTAGATCATGCATTCAGTTAAGGAAATCAGAAATTATCTTTTTACTGAAGATCACCGTGAACTGTACAAATTGATTATATTATCTATATTATGTATATTTAATTATCTGATATGATAAAACTGAAGCATCTTAAAGTGGGACCCATTATGGGTCTGTAGGTAAAAACTATAATTTCCATGACCATTTCTTTGTTGCACAATCGGTAAACTTTGCAGTAATTCTGTGGCTTCTCTCTGTGGTTTGGTTTTGTTTTTTCTCCCCCCATTTCTTTCACAGTAACATATAACAGCCTGATTTAGGCTCAGAGTAGCCTGATGCCTGATGTTTAATAAAAAATGGTCAGTTGGACTTGAGGAATAATCTACAGCCTGATCAAGGTCACAAGTACATGAAGGAATATTTGTAAGGCATTAGAAGACAGGCATCTCAACAGTTTCATGTGGAGAAAGTAATGCTGCAGTTAATAACGTGTGTTCGCTGACTGTGGATGATACTCCTGGGTTGTGTTGCACAGGGTTAGGGCTGCTTACAGCAAGTTAGACATTTGTGGAAGGAAGAGCCTGACAGCAGTGCAAAAGTAGCATTTTACAGTGTAAACAGCAGGCTTTGTAGATGAAAAGAATACATAATGAAAATCAGCAATGCTTTCCCTCCAGGTGATGAGGCACTACAAAAGATTAACGTCACGGGACTGCTCATCAGCCTGGTTGCTGCTGGAGTACTGTTGGTTATAATTGCACTGATTATCTTCTACTGCTGCAAGAGCAGATGCAAATCAAGGCAACCACCAGGGTAAGGCATTTCACTGCTTAAAAATCCTAAATACACACCAAAACAAACTCTTGCTTAAGAGTGGCTTTTAAAAATCACTGTGGGTTGGTTTAACTGCAGAAAATCCAGTGGAAGTTCTTGCTTAGAAGCAAAGTTAAGTGAGCACCAGCAGTAGTAATGCTGCAGTTAATAACGTAAAAACTAATATTGCGCACCCAAACCTTTGGATTTGCTTTTCTTTTTTTAATGTGTGTGCATGCGTGTGTGTGTGTGTGTTCTTGGTCTCAAAATATCCTTACTAAGTTCCTGGAATAATTTTAGTAGGTGGAGGCCTGCAATGGGAAGTCTGATGTGTTCTGTTGGCACTTTCAAATAAGCTGTATGCTCTTCATGGCAGGTGTTCTACCTCAGATGTGAAACAGTTGTAGTAGATGATGAAGCAGTTCAGAGGAAATGCTTTTTAACCAAGTCCCTGCTCCTGAGTGCTCCTTTGTCCTAAACTTGAGAGGACTGTAAGAGGAATCTGTGCTTTCTCTTCCCTATAAGTTTCACATCACTGAGCAATTCTTACCCTGTGGCTTGGAGAGAGTGTTTGGCTTCTGGCCTTTGCGATCACTGAATGCATGTTTTTTTCTCTCGTGGGCTTGTTTGGGTTGTTGTTTATTTTATGATTAAGACTTTCTCTTCTTGCTTCCCTTTAACGCAGAACTTTCCACTTACCTGCTGTTACCTTTGTTTAGGTACTTGGGCTACGTGAGGAGCAGAAGACGCAATTCAGCCACCATCTTCAGGAGGCACGAAGAGTTTTCTTTAACCCCCCTTCCCCTCAGAGCTGATGACTCAGGACTGCCCACCTACGAGCAGGCGGTGACGGGGGATGGACAGCACGGCGTGCCCCCACCCCCGTACCCGGGGCCCCCCAGAGATCCACGGCTCTTTCAGAAGTCCATGTCTCTTCCTGGCCCCTAGCCACAAGCCTCCTGCTGGGGCGAGGGGGGGATTACTGCAACGTAACACACTTCTGAAAAAGTGTGTGCTGCCTTGCATATTGCAAGATGATTTACGGAAATGTGAAAGATCTTTTGGACAGCTAGGAGCGAGTGAAGTTCCCATTTGGGAAAAGAGGTCACCTGTTGCAAAGGCTGCAGGAGTGTTCTTTGCACAAAGTCACTGTGCTAGGAGGGGAGAAGGCGTAAAAAGCAAGCCTTGTACTGCCATATGAGCCATCCCATCAAACTATTGATGTTTCATTAATAGTTTCATCTTCTTTTTCTTCAGAAAGAACAGTATTTTAATTGATCATATTGACACTAACCATTTTTTGTGACTTAATACTTTAAACCACCATAAGAAGTCTTTGTTGTCAAACAACAGATTTTGTTGTTTGACATTCACTTCCTTGGTGGGTGAATTTTCTATTCATTCTTGTAATAGATTTGAGTGCAAAAATTATTTAATGACTTGATCTTTCAATATATGTATATAGTACTGCTGCTGGATTACACTGGTTTGTTTTAGACATTGCTGGTCACATGACTAAATTTGTTGTATTTTTGTGATCATAATTTTGCATCAAAAGGAAGCATTCATTACATGGCACACTACCAATTCACACCAAGTATACTTGCATCAAATTGTTTTGATGTTCAACAGTAAATACCAGGTCAAAGAGAGTAAATAGAATACTGTGGGCCAGTGGATGTTCAGCAAAAAGCTAGAGAAGTGTCCCTTTTTAAAAAGCTACCTAGGTTTCACAGCTAATGTTTCTTTCGTAGTTTAAAAGCTGAAAAAGAGAGAGACATTTAACTTTCAAACCAAAGCCCTAACTAAGCTCTAGAGGTGCTTTAGGAAGTGTGTCTTGCACTACAGGGACAACAAAATGATACCTTTAAGCAGCTGAAACATCATATTAGATCAAAAATCAAGAGTCAAGAACTTCTTGGAGTTATTGGTTCACTGTGTCAAGACAGTTTCTGTATGTACAGCTGTAGCCACGATTAATTTTTACATCTCATTAAAATATTGACCCTCAGCATTATGCAGCCTATGGATCTTGCTGAGCAAATTGCTGCCCACCACTGGTGTCCCTTAACCTCCTTACCACAGGAAGCCAAAGCAGAGGGTCTCACAGGAAACATGTCAGGCTGGTTTTTTCTTTGACAGTGGCTCTACAGTTCAGGCAATAAATTTTTTTAAGAGGAAAAAACCCTCCCCCCTTTTTTTCTCCCCTCACTGAGTCAATGCTTACAACAGCAAAATACATTTGAATTTGGTGCCTACAATCCACTTATATTATAAAGTTAAAGGATTAAGGATTGAAATGAATATGTGATATTTCTCTGAATCTTACTGTTTTTAACACACTAGAAGCTACAGTGTTGTTGCGTGAGATGCAAAAAATTGCTCTGAGATTTTCCATCTGTAAATGTCTTTGTAATAATGAAAACACTTCAAATCTTGGAATATAAAGAGGGTACACTGACAGTGCTACACAATGAAGTCTTGCCCTTTGAGGAACACGTGCAATGCAGTTGATAGCAGTGCCATTGGTGTTCCTGTTCACAAAACTTCACCATCAAATTTGGCTTTTGGTGAGCCACAAATCTCTTTCCAGCTTCTTTTTTGTTGTTGTTGAGAGATGGGAGAATCTCCATGTTGGGATTCACATTTGCCCTACTTGTAAAAACATTTTGAAGTTCTGTAAGACTGAAATAAATGAATTGTATGAGGCCACTGTTGACAATCAAAATGCAAGGTTCCAAGAAATTATGCAATCATAAGTTTGAGCATACATTCTCCCATATTTCCCTTTCATTTAGCTAACAAATTTTAAATTTTTAATGTGCATTTTGAGCTCTAGAGCACACTTTTACCTAGACTTTTCCTGGGACTCAAAAATTATTAACTAATGGAACTGACAGGACCACTTCCAAGGAAAGGGATTTCACAGGTCTTATGAGCATTCAGAGATTATTTAATGTTACAGGTCTTATGAGCATTCAGAGATTATTTAATGTTACTACAGACATCTGAAAAAGCCACATTTTAAATACACTAAAGAAACTGTGCAAAATCCCACTCAGCTGCTGGAAAATTGATTTTTCTACTATTCCTACAAATTATTTGAAACTGACTCCATGCAATACAAGCAAAAAATCTTGTCCTTCATAATTAATAAAAAAACTCAAGAGGGTGTAACTGTAAAACATCAGTGGTGTAGGGGAGCAAATTGCCCTTTCAGTAGAGTAAAACACTCAGGGATTCTGCACGGTAGACCTTGAAAATGTGCAGGGACTGACATTCAAACACTGGTTGCACATAGCATAATTTGGAAGACACATCCTGCCTTTTACAAGGAAGAAGCAAAGTTTAAAATTTAGTTGAATACAGTGTAAACTTACCTCTCCTTGTAGAGGGAGAAAATTCCTTTGAATGGCAGTTGTTTGGGTTGAGTTTGCTTTCCTTCTTTCATACACTGACTCCTGGCCCACTCATACCTTGTATCTTGTCTCTTCTCAGAACTCATGATTCAACAGGTTTAACAGAGGGAAAATCAACAAGGGACAGACTACAGGGAGTTATTAATTTAGAAGTGTTGCCATACTTCCAAATTTTCCATGTAGCTTCTTTTAAAAGTGGAGTTGCTAATAGACTATATAAAGGAGCAAAGGATTTCTACTTCAGAGGCATGTAGTAGGACCAGGGGGAGTGGCTTTAAACTGATAAGCCAGGGTTAGATTGGATATTAGGAAGAAATTCTTTACTGTGAGGGTGCTGAGGCCCTGGCACAGGCTGCCCAGAGGAGCTGTGGCTGCCCCATCCCTGGAAATGTTCAAGGCTGGGTTGGATGGGGCTCTGAGCAGCCTGGTCCTGTGGAAGGTGTCCCTGCTCATGGCAAGATGTCTGGAACTGGATGATGTTTAAGGTCCCTTCCCATCCAAAGCAAATTGTGATTAAGTAGGAAGATTTTTGAGGAGCAAAGCAGCAAGTTAGCATAACTTGTATAGAGATGCAAATTATCAGTGTTTTGATTTTGGCATTTCTTTCCAGGGCCTTTAGGAAAGACAGTGGATTTTAAGTGATTTAACAGAGATCTGCTATGACAGTTGCAAGGAGAAATGTCTAAACAAAACACTGGTAAACACACATACTCTTGTTTGAAACATGTCACTGCAAGTGCTGTTAGCCATTGCCTTGAACAATTTTCCAGAACAGCCTTTTCAGCATCACAGAAGATTACAGCATGCAACCTTTTATAAAACAAGATTATTAATTAATAATTAATAAATATTATTATCGTGTTAATAATAATTTATTAATAAAATAAAAATATTAACAACAAATTATTAATACTAAAACAAGTTTATTAATTTGGGCAAATAATAAGGATCAGGAAAGTGATCTCTGACTGTATCAGTTGAAAAATAAATCACTGAATCTGCTTACTGCTGTAATAAGAAAGCCTGATATGTGATCTACCAATTATGCATTTAGAGGCTGGGGGGTTGTTGGGCTTTTTGTGAATTCATTAGAACAGCAAANGGTTGGATGGGGCTCTGAGCAGCCTGGTCCTGTGGAAGGTGTCCCTGCTCATGGCAAGATGTCTGGAACTGGATGATGTTTAAGGTCCCTTCCCATCCAAAGCATATTGTGATTAAGTAGGAAGATTTTTGAGGAGCAAAGCAGCAAGTTAGCATAACTTGTATAGAGATGCAAATTATCAGTGTTTTGATTTTGGCATTTCTTTCCAGGGCCTTTAGGAAAGACAGTGGATTTTTAAGTGATTTAACAGAGATCTGCTATGACAGTTGCAAGGAGAAATGTCTAAACAAAACACTGGTAAACACACATACTCTTGTTTGAAACATGTCACTGCAAG
>VYXD01000544.1:33718-96322 GCA_013397195.1 Hylia prasina
CTGGTCGGCTCCCGGAGGGAAGCGGGGCCGCGGACACCGGTGCTGCCCGCCCGAACAATGCTGCCCGCCGGGGCACCGGGCCGGCGGAGGCGGCCGCGCCGCGCCAGCATCCCCCGCGCCCTTCCATTTCTCCGCTGTTGTGCGCTCCGCTGAGCCTGGCGAACCTCTTTCCTCTAAAGCGCTGCTCCGGGGCGTGCGGAGCCTCGTCTCAGCCAAAACTTGTCTGGAGCGATTCGGTCCCACGGAGAGTTCTGCAAAGTTTCGGGAAGTGCGGGGAAAATAAAATCTTATTGGCTTCGGGTTGCTTTTTTGATTGTGTAACTCTGCCAACTGAAACGAGCATTCTCTAGGCGACGAGATTTTCGTTATCGCCTGCCTTTTATGTCTCTAGCTTGATTTATCTGCAGTTCCCATCTCGACGACGTTTAAAGGTAAAAGAGAGTCTCGGGCTAAAAATATCCTGTCAAAATAGGTGCGCTAATAGATGACTTTGCACTTGGTGCTGAAAGTGGTCAGACATGTCTGATAAGATTAATAGATTATCAAGTCAGAAGGACTGTTGCAATCATCTAGTCTGACCTCTTCATAATGCAGGCCATAGAATTTTTTCTTTCCGTTTTGTATTTGAAAATAGAGTTTACATTTTAGAAGGCGTAGTTAAAATTTTCCAGTAAGGCAAAATTCAGCACAGTTCTTAGTAAAGTATACAAGTGATTGGTTTATATTTTATTTCTGATATGAAGAGGGCTACCTTTAGTTTCTGGTCACTGAGTCTTGTTTATAGCCTCATCAACGCTGCAAAGCCCATTACATGTTGAGTATAAAGTCTTATGAATTTTAATTAATTTCTTGTTTTGTTTATTTTTCTTAATAAAAGAACATAATCTTTTGAAGTTTATTACCAGAGATTTTTGTTTTGTTTTGTTTTTTGCTACTTTAGTTATTCTCCCAGATTTGTTTTAGATTTCCTCCAAGTTATTGTCACCCTTCGTGAATTGCGCACATTGCATTTGAGACAGTTGGCAATTAAGCCAATGTTAAGTGAGAAGATCACAGGACCTCCCTGGGATGTGAGGAGTATATTCCCTGTTTCACAGAGAATTGCAAGGGCAGGTGGCTTTTTGGCCAAACCCTTGTCCCAGGAAGCTCTTTAGCCACTTTCTCTGAGGAGTTGCCTGCATGGCAAAGCGAGGTCTCCGTGTCCTTTCCAATTTTTCTTCCTAATCATTGAACTGCTTTTGGTCAGGTTGCTATGTTGATTTCAGTGGAAGTCTGTGACCTTTCTATATTGCTTTTGCCAGTTCTCATCATCTCCTGAGGATCATGCCAGCTATTCCATAAGGGAGGTTTGGATTTCCCAGGTCTCTTAAGAATGGGTAGTGCAGAAGCAGATCTCTCTTGGATTTTACAAGAACTACAACTGCTTGAAGATGTTTGGGGTTTATTTTTAATATTTAAAAAAATCCCCTGGTTTTACAACACAGCTTTCGGGGTTTTTTTTAATAGGTGCTATACTAATGCAGTTTCAAATGTACCTTTTGGAAATTTTTTAGAAGAAATGACATGGAGAAAAGTCCCAAGACAAGTACCATGCCGAAGCTCATTAGATCAATGCCCTCTGCCTATACCAATCAAATTTGTATTGCTGCATCCGTGTATGATATGGCAATATTTATGCTGTGCTTCGGGAAACAATGAAGAAGACCTTGGTTTAGTTCTTTGAAGTTTCATCTCCAGGCTCTATACATGGTGACAAATGGTGCATTTCAAATGTGTTGGCTGAAATATTTAAACTTTTTTTTAACGGTACCTAGAACAGGGAAAATACTATGGCTCATATTTTGTACTTGAAACTCTCCTGAACTGGTTTCTTTGAGCTCATGTCATTTTAATAAGAATTAATATGCCCTGTCTTTGGCCAGATTTAAATATTTGAACCATGTCGGACAAAATGATAAGTAGAGTCTGGGCTTTAGGTGTTTGTGGTTTCCTCTGTTGCTGATAGCATTTGCCTTTGTATGGATGGAGTTGCTGAGGAATTGGGATGGAAGAGTCATTCCCGTCACTGCCAAGGCTTGCACCAGCCTGGAAGGAAATAGTGAAAATATGGATGTACTGTAAAGGAATATGCTGTCCATGCCCTCGACTTGTGTGACCGATCATGTCACATTTTTCAAAATGGTGTTTTTGATTGTGGTTGACAGGTAATCATCCTGACAGCTGAAGCTGCATTAGCCTGATGTTAAATTAAAAAATGGGTGTCATGTTCATCTGGTACTTGCTGGAAAAGGATTCAGCCTTTAGGTGATATAGATAACAATATTTCATTCAAATTTCATATTTATGCTGTTGCAGGCTGTGTTGTGGCAGGCTATGTTCCCTTTGTGTGGAGAGCCATGTTCACAGTCTCAGCTCATCAAAATGATTTCTCCTCCCTACAAGCGTTGCTCCTGTCTTCCTGCGCTCCACTTCAGCCATCTGGTTTTTATCCTGCTCCCTATTTCTTGCAGGCACTGTTTTGTCTGTGCAATGGCACTATTCTTACCAACTAAAAGGAAATGTGTGGCGAAGTGTTAGAAGGACACTGCTACCAGGCCTGCTGTGACAGAACTGTTCCCATGGAATAGGAGATGGTGAACTGGGGATGGAAGCTGATGGAAATCGCTGGGATCACTGCATTAACTAAGCAGGAGCCACCTCTGCTGAGGGGCACATTGGGACAGTGCAGCCACAGCAGCCATGTAGCAGGGGCTGAGGGGTGCTCCTGTTCTCCATGTCCCTGACCCCAGGCCCCTTGCACAGCCTGTCAGCCTCCTGAAGAGATTTCTGGTGGTTCTAGGAGTGCACTGCCCTTCTTGGCCTTTTACAGTAGCTGCCAGAAAAATCCTACCTCTGTGCTTAAACCCTCTTTTTGCCAAAAGCTGTTGGATAGCAGATAAGGTATGTCCTGCTTACTTGCTACTTGCTCAGGAATTACTGAGTATTCAGAAAGCAGGTGACTCGTAATAGTGTGAGAGACTTTTGTAATTGCTTGGGAAGAGACATGGAGACAGGTGATAATGGATAAGGTTTCTGATTGGGTTTCTCTGGCTTGGGGGTATTCTGAGGGTTTCATTTAGAGAAGGATTTTTACTAGTGGAAATATCTCACTGTTCCTGTTCTGTTTTTACCACAGCTCTGGGACTCAAATCTGCTACATGTGATTATAAGTCAGTCGCAATTATTTTGTTGTTGATTTAAATTTTGTGGTGATTGCCATGGTTTCTGATGTTCCTTTATGCCTGGTAGTCTGTATCCATCTCTGTCCTATCCAAGCATATGGGGTTTTATATAATTTAATTCAATATGGTCCTTTACAACAGGTAGCTCTGACATTATATTAGTGTGGCCTATACCAGCTAATCCAAGATAAAGAGTTAGTTATTGTGATAGTTAATTTGCAGAGTTACAAAAATGGGAGACTTTTATGATAAATGGCTATAATGGGTATTTTAACTCATTTTTGCATAGCCATCAAACTAATGCTTATTGTAACAGCTGTATGATAATTGTGTTTTAGTTAAGGCTCGATTTTAAGTTCTAATGGATTTTTTGCATAGCTACAAGAACTCTGTAAGTGCAGAGTGTTTTAGAAAAGCAGAGAACATTTTCTTTCATCAAATGAAGTAGTTCTGAGAGGTGAAACCAATGTTTGTTGTTAAACACATTCTACAAAAAGTTCCGTATGACGTAGTATTTCAAGTGTTGAAAGAAAAGCTCATAATCTGGGAATATACTTAGAATTTTTGAATTCAAAGGCACAGAAAGATTAAATAAATTTTAGAAACGTATAGAAAGATAGGTCGCTTTCAAAATCTTACCATATTTTCTGTCGTAGTTTATATCTGAAACATTTATGCATGCATAATAAGCACAGGTAGTCCATGGTATAGTGCAGATAACTTACAGGAACTTGCTGGCTTTTATTGGCCTTCCTTTCTTTTTCTTTTTTTACACCTGCACTCAGCACACACTGAAATCACAGCTGTGGGAAGGTCAAAGATTGCCTGAACAGAGGCTGAATGCATTCTTGCTCTATGTCCCATAGCTTTTCCCCAGTGCAGATGTGTGGTCATCTTGCAAAATCTTTGCTAAAGTTTCAAAATGACCCAGCCAGGCTTGTTTGGATTTATATGCTGCTTACCTGTGTAAGATGTAATACCAGCTTTGCATGAAAGGTTTCAAGCAGTGTGTGTCATTCTGCTGCAGTGAGAAATAAAAGCTATGATTCTAGGAGAAGGAATGAGCTGAAACAGTCTGAGGGCACAGTTACATGAGAAGGCTGAACTGGCTGCTCAGGCTCACTGCTGCTGGAAGGGGCTCCCTTCCTCTTCCCTTGTCTTGCCTCTGGTGTTTGTGCAACTGCACAGGGAGCTGGTCTCATTTGTTAATCCATGAGAAAACTCTCCTGGCCAAAACAGTGACTGGCTTGAGCTGGGTACCTGTGCTGTCAGTCTGGAACCCAGAGGTGGCACCCGGTGATGAGCAGGGAGCAGAGCTGCAAGGAGTGAATTGTGTGGCCTTGGCTTGGCCTTCCCAGTGGTTCTGGACAGGGTTTAGATGGGCTCAGTCTTGCCATGTCCCTGTCTTCGATGAACAACGAACATCCGACACAAATTGTGCTGCCTGCTTCCCTGCCAGGAGCACTTGGTTAGTGTCTGTGTTAGCTGGGTGCCAGATCTCTCTTGAGATCACCTACAATGATATTTCAGATGTCAGCCCTTTCCATGGAGCCAATGTCTTCAACACAGGGTACGAAATACATTGTTCTGCAAGAAAGGGGGCTTGTATTCCACCACCTATGCAAAAACTGTTTCAGTCCCATGTGTGTATTTTGCCTTTCATCCTGTTAACTTTAAACATAGGTGTGTTTACCTTATACCAACAGAGAGCAACCTTTTCACCTTGTTTCTTCTGTACTTTTGCCCACCTTTTATTTTTTTTCTTGGAGTTGCTGCTGATTCTGGCATAATGCTGTCATAGGAAGGAGGCTGTTTTTAGAAAAATCTTTGCTCCTGTCAGGAAAACAGCACCTATTCCTGAACTATATTAATTCTAAACAATACTAGGGCTCTTATAGAGTGGGTGTATTTTGCATGGATATGTTTGTCTGTTGTGTTTTGTCAAAACTTTCACACATTTGCATGTCAAGAAGTTACTTTGCATGGTGAGTGCCTATTCCATACATTAAACAAAGAAAAGACAAACCAAAAGAAAAACCAGTTAAAAGGCAGTACATCAATAGTCTCAGTTAAGACTTTCCTTAGCAGCCTTAACTGACAAAAATAACTTTAAGTGGCATGCAGAATTCAGCCTTTCCAGCACAACATTTCTTGCTGTACCATGCAAGTGGCAGAGAAAAGAAAATTCTTTGAATTTTTAAGCAAAGAGAAATGCTTGCAGAGAGGACAGAGTGCATGGTTATTAAGTACTAGATTTACTTGTCTCACTGGGCAGATTTCATAGGTTTTGGGTTTACTTCTGCTTGCTGTTCTGTCATTGTTACATGACTTCTTTTGTTTCATTGCCCTGGACAGACCTGGGGCCAAGTGGACACTTATATTTGTTAGAGCCTCCTCAGAACCTCTCTGATGATGGGCTACAAAAAAGGGCAAGGAGCTGTTATTCCTGGATTTCTGCATACTTGAACATTTCTTATTCCAAAACAATTCAGCAAGAACCTATATATGTTTAGACAAGCTTTTGCTTTCCCATATTGCTTTTCTTGTTTTTCATCTTCATCCTACATGCCTAGCTGTGTTGCTTGCTTAGGACTTGGAAAAGTGCAACCAATTATGCTCAGCAAGAAGAAGGGCACCCTTAGGCATCCTTATCTTAGAGTAATAGTGTTTACACAGCAGGATACTAAGGAGCATTTATTCCTTAATAATCTTGAGGAGTTACACTTGGGGCAGTCATACATCCAGATTTTGTTGGAGATATCCCTCCTTTTTCAGCTGGCAGTGTTGTGAGAAGAGTTGGAGGGCTCCAGCCCTTTGTCTAGCATTTCCAGATGTCTGGCAAGTTGTTCTGGGAGCTTTTGGTCATCCAAAAGGTGCCAGACAAAGGGTCACAAGCCTGCATGGCATGGGCCACGCTGAGTTTAGCAGCCTGTGCTGCACCTTCCAGGCTGCCCTTTTTCCTGACCAGGAAATCCCTCTCAGAAATATGGCAGCTTGGTGTTTCACACCACATCCTGTTTACTTTCTCTCGTCTTCGTGTCAAAAATTCCAGTGCTAGACAGTGAATAATCCTTCAATCCTGATGTTCGTCCCATTTCATTATGTTCTGCCGAGTCTGCCAAGAACAGGATTTCTAATAAGTTTTTCTTGAATCTGAACATTTGTTCATTTGCTGTGCAAAGAGTGATTGTAGAAAGCCAACTCCTCCTTACTCTGAACACAACCATGTGTTAACTACCTTCAGCTGCTGGCACTGGTGAGCTGGAGTTTGCTGATTGTCAGCACCACTGGAGAGAGATGGGATTTTCATCTTTTCCCCCTCAAAAAACTCCCTTTTGTTATTGTTTTTAAGAGAATATGATTTTTTTCATCAATTAAAGGATTTTTTTTTTAGTTCGTGTGTGTATGCTGTTTTTATCTTGGTTAACACTTGGTTTTGTTTAGACATTTGCGGGATCATCATGAAGCTCAAATCCAATATCTGGGACATATTCAAGGAAATTGTTTAATATAGTGTAGTTTTTCCTATCTCAAAGTAAATGCCATGTAGCTGTAACTGCATTTCTACAGTTTTGAACAACGCACATTTTCTGGCTGAAGCATTCACAAGCAACTGAGTTCATCTGGTATTTTCAGCAACTTAGTGACCTGTGACAAGTGAAATGATAGCCAGGATCCCCTTTGCAAGGTTAAAAATGTAAATTTAAACCTGTTTTAGGATGAGGAGAACACTTGTGAAGAAGTATAAGAGCTAAATTCAAGAGCTATGATAATTTCCCTTATAAACTTGGTTAATTATACCCTGTGATGCTTCCTTTAAGGTAAAGGACTCTTTGCTGCTGTGTTTTATGATGAACTGTGCTGTTAATATGTTAGATCTTTCCTGGGCACACCTCCTAAATTGGGATGGAAGTGATGTTAGTCATAGGGATACCTCTTGTTCTGAATCTAAAGGAGTTCACGTGAGCTGCTTAGCCTCTGTAGTGGCTTGTGGGAAGTGTGCTGGATATGTGGACATGCTGGGAAGCTTAGAGTCCATTAAATGGCCCAAAAGTTTTGGCTGTGGGGTGGCAGGATGTGTGATCTCAGATGTGGTCACTGAGTAGATGCCCCTATTTTGTGCCAGTGGCTGTGGGCCATGAGGCCACTGCTCTTCACAGGGGTGCATTCTGACTTGACAAAACCTTGAGAAACTGCCTTATTTCGGTCCTGAGCATTGGAGACTCGGTGGTGAGGGCTGTAAATCAGAGTGGGTTATTATTTGTGCCTGCGTTTCCCTAGACTGAAGCACAAGGTATTTCCTGGGTTATGGAACTGGGAAGTGCTTCAAGGTTTGGTAATGAAAGGAGCCCACTGACAGCATAAGATGCCTCTGTCGGTGTACAGCACTCATGTTTTTGCACTTCTTACCTCTTTCTGTGATGAAAATCTCAACTTCAGCCTCATCCTTTCCACATACATGGAAAATAAAGGGCTTATTAAGAAAAGTTACATCAAGGATTCCTGTAGTACCCTAAAGGTAAGACTCAAGCTTGCCACAAAATATGATGCTGTGATAACTGTGGGAGGATGAGGGTTGAAAAGCATTTCAATAGGTAAAATGAATTGTAATTTTATTAAGGCTCTGATGTGGCTAACCCACATCTTGAGATAACGCTCTGCTGATTTTTATATTTTGAAATAAAATTTTGTTATTAAAAGTAATGGAATCTTTTCTGTGTGTATCTCTGCTGTAATAGAGGATTATGCTGTGTGTTTAACCATTAATACTGAAATGATCTTGAGAAGAGTTTTGAATATGCCCCAAGTAACTTTTGACAACAGAATAGCATCACATATGAGAGGAAAAAGTGTTAGATTCCCATTACTATCTGTTACAAAAATCTTTTCAAATTGTAAGTAAAACTCTAGGAGAGAAGTATTTATAATTTTAAAAATCACAGCTATTCTCTTTATGCTGGGTAAAGCAAAAGTTCTTTCATAGATGGAAGATTAGAGGATAAATAAACATAGTGACAAAATCCAGTATCTCAAAAGGCAAGAAAATAAGACTGCAGATCTTACAGTGGTGGAAGCTACACAGACCATAATGGTACTCCTGTTTCTGCAGGCACTGGGCAAACAAATGTCTTAAAATTATTTCTGAGACTGCATTATAATGCAGATTGGGAGGAATGTGTTACAGTGTCTGTTTAAATGATACTGTGTTAATAAAGGTACCAAAATTAATCTTAAATATTCAGAGCTAGAAAGCACTGAAAGTTCCTTTCCAGACCCTGAAATCTTAGAACATGCATCAGGAGCTCTAGACTGACATAGTAGAGTAGTTTAATTTTAGTTTCTTTTTTGTAAGCTGTAAAATTTCTGTTAGAAAGACATTTTGGTTAAGTTGCAAAGTTTTTTTGTCAAAGCCAAGTTAAGTGGTTCCAAATTTACCAGTTCTGATTTTTTTAAAAAAAATTATTTTGTTAAATGTACTGCATTTCAACCATAAAAAAACCTCACAAAGAAAGCTAATTTAGGTTGCATGCTTTAAAAAATGACATAAAATAGTTTGTCTAGTCCCTCAGTAGTAACTGAAGTTGAAGTTTATAAGTAGCACATTTTTATCTGGAGATTAGTTTTCACATACATTTTTTCAAGACAGAATTTAACTGATTTTTTGAAAACAGATTTATATTGTCTTTGTTGTTCAGAACTCCACAGGTTACTTAATCAGACAAGCCAGCACTTGCACTGAGGTATTGAAGTCCCAGTAAGACTATTTTGGCTTTCCTGTTTTTCATTTTTGAAAGGATCAAGCATAAGGAGTTCAGACACATTAACATGGGGATAAAAGGGAGATGGACCTTTTGTGTCATAAAATCCCTTTATTCCCTTAAGATGTGATATGTATTCAGGTGAAGAATCACAGGGACAGCGTGAACTTTTGCTTACTGAGGCAGCTCCCTGCATGTAATTTTCTACCTCAAAATCTATTTCTTAGAAGCTCCTTATCTCTGCTCCTAGAAAGCAAGGAAATAATGAGTATTTCCTCTCACAAGTACCTCCAGGCAGCCCTTGGCCCACATTGTGGCAGTCTCAGCCACGCTCTTGGTGGCTCTGCCTTTGAATTGAAGGGGGAAATTAACAGTATAGCTTCATTTTTAATGGAGAGTGGAGGGCGAGTGCCTTTGGTGTGTTAGGATGGGATTTATTCTGCACTGGATATGCAGTGTTTAATTGCATTAAAAGGGAGAACATGCCATAACCAATGACAGTGGAGCTTGTCAGTGAAATGCTACTCCTCTGTAGCATTGTACTGACTCGCCTCAGTGTTGGAGTCTGATTCTGTATTTTCTATCTTTTCAAAAATCATCTATCTTGAAGAATAATGTTAATAATACTTAAAAATATTGACATCTGTTTTTTTTCTTGCTATAATAAAATAACAGGCTAGGCAAATGCTAAAGGTGTATGCTGTTCTTAAAAGAACGCATTATGTACCTTGAGGTATTAGTTTTAGAGATGATTTTCTTTCGATTTTTCAGCAGTGAACTTTATTTTTCAAGTAGCAATTTCTTTTCTTTTGTTTCTTGTACTGTGGGGCAAACATATCTGTGTGCAGACGATCTCTATGTTTTTAAATACAGCCATGAAAAAATCCCACCCCATTTCCTTTTCCCCCCTTTTGCTCTTGGATCTAGGTTTAAAGGCACAAAACTTATTTCTGGGCTTAACAGACGAGAGGGGGTACAATTCAGCATCATAAAGTCACCCCAGGACACATGGATACTGCAGCTGTTCTGGATTGTTAAATATTCTTTCTCTTTGTGCAAATACTATGTTAAGGTTTGTCTTGTCTTGTATAGTCTAATGAGAGGATCAAGGGAATTAGATGCAGGGAGTAGGCTGATTTCCTATTTTTCTTGAACCTGCCAACGTTTTCAGGCTTCAACCCAAATTTGTGCTTGCACTGTCTTCGCCATCCCTCCAGCATGTCTGTGGTGGGAAATAGAAGTGAGAAATCACATATCGTATACATTTAAAAAAATATTTTGCACTGAAATGAGTTTCTGGGCCGAGAAGGCATTTGTTTTCCATTGGAATTAATCTGAAACATTATTTGTTTCTGTTTTCTGTTGTCTTTAAGGGCTTTCTGTGCTTTTAAACTTCCACAAGTGTGTTGGACGGGAGTGACTCGGTGTTACTAATGGTATCGAGCTCATTTAAGTAGCAACTTTCTTCCTGGGTGACTCCCTCCTCTGCTTCTTAGGGTCATGACTTTTTTAAAATACAAGATTAAACCCAGTTCTGGATTGAAGTCATCTACCTGTGACATTGCTATTAAATTTTAATTTTATTCTGAGCTGCAGATAACCCCTAGATGCTGAATTACATTCTGGTTTGACTGTAGCAAACAGGAGCTCTTGCTGTTACAATGGGTAGCTGAAGGGCCATTTACCCTCTATTTCCTCTGTAATAAATTCAAGTAATGTTTTCGAGTAATACTCTTCCATTCTTTCTCCACGAGATGTCTGAGTAAAGGCAAAATAACAAAGTTAAGTATTTAAGGAAAGTAATAAGTGTTGTATCTAATATTAAAGCAATCCTGACTATGTACTTGCCAGCAGGTAATACAACCTGGAACTGCATTTTACACATCTAAAATCAAATACGGTGGACAAAAAGAGATGTAAGCTGCGTGTCAGTTTCTAGATCTTATATTTAGGATGACATTTTTAATATTTAGAAGTGCATTTCTTGGTTTTATGACTTTGGTTTCTGTCTCCAAGTGGAATTTGCTATAGCACAGCTGAGTAGCTGGTTGGAGAGAGACTCCTTTGCCAAGTGTCTGGGCTCTGGGATAGAGAGGGAAACTTGAGTGATGTTTCCCCTATTTCACAAGTATCTCAAGTAAGATAAAATGCAAAGTTTGAGTTTAAAGGTATTTTCTTGCCAATATGAGCCTATCACTGTACTTTTTAATCTCCTTTATGGTGATTTAATTAGAAGGGAGCTGTGCCGAGTCATCTTCTCACAGGAGCTCTTGTTTTCAGTAAAGCAGAATGGGCAGACAAAAATGAGATCAAATTTCCTGGTCTGCCTCAGATCTGATGCCTTGTGTGCATGCTGGGTTGTTGGCTTTTGTTGTCTGGTCTTGGTTGTTTTGGTCTCAGACTTGTCAGCCTGTGCAGGACCCCTGTGCTGGGGCACTGAGTTCCTTTCTCAGGGTGGTGGGAGCACCTCTGGGATCTCCTGGAGCCAGGAGTTTCCAGTGCACCCACTTGTCTTGGAGGTGTCCAGTTTCACTCAGCCCGCACCATCTGAATGCTTTGAGAGTGCTCTGTGATTTAATGCACAGGTTTCTGTAGCAACTTTCCTTTATATGAGAGTCAGGAGTCACAAGTGCCTAAGAACGAGGGATTGCACCCCGAAGTATCCTTTGCTCCTGAAGAGTTCTGGTCTGCTTTCCATGTAAGCGTTGTGAGTTTCCCTAGTACTTGAACAATTGCTGTTATTAAACTAAACATAACCCAAACAACCCCCCAGAAAACACCAAATGCAAAATAATCAACCAGTCAATCAATCAAAAACCTTAAAAATTGCTAAGGTGTAATGAGGATTTACCTAGAAAATAAAATAGATGAAAAAATTACTTAATACTTAGTAAAGGGAGTATCATTACATGGAAAGGAGACAGAGATACTTAAAGTGCTTGTTTTCTGTTTCTGTGTTTTATGCTGTACGGATGTCTTGGAGAGCAAGGTTATTTGAAGAAAGTAAAATAAATAAAAATACTTACTTGTATGTCCAGTGTTTATTGCAGCTAAACTTCATTTCCATGTAAAAATGATACTTCCATCTGAGTTTGAAGTTGCGAGATGTGTCCCTCACTTGTGTGAAGCATAAACCTGATAATTGTCTTGGCAAGTGAGGAGGGTGGTGAGTGCAATGGGACTCGATAACCTTTTGCAGATGGAGACCTGAGTTTGTATGAAACTGTTGGACTGAAGAGTGCTTTGAAAAGAAATGATTGTGAGAATAGCAATGCAAACAGATGTATGAAGGGTTGATCCCTGACAGACTTAAACTGGGCTAACAAAAAGGAGTTGTAAATCAAGGCTGAGGTAGTTTAGTAACAATGAATTGCAATGACTGCACAGTTTTCTTCCAGAAATTTTACTGGAGAAGTAAAAATCTTCTATTAGCCCAGCTGGTGTAGCTAAAAAACCTCAGATTAATACTTGAGTCATTTCACTTCCATTGTCATATGCATTTTCTGATTGCATTATTACAGCAATGACAAATAATGATCTCTTTACAGGATATGGCTTAAATATAACTCTAAAATCAAATGTATCTCTTGAATGAAAAATACTTCAGGGGGGACTATTTTCCAAATTTGTGTGTCAAATTAATATTATTTCCTAGCAGCAATCACTCCGTTGTGCAGCTCTCGATGACAGTGCAAGTGGGAAATCACTGTGACAATCAGTGATAAGGGCTGAGTGCTTTTGGAACAGTGCATAATAAAGTACCAAGTAATGTGAACGTTTCTTCAGTAACTTATCTGACATTTCAGTACAAATAAGAACTCACACAATTTTAACAAGCTTCCAAACAAGAGCACGCAGAGCTTGGTAGCCATAAGGGTATTTGCCATGCCGGATGTATTTTTGATATGTGAATTACATGCTGTGTAAGTTCATCTGTTTAAAAGTTAAATTTTATAAAAAGAAACCCTAAGGCAGTAATCTCTCAGATTGCCGTGCTTGTTTAGGATAAGCTTATGTAAACTGAAGGCATATATGCAAGGCTTTTTTGAGATAAGAATCTACATTCCAGCAAGCAGTAATTACACAATAAACAATTAACAGTTCAAATAAATGCAATGTTTTTTGTTGAAAGACAGATTCATTTTTGAGGTTGTGGTTGCATTAGCTATGAGCTGAGAGTTTGTATATATAAAAAAGCACCATGGTTTAGTGTTCTAAGATGCCCATCATTGTCAGAATTTTGAGGTTCTAGTAATTAACAATGTTTCTGAGTGCTGAAGTTCAGAGGTTATTTTGTATCCCAGTGCTAATTCTAGCGCCCTCCTTGTCAGGAAGTCTTTGTCCAAGTTTGTTTTTAAAAGTTACTTTTATCTCCGGAGCATTCTGCCTCTGGTCTGCAGGCCTGTGTGTTTGGCTGTCTTGTGGTATTGTGTGTACCTGCCCTTTACAAGGAAAGGTGTTTGCTGTAGAGGAGTGAAGAGGGGGGAAATTAATCACAATCTTCACTGAGCAACCAGCATAAATAGACATTTGAAATAAAACAAATAATAAAAACCCAAACAAACAAAAGCCCCCTCGCAACAAATTTTTAATTTCCAAAATTTTCAGGTGGTCAATTAAAGTTCATCCACTTTTTACTGATGACCTTTTGCTTTTACAATTAAAGAGGAGGGATGAGGAGTTATTGCTTGATATACTGCAGTGGCTTTGGGGGGTCTTTCTTTATCTGGAAGAGTTTTTTGCTGCCAAGTGTAGCCCCAGTTGCCTGGAACAGCACCAGAGTGCCTCTCAGCCTGAAAATGCCAAATGGGAAAAAGAAGCTGTGCTGTTGTAGGACTTTAGAGTTTGCCTTTAATACCTGTATGAAAGAGAAGTCAGCACCACATACTTTTATATAGGTAAAAGCTTTAAGTAAACTCGCAAGAAAACCTAAATACAGCCTATTGCTGTTGCAGGAAAGTTTTCACAAGCTCAGCATTTTTGTGAGTGAAGATAATTCTTGCCAACAATGCATGTGCTGCCATGTTTCAGTTTAGAAACTTATTTTCTCATGTAGTGCTTTTCTGTTTATTAAAAAGACCTGAAGAAAGCTTCATGTTTCTGAAGTTCTGTGTTTGGGGTTTTTTTTCCTCAGCTATGAAAGTTTGTTCAAAAACCCCAAATTAGCTTAACTTCAGAATTTTTCTTGTGAAAATACTTGCATTTCAGTTGGCTTTATTACTTGTGTAATGCTTTATGTACAGAACACTGTTGCAATTTTTTTTTTTTTTTTTTTTTTTTTTTTTTTTTTTTTTTTTTTTTTTTTTTTTTTTTTTGGTCTGGAAATAATAGAAAAGGTTTAACGCTGTAAATAAAAAAATAACCTGCAGTGTCATGCAGTCATGTCTGCCAGTTGTCTGTAGCAGTGATACAAATAGTTAGATTTCAGTCAGCGTATAATAGAAATCAGTTGCTGGTGCATAGTGTTGAACTGCACAAAGATCTGTCCTCTACAGCATAAGCACAGGGATCTGCTGACTCTGAATTTAGGTTTGGTAGTTCTCTAAATTGCAATTATTGCTGTGAAAGGTGTTAAAGTGCTAGACAATGAGCACGACTGAGAAAAGCAGTAGCTGAGGTTCTTTGTTTTTTCAAAGGATTTTGGTTCATTCTTTAGGCTAATGCTGTAGCCTGGCGTGCTGACTATAAGGCATTGCTGAAGTGAAAAATACACCCCCTGATCGTGCATCTCAGGCAGGAAAGTCCTGCACAGACAGGCTCTTGCTGGTTCATAATGTGTGCAGGTCACAATGCTCTAAGAGGCTCATCTGGCTCCTCTCATCGTCTTAATGAAAATGGAGCAAACCCAGAAATGTTGCCAGTTTTTATATTATTTGGTGTCTTCTGTAAAAGTTTCCCATGATGTCATGATTCCTGGCACCGAGAGTTCAATTTTTCCTTCTGCGGAGTGACTGCCCCTCATCCCTGGGGATGAAAGATAAGGGAAGTCTCCCTTACAGCAGGCAGCAGGGAGGGTTGTGGGTTTCGTTGTTTGGGTTGTTTTGGCATTTGTTTACACTTGAATTTTGAAATTAAAGCAGTCGCACATGTGCACTGGAGTAAGTAGCAGCTACCTATAAACTTAGTGTCCAAAAGGCAAGAAAATAAGAAGGTAAATGGTTACTTGGTCATGCTGGCCTTCATGTTTTTTTCCATTTGACAGGTGCTATGCAGAGCCAAGTCTGGGGAAGCTTGAAACTTTGGGGATTTTGTTTTGCTTCCCCCTCTCTTTTCTGCTTTTTAAACTGGAAGTCATTAGGGCTTTTGGCAAGTTGCTTGATGTTTTGATTGCATTTATTTCTTTTCTGAGTTATTGGTTTTGCACAGACCCAGACAATGTATATTTTCAGTTTGCTTCCATTAAGCCTGATTGCAACATCATGTTTTAGGTGACTCACTTAAAAATGTTAAATAAAAGCTGCAAATCATTAACTTGCATTTAATGCTAGGAGGTCTGAAGATGGATTTGTCACTTGGTAGTGCTTTCACTGTCAATTTTATTAAATTGTTCTGAAAGTACCAAAATCTTTTAAAAAACTATTGCTCCCACACCTTCCTAGTCATTCCAGCCTTTGAATTAAATGAGGTCCTGTAAGTTTTAATGGAATTAAAAATGTAAATGTTAAAGTGGGCATGTATTCATCATTTTTCTGCTTTGCAGACTTTATATCAGTAAATCATTACAAAAAGTGTCCAGTGAGTGTTTCTTACAGTTGAACTCTGTCTTTCTGACCTAGTCCTTTATAAACTTTCCTGTGATCAGCTTCGATTTTTGTAAGGTTTTCCCCCACCCTTTGGCTTTTTAGGTTTTAATAGTACTTTTTTAATATGCTTAACATTTTTTATGATAGCCTAGCAGAACTAGATCTGTTTGATCTTGGGCTTTTGTTTTCCTGTATTTCTGTAACTTTTTGGCTTGTGATTGAAATTTCATGATTGTTCTTTGTTTCTATAGCTGCACATTTTGTTAATAATGTTTAATTTCTTCCTTAGCTTAAGCTATGGAGGAGGACATTCATCCCATTCAGAAACAGACCTTCACAGACAGACATACACAGCTTCTCATCAGCTTCCTGGATACTCAACTACGCAACATCCTGCTGGTAACTGTCCATATCACGAGAGTACTGCCTAAACAGCTGCAGAGGGAAAAGAAAAACAAACCAACTGTTACGGAATTTAGATTAAAGTTAATGAATTTTATAATCCAGGGGAGTTTTTCATCTAAGTGGTGGCAACTGGTATTAGGAAAGCTGAGTGCCTAGCAGAAAGTTAACGCTTGTTAGCTTTTATCAAAATGTTGTGAGTAGAAAGGAAAATGTAAAGGCAGGTTATGCTTGGTATCTTGTTTTTCGAAAAAGCTGCACTTATTCTTTAAAATCCAGCTTTTCAGGATTTGGCCTAAGGGCCAAACATTGTGTGCCTCCAAGCCAGCCCAGAAGTGCTGCCAGCACCTCCAGACTAAAGCAAGCAGCACAAAGTGATGTGAGCCTGAACACGCTGCTGCTGGTGCTTCATGCGCACACTGAGACCCTGCTGGGGAAGAGTTAAAATTCATTTAAAAAGTAGCAGTGGCTTAGGCTGTGTTACATCTGCAGGGGAGTCTGACTTTGATCCTGTGTCAAAAGACGGGGCTTGACCTTTTCATGCTCACGTTGCAATCCAGTTTCCAAAGAAAGGTGTTTGAGCTCATGTGCTGACTGGAGTCTACAGTCTCCTGGCCAGGTCCTTGATCAGGATGATGGAGGGTCAGAATTGCAGTCTTGACATAATCTCAGTTACTCACAACTCACCGGTGCTTCCCATTGGGCCCCCTGCTATTGAAAGGTCTGAGCAATGGGAAACACATAAAGGTGTTTGTTGAAACAGGGAATGCAACCAAAACCCCTTTTCATGTGCCAGTGCTTTAGATGTGTCCAAACTTCCATAAGCTGCCCAAAAGGGAGAAACTGGATATAGAAAAGTTGAACATGTTTCAGGAGGAATGCTGAATATTTAACCAGATGAAAATAGAACAGTGAATCTTCAGATAAGGGAAACATTTTACTGGTGTACCTAAATACTGTTATAAGTATCATATTTGACATACATTTAACAATAGGTTTTAAAATGTATACTCAAGTTCCAATTTACAGTTGTAACACTGCATAACAGTTAAACACAGTAAAATCAATGTGCTTTACATTGCTAATGTTTCATAGGGTGGAGGTTTTTTAGTGAATTATAAACTTGTATCTTTGTTATTTGATTTTGCTTCTTTGAAGTTCATCTGAATTATCTTTTTTTTTCATTTCCCTCCACTATCATCTAGGTCTTTCAGGAATATTTGATACCAGTATGCACAGTGCTGGAGGTAACACTAAGGAAACTTCTTCAGTTATGAATTTTCTCTCTGCTATTGAGTCTCGTACTGCTCAGGCAGTCTCTTCAGGATCTACCCTTTTACCACAATTCAGGGCTCCTTCCTGGCAGACAGGTGAAAATTTTCTCTTGAAATAAAGTGTTGTCACTGTTATATTGAATATTTGGGAGGATTTGAAACAAAAATATTCTGACTAATTGAAAAGACTGCATGTTTTCTACCTCTTTTACACCTCAATATTTAAAAATATCAAAATCAATGAAATTATGTTATAAGACTTATATGAGCAGAAATTCTGGTCATTTAGAAGGGATTTAGATGCACAGGGTATTATTTTGTCTGATGAGTCAAATTTATTTTCCCAGCTTTGTTTGGAATTAGTCTCACTATCACTATAAGCATTTTCAGGCACGCTACCTGCACCTTCTAGGAAATCTTTCAACCTCCAACTCTGTTCCCTATGATAGTTCTTCTGTGATACTAGTACTAAAAGTCTGTGGGTAGCTTTGGCCCCTTTGTACACAGAAGTAATGGGCAAGGTGTTCTCAAAAAGAAGGTCTGAGGTGCATGTCACATAGAAACATGGGATCTAATTCACAACTAAACAAACGTGCCATCTCTTTTGGCAGACTGACTGCCTTCCACAAACCTCCCCCATCTGTCAAGCCTTCTGTGCAGAGCAGGAAACTGCAGATTTTGAGCTTGCTGTAGACAGTCACACCAAGATAAGTGTTGCTACTGCATCTGTGGGTAGCTTCAAGTTCTGGTTAATCTTGTGGAGTGATTGTGCAGCTGTGCAGTGAATTGGATCTATTCACTATCTGGCAGAAAATGTTTGAGTGGCTTTTTTCCTTTGGTGGGATGGTTTTCCTCTGTATCAGCAGGCTTATCTGTGTCTCACTGCAGCTGTATGATTGCTGTTCTGTTTTGGGGAGGAGGCACAAGGTAGCAAGAGTGGAACAGTCCTTTTGTTGGCAGTTTGCACTCGTTCTGTTAAAGGTAATGTGCAGCTGCATTCTGTGAACAGCTACTCAAAAAGTTGAGAATAGAGACTGTGGCTTTTAACTCACCATTGACAAAAGCAGATATGTGGGAGCACAGATGAAGATGCACACTGGTAATCTGGCAAACAATCTTATTATAAATCAGTTATGAGTTTAGAGTTACGATGACCCATCCTCACAACAGAATGTCAGCTGGGAAGAAATATTTCTTTCTCTTCGTCCTAGCATTTTCTCCATTGCAGCCTGCCTAACAGTGAATTGTGAAGAATGGGGAGACATGCTGTGGGTCGGGTTTGATGTTGGTACCAGTGATTGAGAGACTTCTCAGTACTCATTACTAAGAACTCATCAGTAAGCCCATTTTTCAATATTACCAGTTCTCTGAGCTTTCTGTTGTTCTTTCATACTTTTGCTGCTTTTCTGTAACCCTCGATCCTCCCAAGTGTCTTTTGAGAGCTTTGTCTTCTACAAACTTTTCTTATGAGAGAAAGCAAGAGCTCTTCACTCTGCAAGGTGAACTTTTTTTAAGAAGGGCTTTTTACATTGGGGTTTCCTCCAAACCCTGCAACTGCTGATTTTGGGGAAAAAGAGAAGAACATTGTGTTTGTTATATTTGTCCTTCCAAGTGTCTCTTTGGTCTGTGGGTTGTGTTATCAGTGTTCTGATTTCTTAGGGTAGTGAGGGTGTGTCTGTGCATGCAACTTAGTACCTTTGCCATACCTTTTGTTTGCTCCTGAACAAATATTAGGATACAAAGCCCAGCAGTTCTGCCATGGTAGTGCTCCTTTGACTGGCTCTGGTCTGGTTTAAGAAGTTACGGATGTATTTGGAAGAGAAAGGGAAAATGCAGGTTAGATGAGAAATGAGCATCTGCAGTTAAAACATGTTTAAATTCTTCCCTTCCTTTCATGCTTCTGGATGGCAGTTCTTTTGTGTTAGCAGTAGGGATCAGTAAAAGAGAACCCAGTTGCACGTGATGTTGCAGTTTTTTAGAAGGGGGGAGGGAATTGCATTAAAACACTAGTTATGCTTTCTCACTCAGAAAGACCTTATTGTTGGCTAAGGAAAAATACCTTGGCATTCCTTCACTATCACATCTCTTCATATCAGTTTGTCTTGCACTGAAAGGGAGAAACAAAGAATTTATTTCTCAGCTTCACCTGAAACTTCAAAAGCAATTGTATGATTAAGTTGCAATCAGCTTAACAAGACTTACTGGATTATAAAATGAAATTTTTTTTTAACTGAAGTATTTGTTTCAGAACAAACTTTATTTACTGAGAGTTTTTATTTATCCTTAAATGATGCTAAGCTAAAAGCTGTTTTAAGCGTGCAAGAACTGAAAAAGGTCAAATCATTCTGCTGATTTTAATTTTTTCTGATTTGCATACCCTGGTAAATTTCCCAGTGGAAACTGATTCCTTTACAAGAATTTTAAGTCTCTCTGGGAATAAATTTGCCTTCTTCAATTTTCTTGACAGACTCTGGAAACAGTACACAAACTTCACCAGTGTCTGAAAGTTACAGGGTGAAAAGCACTGAACGATATGGATCACTGCTCTAAGCCTCCAATCTTGCAAGGGAATTTCATACTCCTATTTCAGCTGGAGTAGTGTATTCTGTTGAGAAATCTTGTTTAAGCCAGGATGTACATACCAGCGGCTGGATGCAAATAAGAAATATGCTTTTCAGTTGAATAGTTACTACTGCACTGTGCAGATAATTGCTGGCTGTGGATATCTGGGACTCTCACTTCAGAAAGCATACAAATTATATTTATTGCTTGTACTGAAAGTCAAACCTCTCCTTTAAGAAAATGAATTGCAGAGTGTATGGACCATTAGCTATTTCAATGAATAGCTCTGAAATGTTTCCTATAAAGTGAGTTTAAAATTATTGATATGGGTAAATCCAGGAGATGGGATTGCTTCTTTAAATTGTGTATGTATTACAACTGCTAAGGTGTAATTTTGCCTTTTTACTGTTTATTAAAGGTGGCCAGGGATTTTGATCAATTTACTATGACTTTCTTTTTAAACTGAAATAAAAATTAATAAAGAGCCTTCAATTTCAAAGCAGAATTAATCTTGTACAAATTTTTTTCAACAATTTGCATCTAAAGGATATGAGGTTTTCCCTCAGCAATTCACTGCAGGTATAGGGTTTGGCATTCTAATGAAACCCTGCACTTCCATTTAGAAAATTACCCATGATCAGTGCCTCCCTATGTATGTTTGAGTTTTTTTAAAGGGTGGTGATCCTAAAGAACATTATATTTGTAAATGCTGTAAGAGCTTGCAGTTAAATGACTTACAGAAATGCAATGTTGTAACTTGCAAAGCTCCCTTATGCTCTTTTTCCTTCTTGTTTTCTCTTTGTTTTTTCCAGGTATGCATTCCTCGACAGCCACAGAACTATTTGTTACTGGAGCTTTGCCGACCTCTGGAACATTTCCACCAACCTCTGCTCTATCAGCGTATCAGCATCCCAACACCTTCAGCAGCAGGAACTTTGCTACTACCCCTTCTCTTACTCTTCAAGATGCTACTTTCAGTGCTACATCGAACGGTCTCTTAAGCAGCCACGATCCTTTATTACAGATTAAAACATCGCAAGGCACTGTTCCAACTGCTCTGACATTCGAGCGCCTGGGCAGCTCTGTTCTGAGTACCAGTGTACCCCCCCAGTCATCAACGTATCGTTCTGCTCAAGAATCTGCACCCCATCTTTTGCAGCCTCAGTTCAGTTTGTTGCCTTCGAGCCTTGGAGGAGCTCAGCAGGTGTCTCAGGCCTACAGCACATCTGTCTTCACTGGTTCCACTGCTTCCATGGATAGAGCACTTCAGCGAGAATGTAGTGTTATTAAACACCACCAGCGGCCTTCAAGTACTCAGTCTGTCCAGCCTCAACTGACTGTTTCACAGCATTCCTTACACAGCTATTTAACAAGTACAAGTGGAGTTAACTTTCAGGATACGTCTAGGCACTCAGCATTATCCTGCAGCCCAGTTGGGGATGTTACTCAGGTGAGCAATGGAGGACCGCAGCAGAAGACTTCTCAAGTCACGGTGGAACTTGCTCAGTCGTACACGTCTGCAATTCCATCGCCCGGTTTTCCGTCTGCTTCCACGGCAAAAGTGAAAAACTGTTCCATGAAGCAGCCTCCAAGGTCAACAAAGACCCCCAAACCTCAGAGTGTAGCTCCCACTGTGCAGACACAAAGCTATGCCAAAACTGCACAAAACCAGAGCTCTGTCATTACAGGCCAAGCACAGATCTATTCTACAGCACAGCTCCCCAGCCTCTTGTCGGTCAGTCAGTCCCAAAATTACGTTTCATGCCAGGCTCAGAATGTGCCACCTGTCAGCCACTCACAGGATTTCTCGTCCAGCAAGGTTGAGAAGCTGCCCTCACTGTATAAAACATTGACTTTTTCTGGGCCATCACAAGCTATTACTTCTGACAGTCAGACTCTAAATTACTCCTCAGAGGAACAGGTATTGACCTCAGTTCCAAATGAGAACTACTCTGGGCAAATAAGGGAACTTTCTTCAGTCAGCCAAGCTCAGAGCTACTCTTCTAGTCACTCTCAGGGTTTATCTCCAGTTACCCAGTCCCAAGTTAATTTTTCATCTCAATCACAAGTTTTAGCAGCTGTTAGTCCTTCAGAAAGCTATTCTTCAGGGCAGTCTTTAACATTAACGTCACCTTCTCTTTCCTTTAATGCCTCTCCTCGGGTACAAACTCTTCCAGCCTCGAGTCCTAATCAAAGCTATATTTCTTTACATTCTTCTCAGAACTCTCAGTCACAAGAATCCTCCTCTCCACAGTCTCAAAAGTTTTTGCCATCTGTCCAGTCTCCTTTCGCATCCCCAGCTCACTCCCAGACGCTGCAGAACAACAGACCTTCCTCGGAAACAAAGTCCTATGTTAAAAGGAAGTCTGACTCTAACTTGTATGCCTCGTCGAAACAGGAGGAGGAATTGTCAGTGCAGGACATGCAGGCATTGCAACAGCAAGCAACTCTTGAATCTTCCACTCAAAGCCTAACGGAGGAGGAGATCAATGCTCAGGATGCATCCTATAGGGTCTCAAAGGCAAATGACAGATACTCTCAAAGCGTAATCAGAAGCAACTCTCGTCTTGAAGATCAAGTTGTTGGACTTAATCTTCAAGGAACAAAAAAAGACGAAAGAATGGTCAGTTCTGTGGAACAGCTTTCCCAACACATTGGCCATATCAGCAGCCTAAGCCATGATATCAAAAAGACAGCCAATTTAATGCGAACAGCACAGGGAACCGTGAGTGCTAAGGAGCTAAACCAACAGCATTCTCTTATGCATAAGGTACATGAAAGTAAAGCTCAAGAGCAGCAGGGCCAAGTCATTAGCACGCCACCGCAGGTTCAGCCTCATGCTTTAAGACATGGTCATCAGCTCTGTTTGCCCAGTGCACAGGTACTGCTGGAGTCAACCTGTGACTTGCAGATCCTTCACCAGTCAATCCTGCAGTCGGGTTTAGGACAAGCAAAGGCATCACCACAAGTGCAAAGAATACAGAGTCCTCAACAGGTGACGCATCCATTCCTTCAGATGGATGGACACATTGTTCAAAATAATGGGGGTCATTCTCAGCAACAGCTTCATAGTCAGAATTCAGAAGTCATGAAAATGGACATTTCTGAGTCTTCAAAACCACTACAGCAGCATTTGACAGCAAAAGATCATTTTACTCAGACAAATCAACATGATGCAAAGAATCAGTTTGTTTCTCTTAGTTCAATATGCTTCCCAGAATCTATACTTCTCAGCGATGAGAGGAATATATTGTCCAATGTGGATGACATCTTAGCAGCAACAGCAGCAGCCTGTGGAGTGACACCATCTGACTTTGCCAAATCAGCTGCTAATGAAGAGCAAATCCAAACTGTTGAAAATAGTGAGGAGTCTAAAACGCAGTTCCGATCGCTGGATTCCAGACATGTCTCTTCTGTTTTCAGTGCCTCACCTACTGTAGTTGGAAAGCCAGCAAGCAGAAATAATATTTCTCTGAATGGAGGCCAAATTACTCTAAATCTTACCCCAGTGTCAACAGTACAGACGAAAACTGTGAACCTAGATCAGCAGCACCTTGAAACTTCTGATCAGAGTGTACCAATAAGAATGACCTCTCCCACCCTTGGTCCTGGTCAAGAAGAGCAAGAGGCTGTGCGAGTGAAAAAGCAATCTAGCATCAGTCACGAATCTGAAGAAGATAATGAGGCTTCTGCTGATGGTACACTGAATGCAAGGGACACAGAGTTTGTTTCGAGTGGCAGGAGCCTAAGTGAGGAAAGTGCTGCTTCAGAGAATGATTTTAATATGGGTGGTGAGGATGGTACAGTAGCAGGTAACCAGCCAAAGGTTCCGTTGCGGCCGCTGTCTGTGCCCCAAAGTGCAGATGGAGCCATTAATAGAACTGAAGAAGAGTGCCAAGATTTAACTCAAGGGAACCCTCAGAAGAAAAAAAGCAAAGGAAAAAGCCAAAACAAAAATGCTGCAGAAGATGACAGTGCAACTCAGAAACAGGTAAAAAGAAGTGGACAGTGTAAACGTCAAAATTCAAGAGGAAATGATTCGTGTTTCACATACTCTTCTCCTGTTTCTGAAGGTTGTTATGATACTTACCAACATCAGGAAAGAATGAGGCAAAAAATTAAAGAAGTGGAAGAAAAACAGCCTGAAGTGAGAACAGGATTTATTGCATCTTTTTTAGACTTTCTAAAGTCTGGGCCTAGGCAACAGTTTTCCACTCCAGCTGTACGGATGCCAAACAGGACTAGGAGACCAGTCACACAAATAGTTCGTGCCCCTTGCCTGCAGCCCTCTGCAAAGCCTCAGCCAGCAGCAGCACCACCTGTGGCTGCTGAGGTCAGTGGAGAAAGTCCCACCAAAAAAGCCGATGAGGAGCTCAAGAAAAATTTAGAAACATTGCCTTCATTTTCTTCTGATGAAGATGATTCTGTGGGTGGTAACCATGATCTTCAAAAGAGCATCTCCACTGCATTGTCAGCCTTGGATGAAACGTCTGACAAAAAGATCAAATCAGGTAAAATGGTTACTACAAGTGCATGTGTTGAAAGAGATTTTCGTAGCTGATGAGGCCAAAAAAAAAAAAAAAAGGCTAATTTTATCTCTCTTCAGGTAAAGGTTTTGGTTTTGGCCACGATTAAGGGTTTTCTTCAAAAAGTGTATTGACTGTGGACTAAAATAGTGTTTTCCACAACAAGAAAATACGTAAATAAACCTTTTCATGCTACTTAAGTGAAACTAATGCCAAAGAGTTATTTTACCCTGGAGTTGGAATAATGTGTGTGTTATCTTCGATTCTGGCTTAAAATACTAAACATGATTTTCATCTGGGAACATCAGCGAAACATGTCAGAGGTACCAAGCCTATTTTTAAAAAATTCTAGCTAGAGAATATATTAATAATTGCCATCAGCAGGTGATAAGTTCTTGCTAGGTAAACATGCATTTTCTGTGCCCTGTATATGTGTGAAACAACTTCTGCTCTTGTAAACTGCACTGGTCCAGGGTAGGAGTCATTTGAGCCATGTTGATCAGGAGTGTTGTAGCTCCATGTGTGTTGGTGGGTTGCTAACAAAAGAACAAAATCTAGGAAGGATTGGTTTGGGCAGGGAGGAGCAGGCAGCCACAGCAGTAATTGGTTTTTCACACACTTTTCAGTTTCACTTGTGTTACATCCATGTCCAGAGCTTTTAACTGGTGCTGCTTTGTTTTGGAGTATTTTCAGCATACAGAATGGTTTTGCCTAGACAGGTCTCTTCAGTAAAGATTTTTTTTCCCTCTGGTGAGCAATTAGAAACTATCCAGCCAATCACATAATTGTACTAATCCCAGAGAAATGCCACTGTCTTCCAAAATAATCATGGGGAGAAAATGAAACATTTCTTTACCTCTTCTCAGGATTCAGAACCTGTGGACCTGTAAGCTGATTCTTAACAAGACAGAATGAAGTAATGGTTTCCCTTTTCAGATAAAAGGAGAGAGAGATATTTTTTTTTTCTCTAGGTGTGCCATGATTTACTGAAAAATACATAGCAAAATTAAACTTGAATTGTAATAATCACACCTAAGATACTGGAAGATTATTGCAGAATACGTGAGATGCTGAACAATATTTCATCTTAATTACTATTCTGTTTTTTTTCTGAGGCTATTTCTATGTAATTATGTAAAGTGCATGCATTTCAAAAAGGCTGTTACAGAGGATGAAGTTCCTGTTGTGTCTTTCAGTTGAATATATATTTCAAACAAGAAAATAGTGATCGTTTTTCTTCCCAGAAAGCTGGAATCTGGACAGTGCCATGGTGTGAGCCTCTTGCTGAAGTTTGTTAATTTTAATAAGCTATTTCTGTGTAGAATGTCCAAGAAATATTTCAATTTTTTTTTTTTGGGTAAGCATTTCCATTAGTGTTTTATTTGCAGTGATTTCTTTTACAATATGATTGTATCTTCTTTGTTATCCATAAGGATGTAATATTAATGTCACCAATTTCTTGAATTCACCCTCCTGTTTTGTGACACACAAGATTGTTTGTACAAGGTGCTTAATAACGACATCTTGCTTGCTTGCTGGTGTTTTGCAGGTTTTTTTAGTAATTCCCTTATCTAGTAATTCCCTTGCAAATAAGTATAGACAGGCAAATACTAAAACATGTCTTTTGTTGATAGTATTAATTAGTAGATGTACCTTTATCTGCTGTTCTGACAAATATGTAAATATACCTGGGCAACTAATAATGGTGTGTCTAATTAAAGCTGTCAGAGCTCTCTCTCACTGAAGAAATAGAACATATTTGCAGTAATGTGAAGTGATGTAGCTGGAAGAACACATTTCATGTTTCAAATTAACAATTTCACTGAATGGATTGATTTAATGAATCTTCACTTTCTTGGTATACAGCTTTTGTACTGACACATTAATTTGACGTTTAACTCGTGTTTGGAGTTGCTTTTGTTAAAATATGTTACATTATCTTTTTGTAATTTTTCAAGTGAAAAAGTCAACAATTAGCAGTGATTGTAAAGTAGTTTAAGTTTCCTGAGTGATATTAGTAATTGTGTTATATTTAAAAGTGATTTCTTTTAGATCAGCAAGTCAGTGTTAAATCTAATATGCACAGAAGACTCTGAAGTGATATCTAAGTTAAATCTAATATGCATAGAAGACTGTAAAGTGATATCTAAAAAGCATTCTAATTTTTTTCAGGTGGGAAAGAATAATTTTGAAAGGTGGGACTTCTCTTTGGCTCTTTGGAATAGAGGAGGAAAGGAGTGTTCTTTTCCCTTCTTGTTTTGTATTATCAGCTCTCATTGCTCACCTCTGTTAATATTAAAAATCATTGGGCTATTGCTAAAGTTTTAATCTGGAACTTCCAGTTGCATTGTCACAGGATATAAATGATAAATGTCCAAAAGTCACAGAGAAAATGTTTTCATATTTCATGTGTATTTCTCTTTCTGCAATCCAATTTCAAAATACTTGATTTACCAGCAGACGACAAGATTCAGTGTTGTAACCTTTACTGTTGTATTTGCTTATTGTCACAAAGTACAACACTATTACCTGGTGATCATGTCTGTAGCTATCAAATTGTTTTCTAAAGCATTCAGTTTTGTTAACTCCAGATGTTAACAGATGCAGCAGTTTAATACAAACAGAGGTATATTAGCTACAATATTTTGGTTTTGTTTAAGATTTAGTTGTGGTCAAATACTGCTTCTAATTTAACTCCTAGAACAGGTGTTTTTCCTAGAATAGTTGCTGTTAATATAAATTGTAACAGAAAAGAAGGAAAACCTAGTTCCATATTGCACTGCTAATCCTTGATAATTTAACTAAAATTTGGGCTTTTTCTTCAGAAACTGAAAAAGTGACAGTTGTTGCTGCTGCTGCCACCACCACCAGTGCTGTAATAAAGCAAGAATCTCCACAGACAACTGCTCCTGTAGGCAACGTGCAGGAGAAAATGAATCCAGCTGACCCCTTAAAAGTAGCTCCACAGGATGCTGTGACTTCAGAGCAATTGGCAAAAATACAGGAGACTGTTGCAATAGAAGGATGTACTGATGAGGAGAATATGGACAGTGAAGGAGAGGGCATGTACAGAGAACGCGATGAATTTGTAGTGAAGATTGAAGATATAGAGACACTAAAGGTAATCTGAATATTTGCTGAGGGGGAGAAACACAGCACAAAACCCCTGCATATGAATTTAGCCTCAAGAAACTGCCAGAAGAGGAAAGGCTGCAGATTAGTTTTCTCTTTCTATTCTAGTATTCCCTGATTGCTGCCAAAATGCCTTAAAGGTGTCTTTCTAGTGCAGATTACAATCATGTTTTGAATGTACATGACCCAGTTTATGCTACATACATAATAAAGTAAATCTGTGTGCTGGTAACCTCTGTTAGAACTTGGAATTACCTATTTTAATATTAAAAAGCATAAATTTTTCAGAGGCAGCTGACTTTTTTTTTAAGATAGGAGTAGACTTTCAAGTGTAACTTTGCAAAAGAACTGGAATGGAATTGGCTTCTGTGTTTTTTGTAAGAACTTCTGCTTTGTATTTCAACAAGAAATGATTTCCAGAGGCAACCAGCACAACCCTTCACATGAGTTTATGTGAATTTCCTTGTTGTCTTTGATTTTTTGTTTGGGTTTGGTTTTGTTGCTTCACCATTTTAATTCTTCTGCATGTTAACCTTTCCTTTTGTGGCCATCATAGCCAGCAGTATCCTTACTGTTGGAAAATTCCTAATATTTTTAATTACTTGTGCTCATCCTCTCAAGCTGCAGTTTTAAATGAATTAATGTTGCTTTGTCACATAAGGCGAGTGTTATCAGTTTGAAATATTCCCTTGTCAGTTATAAAATGGATTAAGGTACGTTAGGAGATATTTTGAATTTTAAGTTTGTTAATTCAAGAGTCATGAAGAAGTAATCAGTACCTGACTACATTTTCCAAAAGGTTTATTTGAGTTAGTAGTTTGTTTGTAGGATCTATAGAAAATTCTCATTCAGGCTGATAATTACAAACTTGCCTTGATGCAAGCAGGACTTCATAACTATAGTGTTGGAATTTTAAATTACTTATTTACATTTTATCCTTGGGTAACTTCCTGAAGAAATGTGATGCACAAACACATTTCTGTAAGAAAAATAAGCAGTGTTTTTAGCAGACAATTTTACCTTCTTCCAGGTTGCTTTGCAGACAGGAAAAGAGCCTCCAGCTATCTGGAAAGTACAGAAGGCTTTATTGCAAAAGTTTGTTCCTGAAGTGCGTGATGGACACAGAGAGTTTGCTGCTACTAACAGTGTGAGTCTTCAAAATTCCTTGGGAAGCCTCATGGGAGCTGCTTTCCTTAATGCAAGTCTAGGAACCTAAATAGAATGTGATCTGGCTCACATTCTTAGCAATCATCTTAGAGGGGGAGAAAACCCCTCCAACTCAAGCTCTCCCTGAACACATCCATGCACTGATATTTTGTTTTCCAGCACTGGGTCTTTGGCATCATTTTGGCTGTGTAAAGGAACAAGTTTTCCTGGCCAGAATAAAGTCAGTGGAAAGAGGCTTGTGAAGCAGCTGCTTTCTGCAGCAGGAGTGATACAGAGAGGATACAATTTTAACAGGCAGCCTTTTGCCAGGCAGATAATGCTTTTGGGGTAACACATGGGAGAATAAAATAAAGGGAGAAAAAGAAGCCCAGAGTACCTCCCCTTATCTCATTGTCTTCAGTTTTAACTATTATCTGGAAATCTGAAGGAGAATTTTGCTTAAATGGTAAATGCTGTAGAGTGGCTTATTTTTGTATTTAAACATGGGGTGGTTTAAAGTGATTTTTTTTCTTTAGTATTGAAATTTTTACTTGTTAAAACTGACAAATGTTGCTTAACAGAAACACTTGTGCTTTGTTTTTTTTTTTTTCTTTTCTTTTAGTATCTTGGCTACTTTGGGGATGCAAAGACAAAATACAAACGAGTGTATGTGAAGTTTGTTGAAAATGCAAACAAAAAGGAATATGTCAGAGTATGCTCAAAAAAACCACGAATCAAGCCTGTCCAGTCAGCAAGGTATTTTTATTTCAATTTATGTTCCATTTTGCCATATGGTTTTCATGTTAAAAACGCATCTAACAGGAGTTACAACTTTGAGGTATATTAATTGTGTTTTAATATGGAAGCTGAGAACTGTCTGGCTTGCTTTAGGAAATTCAATGTAAATTTTTGCCTTGTCTTCCCTACTCTATTCTGTTCCATAATGAGTTCTTTTGGAGGTGTTAGGGTTCCACATGCTATTTCTAGGTCATCCTTTGCCATACAAGCCTGCTAGTGTAATGATTTTAATTTTCTGTGTATCTTTTTCTCTTATCCTGTGGACTTTGCTAGTTAGGTAGTTTTTTTCTGGATTACTTTAATGATGATTCTGTCCCAGTGTACTGGAGATGCCATGCTTCCTTCACAATCCTGGAAAGGAAATTTAAAACCAGATGTTCACGACAGTACTCTTCATTCAGGAAAACACTGGAATTTTAAGTCTAGTTTGCTCTCAAAGGAAGCACTGCCATCAGATAATCTATTTTATGAAATAATCCTGTTCTACTAAAAGTAACTAGGATTTTGATGCTCTTTTTTTTTCTTGGGCTATGGAAGACTGTTCCAGTACCTGTTCTTCCAGTGTGCTGAAACAGCCCCCTCTATTAACAAAACAGAATTGTGATTAACTTGTTATGCTTATACTGTTCTCTCACCACTGCTTTTGGCTTTTCTTTCTGTTCTGTTTGTACTGCATGTTGTATTTCTGGAGAAATCAGTCAGATCCCACCTCTGTCTGTGTTTCACTGAGCTCTGTTAAGCAAGCTGTTTCAGCTTCCTCATTTGGGGCAGACTTTCCATTCCTCTCATCCTTCTACTGTCTGTTGTCTCCATCCATTTTGGTTTGAAATCTCCATTTCTGACAGATGTCTGGAATTATTCTCAGTGTTCCAGAAGATACTGGGGGTGTTTCTTCTTTCCCATCTTGACAAAACTCTTCTCTAACACTTCCCAGGATTGTATTCCCTGCCATGTTCTCAAAACTGTATTGTGTTCTTACTCCTAAAGTACAGAACTTTGTGTTTCTGATATTAACATTCCTGTTTGTTTTCCTGCTTTGAGAGGTAGGAAGAGAAAGGCATTGTCTGGTGAAGTATTATTTCAAAAATATAGTGGTATATGAAGTATGTACAACCTAATACCCAGTTACAGTGAAATAAGTGTACGTAATCAGTGGGGAGTGTATTCTGGTTAAATAAGATTATAGCTATTTTATTACTGCCAAAACTTGGGTGGTAATTATATTCATAAACATTCTCTTCATAATATTGCAGGACTATTCACTGCAAACCTAGTAATAGCAACATCAAACCCCCTGATCCACCAACACCAAAACCAACAGCAACAAAAGTCTCTTCTGTGAAACCCAAAGCTAAACAGCCAAAGGTAAAGGCTGAACCACCACCAAAGAAAAGGAAAAAGTGGAAAGAAGAGTTTTCATCTTCCCAGTCTGATTCTTCACCTGAGGCCCAGAGTGAAGAAGATGGTGAGTGAGATACCATTGCTGACACCTAGGGCCATTTGAACTTAACTGAGAAGAGTACTACAAAATTACATTGTTTGCTCTTGCACATTTTTCTGTACAAGCCTCAGAAAGAAAATATAAAATCTGACGTGCAAAATGAGTTTCTTAAAACTTTCCACTTGCTCTTGGTGTATGAGCAAATGTGTACAATTGAGGTTATTTCAAATATAGTTTATCTACATAGATACATAATTTAGCACTTGATGTCCATGATGGGTACAATCATAGGAGGAGAAGCCAATTTGGTTTTTGAATACATCTTAAGATGAGATTCTTCATTAGTTTTCCTTTGCAACTGAAAGTTGTGTCTAAAATAACATTCCTGTAATGTTTGCCTGGATGCAGATGTGGGCAGAATTCAGATGCTGCTATTGTTTTTTCAGAACCCAAGGAGAAAAAGCAGTTGACTTTTTGGCTGCTTCATTGCTTGTCTGAATGCCAGCTGTTCAAATGTAGCCTGCTGAGCAGATTTGCTATTAAGACATTCATAGAACACTGAGATTCAAATGTTTGCAGGAATTCTCCAGAAGAAAAAGGGATTTCTGAAGCTGACAGTGTTTTTAGGGGTTACAGTGGTAGCAGATTTACAGGGTTGTTTTTGTTGATTTCCTGTATGTTTGAAGCAAAGCTGTGTATTGCTCATACTTTATTTTTGCTGCATTTCTAAAGCATCCTGGTGACTTTTAAACATAGATAAACCATCACTGGTGTACTGGCACACTGCCTCTGTGAGGACAGCACCTTTCAAATACTTTTCAAGCAAACTTGCCCAAGTAACACTGTCCATATTGAAGACCTCAAGTAACCTGGTGATTACTGTCATCCCTGAGGAAGTTTAACAGTCTTGCTGGCTGAATCACTACAAAAACCTGGTGTCAGCCATGGAGCCTATAAAAAGCTGCAGAATGCTTACTGATGATTGCTCTGTGTGCATGTTAAAATTGCTGTCTATGAAAAAATAAAAGCTTCCTCAGATTAAGCATAAGCATGCCTACATTGCTTCACTGATAATTTTTTTTTTGTGAGTTTAAAAATTAGATGTGGTTGGCTTCCATGGTATGTCAGCTCCTAAGTGACATTATGACTCAGAAGTTCTCTTCCCTGTTGGATGACTTCAGATTTTGTTATTTTGGGAGGTACTTGCCTTGACATGAAAATTTAGGGCACTTAAGGCACTTTTCCTGACTGAAATTATTAATTATCCTGTTTCTCTGAACTTTCATCTACAATAATAAAAAAAATGTTTAAATTCCTTAAAATATAATCTAAATGCTGATAGTTTAAAAAATGGAACCATTTGTACCATATTTGCTGCCTGCCTCTGTTTTTGACCTGTAAGTGGCTTATTGCAACTGACTGCACTGAATTTTCATCTCTTGGGGTACCAGTAGGGGTCACTTGTGTTTTAAGAGAGAAGCCTCCAGTTTTGAAAAACACAAGTATTTTCAGGATATTGAAGGGAAACAATCATTCTATGCTGTTTACTTTTCAGAGGTTGTACCTCCAGCTCCACTTGTTACACGCTTTTTGAATACAAGAGCTATGAAAGAGACTTTCAAGAGCTACATGGAGTTGCTTGTTAGCATTGCCTTGGATCCAGACACAATGCAAGCCTTGGAAAAGAGCAATGGTACAGTATGTTTAACATTTGTGTGTTCTTACTAGATTTTAAGGTTATTAATCAGTAAAGCAAGTGTCCTTAAAAAAAGAAAACCATAAACCTAAGAAAATTCGAGTTGCATAACCTCATCTGAAGAATCTACACGTTGTATGTATATATGTTTTTGCACGATCTCATTGAACAATCAAAGTAACATGGAAATGTTGTTTTATCTTCTTTGCTGCATTAGAATTTTGCTGTGAATGTCAGAATTGGGCTATTTGTTCCTACAGTTACTGTACTTCAAACCCTAGCAAACGTTTATTGAAAATTACAGAGTTTCAAGTGTCTTTGCCTTCTTATGAAGAAATAGGCATATAACTTTAAGTAGATATGATTCCTCCTACTATTAAAAATTCTGCTTTTTAAACTCTGAAATCGTGAAATCCTGATCAAAGAAAACAATATTAATGCACATTTTTCTTTGAAGAGAAAATATTTGGATTTGTTTATCCTAGTAGACTCCAGGGTACAAGTCAAAACTCCTATTTCTCAAAATTTAGTAAAAATTTCACGTTCAAAGATAAAGGTTCCAAAAGAGAAATTGTTTCATGTATTATTTAGTTGCAAGCTGTTGCTTTGTACTACATTCTGTTTGCCTGTGTTTAAACAGAATCTTTTCTAGCCTCTCCTCTCCTGCCTCTCTTGATTTGTTTTAAGTGTGTGTTCAGTGCACACTTACCTCAAGATTTCAGACCCATGCATTATGTCAGTAGTCCCACTGAAAGCAAAGTAATTGACTTTATAAATAAAAGGCTCCATACTGAGCTGTAAATTTTCATTCCTGGCCACATGCCTATGTTCAGCTGTATATTGTGCAATTCAGCGGTTTATCAGATAACTTTTATCAGTAAGCACTTTCCTCAATATTTTTTTTGTTATAAATGCCAGCAGGACCATTTCTTGTAAAATGAAATAAAAATGTCAAACCCACATACTTGTCTTTATAAAACTGCCACCTGTATTGCATAGAGGAGGAATTGGTGTAAAGTTATCTCTAATATTTATGCTCTGTATTGCTCTATCTTAATTTTTCCTTGCAGCAAAGGAAACTACGAGAAGGAGCAGGATTGCAGTCAGCAATTAAACTTCATACTATCTACACCAGCTTAGTGGGCTGATAAAAAAAACCCATTTTTTTTTCTGTCACATTTGAAATTTGATTATGTGCCAATTGCTTTATTTTTTCCTTTGCACATTGTGTATTGGTAGGTCAAAGTATAGAATGAATATGAATCTCTTTATTGTGCGTCTCTTAATAATCAACTGCTGTGGGTTTTTAATGTGTCTTTTAGATGAGTTACTTTTGCCTCACATGAGAAAAATTGATGGTATGCTGAATGACAATAGGAAAAGGCTGCTTTCCAAATTGCGCTTGGATCATGCTTTCAAGGTATTCTCTTTCAAATTCTAGGCTTTTAAAAGTGGTGTTTTAAGTAAATCACTGAATTCATACCATGCAGGCCCAGCTTAAAACCCATTTGTAACAGAAGTGAATATGGATTTGAAAGAGATGCTATAAATTTAGTGCTTGTATGTGGCATTTGGAGAATGTTTTGGGATGGAGAAGTTTATACTGGCAAAGGTAGAAGTTTTAGTTTTACTTCCCCATGCTTTCTGGTTCGTTCTCAAGCATTTTTTTTCTTTAAGCTTTTCAATTTTGCCAGAAGAAAATCTGTTTCCTGTCCTTTTAGAGCTTTTGGTTAAGTAATTGTATTGCCTAAAAATAAACTTTTACCTGAAATAGCTATGCTGTGGACCAGATATCTGAACCTCTTTGAAGTAGAGAACATGATCAGGGGAGTTTAAAACCAGGACAGAGGGATTCAAGACTTGTGTGCTCTTTCATGTATCTTCAGCATGGAAGGTTGAGAAAAGTGTGGATAACAAGCCCATATTACAGCAGCTTTGACGTGGTAATAAAAAAGCAGGTCTGGATGTGGACAGGGAAGAGAGAAGCCGTACCATCTCAGTAGAGAGAAGGTAAACAGGAGGATAATCACTGTGCTTCCTACCCTTCCCACCCCCCCTTGCAAGTGCAGGAAGGTAATTTTCACTCCTGGAGTCATGTAGGTTAGAAAAGATCAATTCCAACTGTTAACCTTGCACTGCCAAGTCCACCACTAAACCCTGTCCCAAAGTGCCACATCTGCTGCACATGTTTCAGAGACCTCCAGGGATGGTGACTTCACTACTGCCCTGGGCAGCCTGTTCAAGTACTTTATAACCCTTCTGGTGAAGAAATCTATTGTAATATCCACTTTAAATCTCCCCTAGCACACCATGAGACCATTTCCTCTTGTCCTGCTGCTTGGGAATGAGACACCCTTTTGTCAGTGTCTATAATCAGACTGATTATTTGTTCTTGTAACAGTTTCGAGGCCAACAACAGTAAAGCAGGCCTGAGTATAAACACCATCACCAAACTTGCTCCTCTCCCCTCTTTCCCTTACGCACACAGTACAGAGTCATTTGGAGAATTAGTGCTGTTCTTTGTACTGCTATGAGCTTACTTTCGAGAGCTGGGTGAGGAGGGAGGTAATAACAGACTAGGAAGTTCTGCTCTTTTCCATCATGAAACCTTTTTCCCCATTCTATTTCTGGTAAATTCTGGGACATAAGGTGGCCTTGTTTTAGGGGAGGAGACCACCATCAATGAGTGAAAGAGCTGTAATTCACACGATTCTTGAATTTTTAAAATGTTAGTTATGCTGTTTTCCAAACAGCTGAACAATTTGTACCTCCTTGAACAGAATTTCTTGTGGCTTCCTCCTTATAGTAAAAAGGCCCAGGGAGGGCTGTGTAATTTCAAATGCACAGAGCCTCACAGAGGTAACATGTGTTAACCCTCGATTTCTGTTTTTCTGTTGTGGTAAGAATTTTGTGTTAATAGTTATTATTAATATAGATACATCTTTTTGACCTGTCTGTGCAGTGAAGATAGACCAGTTAAGGGAAGATACAAATCTGTAGAATTTCAGTTACATTCACAGTACACAAAAAGCAAGAGGTAGTCACGCTTGATTTTTTTCCCAGTTTAAGGGGGAAAAGCTACTTAATTCTCTTTAATACCAACATGTAATTCCAGCTGCTAATTAAGTTGGAGTTCATAGTGAATACAATAGCTCTGCTGTGTGTTCACTTAGAAGCAGATTATGTATCATATCTCTAAAGTTAACTTATGACTGTATTCTGTCATGTCATCTGCAAGATGTTAAAGGATGTAAGGAAGAGATCTGCTTGTGATGTCAACTGCAAGATAGAAAACCTTTTATGTTTTTCTTCTGATGCAACAGTGCCAACTTGTGCCATCCTTGGGTCAATGTCTTGGATAAAAATGAAATGCCTACTTGTCATCACAAGTGCATGTGTTGGTTAGGAAAATGTGTCTGATGCTCTTTAAGATGTTCCACCTTTAATGAAATAACTAGTTCAGATATTAGAGCTGAATGAGGCGCTGAAGAAAGTAGTAAGTTAAAAGTATCATTTGTCATTCACTGGTATCATTCAGTTTGAATGTTTTCACTGCTCTGCATTGATAAGCATGGATGAATTTAATACTGTTTTTCCACTGGATACAGTTAATATGAACTATGTTAGCACTGTATTACAAATGCAAGCAGACACTGAAGTTAGCAGTCAGTGTTTGGAAGTATTGCCTGTAATATTTTTTATATTTCTAATGGTTTGTTGCATCCTTTGGGTAATAGTTGTTATAAACAAAATAATAAAATATTGTTGCTTTAGTTGAAGCTCAGTAAGTGAAGCATCTCAGCTGAAATGTGTAAACCCCATTTGAAAATAATTATGTATCTCATGCTCCCAAAGATGCAGAAATCACTAGTATTTACTTCTTCATTCCTGTTCACTCCATTTGTGTGGTGTAGGTCAGTGATGTGGCAATAAAACTGTTCAGGCTCCTAGGAATTCACCAGAGGAGGCCAGAAGTGGCCAGAGCCCCTTGACACTCCAAATCAGCCTTGAGGAAGGCTGTTATAGTGGATAGCAAAGCTGAAAAATTCAAACCTGTTTAAGTTGTTCCACTTGGAAAGTATTGCAAGGAAGATCACATATGGGCAGATTTGCTTGTCAAGGTTACTGCCACCACTGTGCAGGAGATTTAATAGCTGTTTACTGACAGGTTTGTTTTGTAAAGTAAAAAAGTGGCTGATACAGATAAAGAGCTAATAAATTATAGGCGGGGCAGGTTGTTGTAGTCAGGTACTGTTTGTTAAAAGAAAGTCTGAAAATAGAGCCAACTTCATATTTTAACCCAATAGTCTCAGTAAGGTCCTTAAGCTGCAGCATTGATTCATTTTTCCATATGTGCATTTTTCTGCCTCATGCTGGAGTGTAGTACAAAGATGCATGTTCATTTAATATGAAACATTTTTTTCAGGGTCAGATTATGTAGCATAGCAGGACTATTTCAAAGCAGCTGCTAACATAATGCTGTACTTGTTCAACAAAATTGTATTCAAATTTACTCATGCAAATAATGTAGAATTGAAGCTGACAGAGATGCAGTTCACTCTCATGTGTTAAAATGTCTTAAATTTGTACTTTTTTGAACCAGGCTTCTGCTTCACTGTGTATAAGCTTTTCTGCCTTACAGATCTGAAGAGATGAAATTAGTTTGTAATTTGCAAAATCTGGGACAAAACCTATGAAGATATTTAGGCATCTAATCCCTGCATGCCTGACTATGCATGAAATACTTAGAGATCTTCAAGTAACTTAGCCTTAGAGATTCTTGGGCAGAAATGGAATGGAAAGCAATTTAGAAGTTAAAAGTTGCCCTGTGGAGCTTTTTTTCCGCCCTCTCTTTCTAGGGATGGAATCACAGATGTTAATCTGATGTACAGTGAAAGGATCTGCTGGTCTTGAAAAATTACAGTAGTCAGGAACAGGTGGTCATGCTTTCCAAACCAGATTTGGTTGTATGATCTGATAAAAACACTTTATCAGGTCTTTGTGGAAGAATACTCTAATCTTTTCAAAGAAAAACGACCAATTCATCATCAATGTGGCCATTCTTGATTTTCTTCATAACCCTTTGTCTTTATATGCTCTGTTAAAGAATGCTTTGGAAAACTTTCCTGAACTGACAGTGGTCACTCGGGATTCCAAGACAAAGTGTGGAGGGACGTCTGTATCTAAGATCAAAATGAATGGTAAAGCTTACAACAAGAAAACACTGAGGGCTTCTAAATCAACCACTAAATCAGCACAGGTGAGTGAGGGTTCACAGGGTTTGTTGCTGCCACCCTCTGACTTGTGCTGTTATAACCATGTTTATATAAAACACTGCATCATGTTTGGTTTGGTTGGATTATCAAAACATAAAATCTTTGAGAGAGGTGCTTTTTCTGTAACAAGGGAATGTTAAAAACCAACATTTAACGATGTACATTACATCATTATTATATGTGAAACTTAGTTTGTCAGCTTCCTGGGCTGTTGCTGGAGCAGCAACAATTTGCCTTCACCATTGCTGCTGTAGGTCACAGCAATAACAGTTTCTTACACTTGCTGCAAAGTAAATGATACAATGGCTTCTGGATCAAAAATCTAACAAAAAATAGTGTTAATACTGTAAAATCTGGGATCAGATAACACTTCTTAAAAATTGACTTCTATCTTGTTCCATTCCTAATTTTCAATGGCAAAATGAAGCTGTGTATCTTAAGTTTAAAAAAAAAAAATTAAAAAAAAAATAAACAAAAACAAAAACCACAGAAAATATTTGAGAAGTACACATTGTTTATTTCCATAAAATTCCTGGGGAACACTCTTTAATAGATTTGGCTTGCTTAGCCTCATCTCCCTGCAGTAACTAGTGGCTTGACAAATGACCTGTACATAAAGCTCACACTCACTTCCTTGCCAAATTAACCTAATTTTTAGGTAAGTACAAATCAGCCTTCTCAAGCACAAAGTCTGTGTCTTTTGCAATGATAGCCATCAATCAGGTTAAACTTTGGTACTTCTTGGAGTACTTCTTGAGAAAGGGATGTCTTACCCATTTGGGGCTTTTGCAGTGCATTCAGGACAACTGAAAGCATTCTCACACCTGGTTTTGCTAAAACAACATGGGAAGTGAAGACAGGAGATAATTATGATATAATTATATATCATAATGATATTATTTTGCCAGATATGTCACAATAATGATTTGAATTAAGCACTCAGTTTCTGAATTGTTGAAAAAAATTGTTTACAGAAGAAAATGTCTGTCATGTCTCTTGGTAAAATTTTCCAAAAATCATTTTTCTTTTTGCAGGAGTTTACAGTAGATCCAGAAAAAATACAATTGTATTCTTTGTATCACTCACTCCATCATTACAAATATCACATATATCTAACATGTAAAGAAGAGGTAAGTGTTGTTCTCATTTTCTGCATACGTTGAGGGAATTTATTGAGGGAATTGAGCCCAACCTCAGAGACTGTTATCTCATTTTTTGTAAATGAGTATGGATTGAGGCCTCCTATTTTAATTAATTCTTTATGGCAAACAAAGGCTACACTGACCACATGGGTTGCCCCTAAAGGGAACTGCTGCTCAGAACATTCAGAAGTGAGGCTTGCAAGGTTTGTGGGATTCCCTGAAGCGTTTTTCACTGTTATCCAAAATAAACAGAACAAATGTTATCAGTGTATTTAACTCCTTGGATCCAAAAGTTTTTGGTTTGTTTTTTTTTTGCTTTAGAATGCCGCACCTTTATTTCTTCTGCAAATCCTTGGTGGAAATATTTCAGGTAGCAGAAATGCAAGAGTCGAGCTCTGGCTTAGTTGCTAAAAGTGCATTTTGCAGGGCATTACCCTTGCTTTTAAAACTTAAATGTTTTCTGGCAGGGAAGGTTCATATTTACCTGCAGACTTTTATAAAAATGAAAATTCTCCAATTCTGGCAGCCTAACGTGTGTGTGTGTGCATCTCTCACTCCTCCTCCTTCTCTTTTTTAAATAGATTTCTTCTGTTCAGAAGACGAGTGCAGATCTAGGCCAGGAAGAGATTGTGCAGCTGTGCATGAAAAACATAAAATGGGTGGAGGATCTTTTTGAAAAGTTTGGTGAACTTTTGAATCGTGTCCAGCAGAAATGCTCATAACAAAAATGTATCCCAAATCCCACATTTTTCTACGGCACTAACCTGATGGAACAGAAAGCTCAGAGAGAGGCTCTGATTTCTTTTACAATGCCAGACTGCATTCTTGTTCGTAGCCATTTTTATTTCTCTTTATGGAACTTTGTGCCTTGGCTCGTGCTAAGGAAAAGTGATGCTGCCAAGGAAATCAGCCCTTTGGAGATGGAGCTAAACATAAACCTAACCACGTTTTTAACCTGAAGAGTTATTTTCTATTTTGTAAACTGTTGGATAACTTAGTTTTATTTTCAGAAATGTTTTTGACAAGTGATAAAGCATGCACTACATATACTTATTTTCTTTTTTATTGCTCAACAGATAACAACACTTAAAATACTACAGATTTTTCCATCCCTAAGTGAGAGAAAAGTCAGCATTGGGGTGAACTAATTTTTACATGTCTGGCCACCAAATTTAGAGTTTTGTACATTTTGTGAACAGAGCCGGAGTGACATCAGTTTCTGCATATGTATATTGCCACCATAAAATCCAGAAATTTCATTATGCTTTATGGACTCCTTTTACTATTGTCATGTTCGGGAGACTGAACATGGAGTTGGTGCAATCCTATGACTGCTTTTGTGTCAAATTATATTGTAATGAAAGACAATGACCTTAACTATTTTCCCTGTTTTGAAGAAAAAAAAATATTTTCCTTTATACTGTGTTTTTTTTTTCTTTTGGAAAAAAAAAATTCAATTGTACATTTTATCTCACTAATAGTTGTATTTTTCACAGAGGAAATATTGTGGTTAAAATTGTTACATGTATCTTTGTAATACACTTTCCATTGTTTTCAGTAAATCCTATTCATTTATATGTTGATTTTATATTGTAAACTATGTATCTCGAGGTAACCTTTTTGTTTATACAGGTTTGCTTCAGTGTTAACCAGAACAATGCATAATGCATACTAGACTAGTTTTGCTTTAAGTGTAGTTGTGTTAGACACTGCAATTATTTTCTGGTATGTGAAAATAAATTTCTTACTAAACTAGCACTTGATTAACTGAGAGTTTAAATGAAGAGCTACTACACTTTATCTTGGTCAACAAAGACTGTTGATTGAAAATAGACTATATGCAGTGTTAAACACAGCTTACATAATTGTTTGTAGAACTGGCAGTTGCAGAGCTGTTCTCTTTTTGGTGCCTTTCAAGTCTTCAGACATCTTTGTAGCTTTTCTCCCCCTCCAGGTTGTTAACACTTAGTAGTGCCACTAGTCACACTCAGACAATGAATGTAATGGGCTCTAATCAGGAGAACATTTTCTTTAAATTTGCCAATAGAATGCCTTACTGAGTCATTCCGAATGGAGATGTACTCTACTGGCGTCCTAAAAAAAAAAGTCCTGTTGGTGTTTTTTCAGATAATGTAGAAAAAAAACTTCGTTCCTTTATCCTTTTACTGCCACTTAGTGCCTTAATTTCAGCCAAGAGAGCAGGGTTCACTATTCATTGGCCAAATGAAATAATATTCATTGCCATGTGACCTTTCCCCCATGTTTTGATCCTATTTAGTGGTTAAATATTCATTAGACCGTAGAACTATAAAGAGTTTAATGAATAGATGTGAAAATGAAATTATTTGATCTTGAGTAAGCAAATAGAGGCTTGAATATTAAAGTATGTACAGAATTTTAGCTGATTAGATTTAGAACCTTGTAGGATGTTTACCATATTTCCAAAGCTTTTCATCCTGAAAAAGCAATAATTCTCCTTTACAATTTGTGTGCAGACTACGATGAACAGAAATGGGTATGTGCCCTTGCCTTTTTTAAAGCCTCTCCCTCGTGGTTTTTGCTTTAAAAAGGGAGGTCAATGTCGTGTAAACGATACATTGTGCTACTGCTATGTCTGCACTTACCGAGGAGAGCCAGGTGGGTTTGGGGTTAGGCAGAATGTGCAGATTGTTAGAGCAATCATGGAGCTAATTAATTCCCACAGTGAAAAGAAGGGTAGCTGTGGGGGTAAGGAGTTTCTGTAGTCCTGCTGGGTCTGGTAGGAGCTCCAGTTTATAGGGTGAAACCAAACAGCAGAGTTACCAGCCTTGGCAGCAAGCAGATAAAATGATTTTAATGTAAATGTGCACACTGGAGGTACAGTAGAAACGTGCCTGGTGCACTCTTCAATCACCAGTGGGCATTCCCGGGTTTACTCAGTGCATTCCCTTCCTGGGATGGCTAGCAGTGGGTGTACATGCACGAGAGGGAGTTGTTTGCCCAGGCAGAGTTCTGTAGTCACACTACCCTTTGGAAATTCCTAGGCTGTGGTTTTAAAAATCATTAGGATACAGACTGAGGGAACAATGGGATCGGCTCCTTGATGGTGTCGTAAAGAGCTGGTCAGACTTTGTCTCTCTCACAGCCCTTCCTAATGAAGCAGCGAGTTGAGAGTTCTCTGTGTTTTCTGGATTACCACTACTGTGTACTTACTCTGGATTTTGGATTCTAGAAGTGGCTTTAGAAAGCTGCTTTCAGTCCTTAGAAGCTGGAAAAGAAAAAAAAAATATATATAGGCTTTTGGAGTAGCTTGTCCCTATTTAAAAAGGAAGTAATTTTAGCAAAAACCATTAAAAAAAAAAGGGTGGGGGGCCAGGATGCTCTGCACTGCCATAGAAATTCACCTAGCTTATTTTTGCCTGTTTTGTTCCCAAGGCCAGTTAAACAAGCACTGTGCCTGTAGAAGACGGGAAAATCTTGTCTTGAATAAAAGTAACTGCCCCAGACTATTAAAGATGAATATAATGGAGCTTCTATCTTTGTCTTGGGGTGCAAAAATGATGGTTGGATTGTTAATTTACCAAATTAGAATAAGTAAAAACACAGAACTCTTGAGTGTATTGAAGGGTCATAAATCAAAGCAAAGCTTTGTTAGTAGGATTGAAGAGGTTTTTTTATATACTGAAGCAAACTTAATGAAAAAATCAATGTACAAATTACTTTTTTTTTGCACAAATACTTTGTTTTGTTGCATTTTAGATAATGAAGTCTGCACCCACACCTCAAATTTTTTCCCCTTGGAGTAACAGTGAGGTCTTCAACCCTTAATATGACAGTGGAAATTGAGCACTGATTTGACTGTAAGAGAAGATGCACTAGGAAGGAACAAAGCCCTCCTTAGATGATGAATTAGCAAAACAGGAATGAGACAAATTGCATAATCAGTTATTTGGCTTTTAATTCCACTATTCTTTCCTTTAGCATGGCATCCCAGTTTACACTGGGTTTGGTTTTATTCAAATACAGCATTTCTCTTAAAGGCAGGTTTGCTTTGAGATGCTACTCCCAAAGTTTTACTAGCAAAAAATCAGAGACAAAATTGAATTGAGAAATTGTGTCTGAAAACAGCTAAGGACTTTAGGGTCTTTGAGATTCTGGGGCATGTATTGTATTCATATATTGTCAAAATGAAATACTACTTTTTAAAAAGTCAGATCTTACAGGCTGTCTTCCAAGTAAATGATTTCCATAGGAAATATATTTTAAATATTATTTAAATATTTACTACTATTTAAAACAATTTTAAAGCAGAAAAGCTAATACTATGGTCACAAAATGTCAGTGTGTCATCAACCATTTCTTATTTTCTTGCCAGCACTTGACATTTGGTCTCTCTTACCCTATTATGAACCTGTGCATTTCACAGTGCACATTCTGCCATATTTTATTATTTAAGCTAATATTAACATGTCATTGGTAATAAATGCATGTTTTTCTGCATATCTGTTCTACATATGGCAAAAATGAAGCTAGGGCTAATCAAGAGACACTATGCATTCTTAGTCCAGATTTTCAGGTGGTCCATAATACAATGTATGGAAATGTGAAAAAGGACAGTTTTGTACCATTCATGATGTTATTAACTAAACCCATTAAAGCGAAAACACTTTTTAAACAAACACCTTATAATGCTTAGTCCTTTGTTATTAAAATATTAAGTGTCAAAAAGTTAAGAGTGTTGGAAAAAAATTGGCAATTTGGACTATATTTTCTGCTTGCAACATGAAGAAATACAATTCTAGGGTTTGGGGGGTTTTTTCCCATTATGTTGCCTGAGTTGAGCATGTCTGGTTGATATAGATATTTTAGTTCTGGGTTCTAAATGTCCTGAATTAATTTACATAATACAGCTGCCAGATCTTCAGCTGCTGTGGTAAGCGAGGAGCCAGACTGTTGGGGCAAGAGATTTTTAGCATTTTCATTTGTTCTCTTTCTTGCTAGACTAGAATGTCATCTCTGTGTACCTCAGGGGAAGAAATGGTGCCCCACAGAGTTGTGGTATTTTTACCCCACAGATACAATGAATTACCCTGGATATTCTTACCATTGTTTTTCCCTCACACAGAGAGCTGAACCCCCGTGCTGTGGATATAGTCCATAAGAGCCACAGCAGGCCTTCTTTGAGCAACTTGTTTGCAGAAAAAGGAGATTCTGGAGGCTGTTTTTTTTGTTTTGGGGGGTTTTGTTTGTTTGTTGGGTGTTGTTTTGTTGGGTTTTTTGTTATGTTTTTTTTAATGGCCCTCTGTATAAGCTTCTTCCCAAACCAAGGTGAATATAAAATGAACCATTTTCCCATGAAAATGATTGTTGTTTTCTCCAAAAAACACTTTGGGAAGCAGGTAGGCAGCAAATGTTCTGTTGCAATCCTAAAGATTTCAATGCTGTGTTTCAGATACAACTTTTAATTCCTGAAGGTTTTATTTTTTTTAATAAAAAGCAAGAATGGACACAGCGTTTTAAAAAAGGAAGGCAGGTCCTAGTATCAGCAGTTTGTGGGTAAGTATCTTTGGCAATCAAAATTACTTGCTCTGCATTAGCTATTTGCCTTTTCCATAGATAACCTAACAAATCTTTGTTTCATTTCCAGAAACTGAAGTAGAGAAAACCATCTTAAAATTCTTTTCATTTGATTCCTTCCAAGAATACAGCACTAAATACAAAGAACAGGCTATTTATAAAGGAGAAAAATAAATGGTGAGTCAGGGAAAACAGCTAACAAATTTTCAGGGCTATACTCTCTCATTTGTCCTAGTATGAGTCTTGAGTATTTGTCCTGAGTATGAGTCCATTTGTCCTGAGTATGTCTTAGGTTTTTGCTTTTAAAAGTTCCACTGGGCATTTTCTTTTCTTTGTGGGTGCTTAATTTTGGTTGATTTTGTTGGGTTTTTTTTTTAGCTACCTGATGCCCAAAGGATAGAGGGAAGCAGCTGTAACAGCATAGCCCATGAGCAGGACTTAAGGAGCAGCTAAGGTCCTTCATTTTAGTTTTTAGTTCAATTTATGAATTTATTTATACTACATATGTTACTTGAAATCATAAACTATATAATTGGAAATACATGTGGTAGCCTTCTTAGCCTTCCAGAACATGTGAAGCAAGGCCTTTTAAGTAAAATTATGTTGGTTTGCATCATCCTTTCCTTTCTAACCATGGTGGCTTTGAATGTGATTTGTATGTGCATTATTTATGTATCAGATATTTTTGCTGTGGCAACAGAAGGTAAGTGATATGATAATTAAATAAAAGCTGGAGCATCAATGTTTTATCATGTGGTTAGGTCAAATGGGCAACTTGTTCAAAGCTCTGGGAGGGTGAGGATTTAGAGCTCTTCCCTAAGTAAAGCAGCTTTGGTGGATTCTGAAACCTCACAGGTTTTTGTTGTTGGTCAGAATGCAGAAATTCCCATCCCTACAGCTTTCCTGACAACTGACAGTAAGGGAACACATATTTGCTTTAGTGCAGCATCCAGCAGCTTTGTTTAGAGGTAGTTTGAGCCAGGCAGAGAGGTAGTTTGACCACAGTCAATGGACTTTGGACTGAAGGAGTTGAGGAGGGTGCTCACGTGTTCTGTGAGAATCCAAGTGTTGCAATTCTGTAAACCAGGTAACAAGAAAAGCTTTGCCAGGGACTGTCACTTTCTTTTTGACATGAACTGTACAAGTTACCTTTGAGTTTAGTAGGGTAATAAAATTCTGCAGGATGCTTCTGGGGACATTTTCCTATCCTAAACCATGGGCCTGGCATAACTGAGTTAGGTGGCCCCAGCACACTGTACAGTAATATAAAAGGTAAATGATAGATTCCTGCTTCTAACATACATAAACAATAAGCCTGATTCTCTGCCCTAGAGCATAAATGGTATGCAGCTGTTTTCTAAGAAAATCAAAACAATCAGGAATTTAGTTTTGCTCAGGAAATCCATTTAGAGTTCTCACTTTCCTCGCCCGTCACCCATCAGCTCCTCCTGTCCTGTTAAGCTGGTGCCACCAGTGAGTGCTCGCGGAACATGGAACTCGTCCCACAGTGAAGTTACCACCTCACTGTGACATCACCGCTCCTTCAGGCTCTCCACGGCTATGAACTGGCGCCACCTGCTCCCCTAATTCTTTCTTGAACTCACCTATAGCCCCTTTCAGCAGTCACACGGGTTAGCGTTTGGTTTTGTGCTGAGAAATAGCTGAGTTAACATTCGGTAACTGCAGCTTTGCAGCTTTGGGGAGAAATGGCACCTCCCAGTTGGGCAGAGAGCGACTTCTGCCGCCTGAATTATTCAAAGCGTCCGCTGGCACTGGCTCGTTCTGGCTGAGCAGGTTTCTGGCGGGCAGAGCACGCTGAGCCTTCCCTGCTCTGAGGAGTCCTAATGCAGGCAGCGGTGCCGGAACGCCTGTGCCAGGACTCACTGAGGGACGGTGGAGTCAGTCTCTGGTTACAGCGCGTGTAATCGTGCTTGAAGTCCCAGGAAACCTCCGCTAGAGGGAAAAGCTGAAACATCCACTTAAGACAAAATCCTTTTATCTTTATTAAGGCTGAGAAATGGGGGCTTGTGACACCACAAGCTGTGTTTGTGGTGGGGTGCTCCGTTCCCACTTCCTTGCCGTGAGGCGCCCGCAGGGCTGGCGTCCGGCCCTGCTGTGGCTCCTGGAGCGCATTCCAGCGGGGGTCAGTGTGCCCCGGCACAGCTCAGCCTCTCTACTCCCGGCCCTGCCCGCCCTGCTCCCGCACACACATCGCTATTCCAGCCGGGAATGGAAGGATGGCGCTCCCGACAACGCGCCCTTTGTCGCCTCCAACAGTGCGGCACCCAGAAGCTTCTGTCCTGGGAGCTTTTTTATTGTTCCAGGCCCTTCAGGAATGCCAGGGTGGAATCCTTACGGATTTCACTTCACCCTAAAATTCCAGAGCTGCCCTCCAGGAGTACATGGTGCTTTCACCCAGGCCAGGTGCACTCTGGAGCAGCCTCTCCATGGTGGGGCAGGTACTATGGTTGCTATGCTTCGTTGTATCCCACAGAATCTGCATCATCCTCTTTTTTTTTAAAATTCAAATGTAGATGGGAAATGGGACTAAGCCGAGTGAATTTGTGAATAACCTGCTCTGCACCTAAGGGAGAGTGTGTGTCCTCTCCAGCCCGTGGAGCTCAGTCAGCCCCAAAGAGTTCTCATGCTCTGAGCTACCAATGGCAGAACCTGTTAGTCAGTAATAAAAGAGATTCCCTGTAATCTACCTTCAGATTTGTCCAGCTTGTCAAGCAGCCCTTTGCAATCTGATACTGTGTGAATAGCTGTTCATGTTCTTAAATTTGAGATTACCAGAGAAGAGAGTTTTCCAATTTTTACAGGTCCATTTCATTACTGAAAACCTTTTGCATTGGCCTTTGTATCTTCAGACATTGAAGTAGAGCAGATTTGATAATGCCATGATAATTGTAGCAATTTCTGTAACAGAAGCTGTTGATTTTCCCTTCCATGAGGATCTCTGTGCGACAGTGAACCATATGCTGAACTTTTAATTTGTCTCGACATTTGTGAATGGAATGGAGCAACATTTTAAGGGTTACTCTTTATAATGTTCTCCTTTCATCAACTTCACCACTGTAGTGAATACAGGAATTGTTGTGGGGGAAAAACAGAAGTGTAACTGTTCCAAATAACTGGAATATTTTTCTGAATTTTTATGGTAATTGTTAATTGCTATGCTTTTTCAGAAACAGACATAAAGATTGGGTTCAACACATCCTGATGACAATGGCAAAAAAATTATGTATGTATACATTAAAGCTGTGTTGATATACACTTAATCTTTAAAGCTTTATTGTTATGGGAAGACATTTAAAATCTTAAGAATAAAGTTTGGTGTACGAGAGAGAGCCTTCTGATGTGTTTGAGATGTAGGAGAGGCATTTGAAATGCAGACTTCTATGTTAACCATTTGAAAAAGTGGGATCTAAATTAATTTGAAAGTCAGAAATTGGATGGTACTGTTCTGCAAACATCCCTCTTTATTTCCTAGTCAATTTTCAGTGACAATTATTATTCACTTTTGGCATTAAAAATTTGAATAATAACTGGAACACTGAAGAATTCTTGGTTTTAAAACAGCTTATGTTCCAGCTTTGGTGTCCTTCCAGTTTTTTTTAAACTTACAAAATTAAAACTTTTTCCTGTGTTTTTTTCAAGAACACATAACATTTCCCAGTCATTTAACGAAGCATTGATCTGTTGTAGACAAAACAGCAGCAGACCATATTTTCTATTAATAGCCTCCATCTCTTTCGGGCAACACAGCCTCCAACGTTTCTCTTTTTCAGAGTGATCTTGAAATACTTAGTCACACACTCATGTTTTTACTTTGTAAGGTCTTACATCCAATTATGTCTCCTTCATTTGTGCCCAGAGTGTCTGGCAATTACAGGTGCTCTACTTCCACATCCTGGTTGGCTGCCCGGGTTCATTATGGGAAAAGCTAGACAGCATTTTGCATGCAGGTGTGCATCATTCCTCACTTTGTGAGCTGCAAGTTTCCATTTCGCCTTCTCTCCCTCCATGATCAGACAAGACCTAAATGTGGGTCTTTATCCTTTATCATCATCTTTATCCTTGAGCAAACACTTAATTGACATAAGGAAGTTAATCAGCAGACGTGCCTGAAATTGTGGCTGTTGAATTTAAATACTCTGTTTCTGCTTTATTCTTCTAATTAAACCGTACAGGTCTTACCTGAGACTCAGAAATTCTTGAAAGCTGAAGTTTTTAAGTTCTTCAAAACATAAGCACTCTCTTGATGCTTTTGTAGGCTGGTAGGAATATTCTTAGATGACCTGGAAATAAATGAAAATAGATTTTTGTTCTGGTGTTCCTTGCTATAAAAGTCCTTTGTAACAGTTGCAAAGAATCTGACACAACTGTACAAACTAGGACTTTTGTTGAAAATACATTAGTCTCAAATGATTTTATGAATAAATTATGTTAATTTTGTCTTCATAATTGGCATTCTCTTTCATGTTCACCTTTATGGAGGTTAATTAGGGGAACATGCTGTGGAAGGGGAAATCAGGGACAGCGAGTTGTACTAATCACAGTACAGTGTAACTGTGCTGTGTTATCCTGTCTGTGTTAGTGTGTTATCCTGAGATCTTTCCACCATGGTCTGAGGAATTCCTCCAGCCAAGACCATCCTAGCTGCACGAGGTTGCACTGTTTGAAGTGACTGTATAAAAGTATAAACAAATTACAATATTGTCAATAACTATGTTTTATATTAATAATTACATAAAAGTCTAACTATCTGTGTTTTAGGAAAGCATTTTACAATTATAATATTTTAAGAAATACCAAAAGACAGCATTTTTCAGATACTGCTTGACCACAGCTGCCTAGCCAGCCAGTATCTGACATCTACCCCTGTCAAAACTGGGGTGTCAGGGCTGTGGTCACTGGCAGAAAACATGAAGGCAGAGGCAGAAATACAGGATAGGCTGCTGATCCCCTGGTAATAAACTACAAGAATAAAAACCTTACAAACTTCTCGATGAGCAGCCCACAGTGCATTGGCTGTGGCTTGCTCTGTTCCCTGCAGGCAGTGTTTGACAAATCATTCTCCAGTGTAAGGTTCTGATTGGTGCACTTCCTACTTGAAAATGTTCGTGGGTTTAAATTCTCTCAAGATTAGGTGAACCACTGCAGGATGATTGAGTGCATTACTTTATATCAACAACTGTGCAAAAATAAATATTTTTTTAATTAAAATTAATTCCAGTATTTACTGATTTGCAGTTACATTTTGGCAGTGCATCAAAAATTCTAGCAGCAAACTGCTACAAAAGCAGGGAATAATAAAACAGTGCATCATGGAAACCCCCACTGACCTATAATATGCATTATATGTTATTTTAGTGGGTTCTTATTGGCACCTGTGAATCAGGACTACTTTTTTTTTTTTTTTTTTTTAAATCATCTTCCCTTCTTTCCCCAACAAACAAATCTCTGTTAGTCACTTCCTATTGTTCAGGAAACAAGAGGAACTTTCATTTTTGTAGGCTGGCATTTTGCTACAGCTTGAATAGATTCCTTTCTCTGTGCCCAGAGACTTAAGGCTTCCTTATCTGAAAAACTTCACAAAAACTTCCACTTTTAGAACTCCCTGTATCAAATACTGTACTGCTCAGGCATTGAAACATGAAGAAAAGTTCTTCTGCCACAAGTCTGTGGTACCTAGTTGCCTGTAGTAATTTTTCACAGCTTCCAATAAAGTGCATTTTCTATTTATTTGCATACAACAAACAAACTTGCAGTGCCCTCCCTGTGTGACAAACAAGGATAAAAGAAGGCTGCCCTGAGCTTCAGTGGATACCAAACATCCTGCATTTACACCTGCTAGCACGGAATTTGACATAGAGCAGGCTAAAGTTCAAATCTGATGAATCAAAGTGAATTTTTGAATGATTTGTAACATTGTATTATTTGGTCTTTGATGTGCATTACATACTTCTGAGTCTGTGTACCACGGAGATCAGTTTGTTGTTTCTGTGGAAATCAATCCAAAAAAACAAGAATTATTTTATGTTGTTCTAATACACTTCCATTGAGTAAGACTGTCAAAATACTTAATTCTTAGTAGAAAATTATACTTTATACACAGTAGAAAATTATATTGGATCTCTCAGCAGTTTGCTGGAGGCAGTAAAAAAACACTTAATACTCTAGAAATGAATTTATTGTTTCATTTCATTGCAATGAGAAATGCCCGCTGCTATAATGAACAGCTCATAGAAGAGATCACAAGAGAACTTCAACCACATGTGCTGTTCAGGGACCCACAGGAACAGCCAAGGACAGTGTTCAGGTGTTCAGCCATGGCCAGAAATAGATCTGACCAATCTGGGCTTTTAAATGACACAGTAAATAAGGGGGAAATAAAGAGAATTGTTTGAGAGACATGAAGCTCCTGGAGTGGGTCCAGCTGAGGGCAATGAGGATGATTGAGGGAATCTCTGTTATGAGGAAAGGCAGAGGGACCTGGGTCTATTCAGCCTGGAGAGAGTCTCATCCACGTGTATAAATATCTAAAATCAAGAGCATGGAGCCAGGCACTTCTCAGTGGTGCCAAGCAATGGAACAAGAATGGGCAGAAACTGATCCTTGGGAAGCTCCACCTAAACCTGAGTAAGAACTTCACTGTGCAGTGATTACACACTGGAACAGACTGTCCAGAGAGGCTGTGGAGTCTCCCTCACTGAGATATTCCAGACCCATCTGGACACAATCCTGTGCCATGTGCTCTGGCATGGCCTTGCTTGGGCAGGGAGGCTGGACCAGACATCCCACCGTGGGCCCTTCCAGCCTGCCCCACCTGGGATTCTGTGACATCCAGCATTTGGTGTCAGCAGGGACATGTGTCCTGCTGCCAGGAATGCAGGGGATGCTGGCAGTGCTGCAGGGTGTCACAGCACAGTTCCCTAGCCAGGACCAGTGGTGCTCTCACACCAGAACCTCGAGTGGCACCAGTTCTGCACAACACTTCCACCCTTCCCACTGCAGCCACTTTCCTATGGATACTGCCAGTCTTATCTGGAATAGTGTGAACAGTTCTGGGCTCCTCGGTACAAAAAAGACACGGAACTACCAGAGAGGGTCCAGTGGAAGGTCACAAAGATTGAGAGGGGTCTGGAGCATCTCTCTGGAGAGGAGAGATTGCAAGAGCTGGCCTGTTTAGGCTGGAGAAGAGTGAGAGGGGATCTCATCAATGCATATAAACATCTCAAAGATAGATGACAAGACTCTTTTCGGTGGTGCCCAGCGGCAGGACGATGAGCACTGGCCGTAACTAAAACAGCAGAAGTGTGAGGAAGAGCTTCTTTCCACTGAAGGTGGCAGCACACTGGAACAGGCATTCCAAACCCACCCGAACGCGTTCCCGCGTCAGCTGCTCCGGGTGACCTCGGCAGGGGCATTACACTGGGCAGTCTCCAGAGGTCCCTTCTCTGCCTGACGACGGTTCCGCGGCTGCCGGGGGGAGCGAAGCGGCGCGGGCAGCAGCTCGGGCGCGGCCCNTTCAAAAATTGGCCGCGCTCCGGCGCCGGGAGCCGCTTCCGCCCGGGGTTCCCGTCCCGGCTGCGGGAGCGGGAGCTTCGGGCCGGGCGGCGGCGCCGGGGGTCCGCGGGGCCCTGCCCTGCCCTGCCCGCGGAGCTCCGGGCGCCGTGGGTGCCAGGGAGGCTTGGGCAGCTCCGTGTCCGCAGTGCGGGTTAAGAGCAGGTGCCTCGCGGCGCGGCGTAAGCGGCGTAAGGGCGCTCCCCGAAAACTGGTTTTGCCTTTTTTCTTTCCCTACCTTGAGCACCTTAGCTTTGTGGAAACTTGCCTTAGTGCCGCACTTAATACCGCTTCTCTCAAAGAAGATTCTAAGGCTCTGTGCGTGTAAGGAAGGCTCTGTGTATGATAAAGCCGTGAGTAGTAGTTAAAGCATTGCCGGTTGTACGTGCTGGTATTTATTCTAGCGACAGAAACCAGCGTTGTTGTATGTTTGGTGGTGTCGTGTTTGGGGGTTCTTTCCTCTCAAAGAACACAGCTGGCTATTGGAATGTAGGGCTGGAAGCGAATTCTATGTTCGTTGCGTTTGTTCTGCCTTCCTGAAGATGCCATCAGGTTAAAGTATCAGCAATTATGTACTTTGTCTGTCTTGTACTTTTAAAGCTTTGGAAACTGGAGGTTCTGGGAGATTTCTACCTTGGCTGGTTCCGTGCTGTGTATTAAAGAGCTGCTTTGTTTTTATTTTGATTTTTTTTTCTTTTTCTTTTTTTTCCCCCTGACATGAATCTCTTCTTCAAGATAACTTGCTGTCTTTCTGAAATGTTGGAGTGTTCAAATGGTCTTGTACTCCTTGCTTTCTCTCCCTCTTCCCAGTCTTCACTGCCCCTCTACCAATCCTTTTCCCCTTGCTTATTTGCTAATTTCTGGGCTTCCTTGTAGCTGGGGATCAGCTGAAAACTGGTGCCCCAAATTGGAATACACCTCTCTAACTAAAGCCACTTCAGACTAAACAGAGCAGAAAAAAACACCTCCTGCATCTCTGTGGAAAAGGCTCATGGTAATATGTTCCAGAAGGACTTGCATGTTGTTTTTTTCAAACACTGCATCGCACTGTTAATTCATTTGGTTTGAGGTCTGTCACAATCCCAGCTGGCTTTCTGTAGGATTGCTGCCAACTCCTCCTTCCATATTTTGTCCTTCAGCTTTTGATTTCTCTCTTCTTCCTCTGCTTTCACTCTTAGTAAATTATTCATCTGACTTACTGAAAACCATATTCTAATTCTAGCCTCTCTGGTGGCTGCAGCTCTGCCCAGTTAGGTGCCACCTGCAAACTTCGTGTGTTTTTAAGTCCCTGTGGAGGCTGAGTGTAGCCTCAGGTCAAACTGCTGGCTGCTGGCATTTTAGTCAGACAAGACTGGTGAATGAGTAATAGCTCACTGCTTTCACTGGGGGAGGGAAGGCGGATATGCTGGGGGCACAGAGCCGCGGAGCCGAGGTGGCAAAGGGCTGTCTGGTGGCCTGAGTGTGGAGTGAGTGGCACCTCGAGAGAACCCACGGGCTTGTTAGTGGTGTGCCAAGCACTGATGTTAGGTGGCTTCTGTCTATGCACAGTTCCCTGCAGACAGGGCTCTGATGTGTCTCTTCATCCCTGCTTCCCTCTTCCCTGCCCAGCCGTGTTGCTGTGTTAGTGGAGGAACCGGGGTGTTAACAGCTGGTTCGTGGTTGTGGGACCTGTGTGCTTAGCAGTGGTTTTGCAAGGGTAACCATTCGGTGACCAAGGGACACACAAAAGGGCAAAGTGAGAGGCTGAAAAAACAGGAACTCCTGGTTGCAAAGCTTTAGGCTGGTGTGGCGAGAGGAACCACCAGAGAGAGAGAGAGAGAGGGAGACAGTGACACAAAGCAGACAGACTTGCTGAGGAAGTAACCAAGTGTTAATGCCTGAGCAACCCAAGCCAAAGTGGAAGTCTCAGAGGTTTTTAAATCCTTACAAGGTTCATGAAAGCTAGAAGCCAGAAAGGGGGCTGTTCCCTGTGACTGCGGCATGAATTCAGTCTTTGTCTGTGCTCCCAGGCTTTAGCGTGGCGCAGAAGCCGTTTGGAGCGACGTTCGTCTGGAGCAGCATTATCAGCGCTCTTCAGACTCAAGTGGAAGTGAAGAAGCGCCGCCACAACCTGAAGTGTTACCACGACTGTTTCATTGGCTCGGACGCAGTGGATGTTGTCTTTGCCCATCTTCTGCAGAACAAGTATTTTGGGGACGTGGATATTTCCCGGGCCAAGGTGGTGCGGGTGTGCCAAGCGCTGATGGATTGCAAAGTGTTTGAGGCTGTCTCAACGAGGGTCTTTGGGAAAGACAAACGCTCCGTGTTTGAAGACAGCAGCAGCAGCCTCTACAGATTCACAAATGCCTCCAACCAGCCAGAGCTTGAGAAAGATTACCTGCAGTGTACCCCACAGAGGTTAGTACATGGAGTGCGTGAGGAGAAGAAGTTTTTTACAAGAGGAAAACATTATGTATTCTGGGGGAGAGAAAAGAAAGCTTGTACATTTACAAGGTAAAAATAGACACTGCATAGATGTTTGTGGGTGGAAGACAGGTAGGAAAGAGCAATTTGAAGAGAGTAAATCACTCAGCCTACATGGTTACTTGTTTTCTCTGTTATCACCTCGCCTTGGGGGAGGGTGGTGAGAGGGTAGAAATTAAGTGCATTTACATACTGATCTAAATCAATATAACCAGCTGAAATTCAGGTGCATCAAATAGGCTAATGCAACAGAGCAATCTTTAGTCACTGCGCATCTAGCTCTGGCATAAACCAGTAATCCATGCAACTTCTAAAGAAAAATTGTTTTTTCCTTCCATCATCATGACTTCACTAAGCTTCCAATCTAGCTCTTTTTTTAGCTGTTTCTTTATGCATGAATGACTTGTTCCCAGGCAGGATAGCAGGTCGTTCTGCTATTGCACTCCATCCTAGAACCAGAGCGAAGTGCAATGATGAGGTTTGGTTTCCCTGTCTTTTTAGAAGTGGGCAAAGAAAACCCTGGTACTAACTAAATTCACACAAAGCAGAACATGTAAATGCCACTTTGCCAAATAACTTCCCTTAAACAGTATTCGTTAAGGGTTCATCTCTGACATACTCTTGCAAGAAACTACATGGATGTATTTAGTGGGGTAGCTTTAGCAATGTGCACTTTTGAAAATTGTAAATTGCATTGACCCAAAATGGAAATGCCTTACTCTGTTGACATGTTCATGTGAGTAAGCAAATATGAATTTGAGTGCATCAACCCTGATGAAAAAAGTAGAGGAGCAGTGATTAAAAATATTTTTGTCCCTCTCTCCCACTAGCTCCTGTTCTGTCCTAAAGCAAACTGTCCCAAGTCTTTATTTAAATTCATGAGAAATTAAAGCCACTTAATTATATGTAGTATTTAAAAACATTTTCATCACAAGAGCTGCTAAAGGAAGACTTAGAATATATTGAACAAACAGTCATTAAACACTATTATTAGTGTAGAATGAGGGCGTTTTTCTTCTGGGCAGGGCACAGATCCATTGGGTTACACTTCTTCATTTAGTGAAAGAAACAGATCTATCAATACATGCAGCTTGTCACATCCACCTCAAAGATAGTGGACATAAAAATGATTTTGCAGTGCCCTAAAACAAAGAAGCTGTGGGAATTGAAATCATACAGCTATGCTTGGAGGAACAGTAATTTTGTGGCTGGAGTGATTCTGTTACATGCAAATAATTTTTGAAGGTATTGTACATTCTCCTGGGTGACATGGACAGAGGAAGTGTCAGGCAGGGGAGACGAGGGGGAAGATGATGTAAATATCCACACAGGAGAAAATTGTTGATCTTGGCACAGTTACCCATATCTGTATGTTGCTTTGTATGTTTGGTTATCCATATATATGGTTATATAGATATATATGAAAACTGTTTTTAATCTCAGATATGAGAAGAGCACGTTGTTACACCCTCCTCCATTCAAACCAGAAAGCTTGGAGGATCTTTGGGAAAACCTAAGCCTAAAGCCTGCAAGCAGCCCTCAAGTAAACATCTCGGACAGCTTGTCCCGTCAAGGTAAGCCCAATAATGTCACAGTCATTTGTCTGTGGGAGAAGGAAGGTACATCTGTAGCACTGGGAAGACTTGTGCCCCTCAGGTTAGACAGGGAGGCAAACTGACACAGCATTTTGGTTTGAGCACTAGGTGATGAAAAGGCAAATTGTATTTGTTGCAGGCTTGCCTTTGCCTTTCTATTTCATCAAACAAGAGGCATTATCTCTTGCCTAAAATAAATCAGCGTTGACTTTTGTGGAGAAGAATATCCAATGTGTAGAGCTTGATTTGAGTTAGAAATATTCATAACGTTCAGTTACCTGCACTACTTGTGTGTTTGTTTTGGTTAGGGAAAATTGGTCTGCAGTTAGCTAGAAGCGAATTGTGTCCAACATTCCTTCAGTACTGTGTGAAACTTCTTGACTTTCATGGCTTGTCTTTCAGACCAAACTATGATCTAATGTGTTTTTTCCTTTGGTTAAAAGTGCTAATGCATCCTAGAAACTGTGGTTTCATCATAGGGAAATATTCAAGGAAGCTGTGATAAGGAGAGTGTCACTGTTGCACCTTTTTTTTTTTGTCCCTTTTCTAGAACAAAGATTGTTTGCAAATTAGGGCATTGTGAGTTTAAGGCACTTCAGACATATCCGAAAAGCAGTCCTCCCACACTTGTAGTTAACTAAACAAATGGGTAGTTCTTGCCTTTTGCGGTGATAAAAGGCACTTCAAGCTGATAAGAGCCACGTGTTTTGCTACTGCAAGTCTCTATTTTGGTAACACCAATCTGTTAGGTTAGGCCTGATGGGAGGAAGGGGAGTTATCTTCGTTGTGATCAGTTTTTGCACATGCTGAATCTCTGAGTGCTTTGTGTACCCACCCTTCCCAGTTATTAATGAAGTGTGGCAAGAACAAACAATCGCTCGCCTGCTGCAGCTGGTCGACCTCCCTCTCCTGGAGTCTCTGCTTGAGCACCAGGAGATCAGACCTCATCTCCCACAGCCCAGGAAGGCAGCTGGATATGTTGTCACAAGTAACTACCTGGACAGAGAGATCCTCAAGGCTTTCAGTGACTCTCAGTGAGTAACCATTGCAGCTCTGAAAAACTTCCTGCTTTCAGGGGAACGTAAAGCACAGTTGGTCTTTGGGTAGAAACGTCGCAGTCCAGCAGAAGGGATGTGAGCAGGCACATTTTCCCTGTTGGACTTGACTGGAATAACTGGTAAATAATTGCTTAGTGAGAATGTCAGAACACTGGGATGGGTTTTGAATGCAATGACAGTAGTTGGTGGGATTCAGAGGGGGAATTCTTTGCTGTGTTGAGGAAAGAACAGAGGTTTTATAATAATTGTATAATTTTTTCCTAGAGGCATCACTTGTGAGGAACTAGTTTAGTTCCTCCTACTGTATTAAAAGAACTAAGGATGCTGAGCTTGAAACTGTGCATAGAGTTAAAAACATTCTCTGAAAAACTTGTACCCGTCTGAATCAGATCAAGGTTCATGTTTCTGTTTATCTAGCGATAATTGTGTCCTTATCTAACAGTAGAGGACATGATTGACTTTGGGTTTTACTGCTTGTGACTGTTTACATGGGGGTTACTAATTTTTCATCTCGATTAAATACATAACAAAGAGGCTTATGACTATGATCTACCCGAGTGTGTCAGGTGAAGTGTCTTGCGTGTGAATTTCTAATGAGTTTAAGTGCCTACACAGGCAGTTTTCAGTGTGATAAAGGAACCAGCCTGCCTGCTCTCTGTGGAGAGCATTGCCTCTGAAGGGCACCCACAATTAAAGCTACAAACCCAAACCCCTCTGTCTTCCAGGACAGACGAGTGGCTGTCGGCAGCAATTGACTGCTTGGAATATCTGCCCGATCATATGGTGGTGTATATTAGCAGGAACCTGCCTGATCAGCCAGACAAAGCTGATGCCTGGAAACTGCTGCTCTTTGAAAACATTGGTAGATACTACAGCCAAAAAAAGGAGCCTCTCTTAAGCCATGCATCTGAAATTCATTTAGGAATTGCAGAACTATTAGGTAAGTAAAACAGAGCTGTGTTCCAATGCTTGTGTGAGATATGTACTGAGAAAGTGAGTATTTACCCCAGGAGCCAAGATTAAAAGCTGACTTCTACAAGTGTTTTTTTTTCATTGGTTCTCTGTTTTGTTTTGGTTGTTGGAGGGTTTTATGTATGGTTGGTTGTTTTTTTTTTTAATTTCTAGTCATAAAGACTGTTCTTTGACATTTTGGTTCTTACTGTAGGCAGTTCTGTAATTGTTGTTCAGGTCTATGCAGAATGGGTGTGAAACCAGAGTGCTATAATTTGGTACTATCTAGTAGCCATGGGAAATATAAATATAGCCTAATAGTAAATATTTAGGCTGTAAGAGCTAAACTGAAAGCTGTGTGGATGCTTGGTGCCCCACTGACACTTTTACTTTTAGAAATGTTTCTTCAATTTTGTTTGGACAGCATTTTAGAAAGCTTTTGATGTTTTTGTTCTCAACATTTTGTCCCAGATCTCCCTATTTTTCATAAGTTCTCTGTCTTGATTATTCTTCTTGTTCCATGTTAACTGCAATACTTTGTATTTATATCCCATTTCTTCCTCTCTACATGATAAAGGATATTAGTACAACCTACTTCATTTAAACAATTCACAAATCTAAAATTTGTGAATGCTATTCTGCATAGTAAGGCAAATTTAAACTTAGCAAAGTTCTACAAAGTAATTTGCAATTAATTAATCAAACTAGCCCATGTATCTTGGACATACTCCTCAGTTTTTGTGAGATGTTCATTACCACAAGCAGAAGTCATTCATTTTTTTTTAATAGAACCATTTTCCTTTTTCAGTATTTCACATCCCCTTTATGATGGCTGAACTGTAATTGAACTTAATTACAAGGGAGCTTTAATGCCAGGCTGAGCACCTGTGTGTGGGATGTTGTCAGAGAGTCTGCAAGCAGCTCTCCTCAGCCTGGGAGGAGTTTTTGTGAGCATGAATTGCTGTGTTTGGCCAGTTCTCTTTAGAGAGATGGGCATCACTTCAGTGGCTAATTTAGGTGTTTTATGGTAAGATTTATTTAAATGAATATGGCAATAGATACCTTTCTGTCTCCCCAGTGAATGGGAAGATGGAGCAATCTTTAGAAGCTGTTCAGCTCTATTTGAAGCTCCTAGACAGCCAAGTCAGGGAGGAGTTCAGGAGACTGCTGTACTTCATGGCTGTTGCAGCACATCATTCTGAGCTCAAGCTACAGAAGGAGGTAAATCTGCATTCTTAACAGTTGTTTTACTCTTTCTGAAATTCAGAGGTCCCAAGTAATGGTCAGAAAACACCTTTGCAGTTTAAATTTGTGACTACAGGAATAGCAATATCTCAGAAGAACAAAGGTGATGCCCTTCTTAATGGGAGAGACTAACTCTCCTCTTCTGGTCATTATTTATTCCTCTTTGTTCTTCAGAGTGACAACAGGATGGTTGTGAAAAGAACATTCTCTAAAGCTATTATCAACAATAAAAACTTATCCAGAGGGAAAACTGACCTCCTGATCTTGTTCCTTGTGGACAACCAGAGAGATGTGTTAAAGGTAAGAGCTAAAAAACGCCCAGGTTTTGTTTATCTGGTATGCTCATGGAGAGCTGCCCTCTCTAAGCTGCTGTTTCACTGTTCTCTCTTCCTGTGCCAGATCCCAGGGGCACTGCACAAAATGGTCAGCAATAAACTGGTGGCTCTGCAGAAAGGCCAGGATCCCAGCAAGATAACAGGTAACACTTCACACTGAACTTTGTCATGCCCCCAGATGAGAAATGGGTGGTGCAGAAAAGTTTGCTATAACAATGACTGATTTGATTTGATCTGAAAGAGGGTGGGTGGAGTGTGGTGATAATGCTCTGGACATCTGACGTTTCCTTTCAGGTTATACCTTTTGCCAAAAACTTGATGAAAGAGAGTATCGCTCCAACACAGAGAAGACCACAAAAGATGAGCTATTATCTCTATTGAAAGCTATTGATGAAGATTCAAAGCTCTCTGACAAAGAGAGAAAGAGGCTGCTGGATCAGTTTCATAGTAGTAATCCAAATATTTTTATGCAGTATTTTGGAGACAGAGTTACTAATATGTGTGTGTGAGACTTTAAATATTGATTACTTTGTATACCCCAGCAGTGAAAACACTAATATATTTGTAAATCTTTTATATTCGTATATCTGCCTAATAAAATTATTTTGTGGAAATGGATGGAATTTATGCAATTATTACCAAAGCCAATGGTACCTGAGTTTAATCTGTATTTATAGTTTAGCTATTCTCATTCTTAATTGCTATAGGACCAAAACAATCCTTCCTTTTCCTCCCCAAAAGCCAAGTCTGTTGACTCCCTTTATTCAAGGATCAAAATCACTGAGATGAAAGATGCCATGAATTAAATCTCTCTGCCACATTTTGCCCTAGCACTGAATTTTATGCTGAACACTTTTTTTTCCCTCTAATTTGCCTTGGATTATGTGACTCACATAACATTGCTCTTCAACTTGCTGTGTGCTGGAGAGAGCTGAAGAACATGTTCCGCTTGGTATTGCACAGTTTTTCTTCAGGCTTGCCAGCTAACTAACCAATATGTGTGACAAATTACTGTGCTGTTTTAAGCTCAAATGGCACCATATTGGAGCAATTGCCTCTCCTGGGGTGGTAAAGTCAGTCTGGGTTTCTAAGTCAGTCTGGCTTTGGTTGCCACAGGATGTACTTGCTGTTTGGGGCTGGTTTATCTTCATCCCTGCAGTGTTTTGCTCTGTCTGTAACTCTTGATGGTGGCACCAGCTGTAATTAGAAAAGTGCTGCAGTGAATGAAGGGCCTTTGGCTTTTCTTGTGGCATTTCTTATCCATGTCTGGTCTACAGTGGAAATCCCGAGATTTGCCACATAGGCAACTGTAATCATATATATGTATATAGCATGATCAGACATCTAATTTTGACTCTTGTGGAGTTGTCTTTGGACTCTTACCACCAAAACTTCATTACAGCTGGTGTTGAAAAAAAATCCAAAACAACCCAATCTTGTTCCATTTAAAGTGTTGAGCTCTGTCCTTTTATTTAGGAATAAAAGTTAATATAATTATGACAACAAAGTAGTAACAACTGTTACAGTCACATGTGGTGAACTGTTCTTAAAAAACAATCCTGTGTCAGACTCTCATGTCTCACTAACGTTTCAGTGATTACTGGTGTCTGCTGCAGGAGGTCAGAGTGTTTCTCTGAAATGGAGCTGAAAGACTTGGTGTGCAACAACTATGTTTTACTGTGTCCTGATGGGGGGGTGGAAGACAAAAATGTAAAAAGCTTCCTCTAGTTAATTAGAAAGGAGTTCTAAAAATAATCAGTTCCTGAAAACTAGTAGGGAAGTATATAAGCCTTTATAGCAGTTATAGTTCTTAGTTTTAACTGAAAGGTCTTTATAATAAATGCACTTCCTCAGAAAAACTGGCTTAGCTCATACTTTAAAATGTCGGGGTGGAAGTCCTAAAGTAGTGCTGGTGTTGGATCGGTTGGCTCTTCAGCAGAAGTATTTTCCCTTTCTACCTCCTGCCTGCTGTAACATCACGGTTAAGAGGATGAGATTCTTATCTTGGAAATGAACTGCTGCCTGTGGGCATCGTCTGCTGCAGTGAGAGTCCCGAATTACAGATCCTCCCCTGCCCTGTGAGTCACTCGGCTGGCTCTGGTGCCAAGTTTGCATCCAGGAAAAGCAGCCCGGGGTACCCAAAATGCGGGCACAAGGCAGGGTCAGCACAGTCCTTCCTCTTTTTAGGCTGATCTAGCTGCTCTGAGTACCTCAGATTCCTCTCTGGAAGAACGGGCAGCCACACTGTGACCTGTGTAAGGTGCCTAAGGACGGCAAGGACAATCCGGGACGGTGTTCCCTGGCTGCGGGGGGATTAGTTTGACTCAGCGCCGTGTGATGGGGCAGACCCCCATGTATCCATCGACGTCGGGCCGCGGGGGCTCTGGTCGGGGTCGGGACCCGCTCCTCGCTCGGCTGTAGCGGGGGGCGGGCCCGCACCGNATCCCCGCCGCTCCCCGCTGGGCCCAGGAACCCACGGCCCCCGGGCTCGTTTTCCCCTTCAGCTCGCTGATGAGCCCCGGAGCTGCCGGGCCTTGCGAAGGGAAAACGTGGCCGGTGGGGATGGGGACGGTGCCCTGTGTGCTCCCGGTGCTGATGGACGCGGCAGGGCCTCACGCAGAACAGGCGGCGGAGGGGAAACGGCGGGATTTGACAGCATCCCTTCTGATTTGGGAGAGGGACGGGGGCCAGGCTGCGGCTTTGCTGCTAGCGGG
>VYXD01000544.1:96350-159803 GCA_013397195.1 Hylia prasina
GGAAAGGAGGTGGTGATGTGGCAGGGGAACAGAGGGAAGGGGAGAGTTGAGCGCCGGAGGAAGGGCAGCCTGGTGCTGGGGCCGGAGGTCAGGGCAGCTGCCAGGGGCTGCCTCGCACAGTGGGACGGCGCTGGGGGCAAGGAGCAGCTGCTCCGTCCTTGTGTGTGCTCCAGGCGAGCTTATTTAGTGCTGGTGCACGTCATGTCGTTTGAGGACCTGTAGTGAAAAGAAGCTGTAGAAGATGTTTTGTTTAAATTTTAATTTGTTGCATTTTTCTCTCGCGTTTCTGTTTTCATTAAAAATAAATGCAGGGAAAGTGCCAAGAAGTAGACTTTGCTCTATTAAGAGTCAGAATTGTTTCTATGAAAGGAGGGGATGATGATCATGCTTCTGGAAGAGGTATTGTCAAGCTTATTTACCCAGTGGAAAGAGGATATGTTCTAGATGTGTTGTGGTAATAATAGCAGTAATCCATCAGAAAAGAGCAGACTATTCAAAACTAAACAACTAAACCAACAAGTGTGCTTGTTTCTTTACCTCATCTGCTGAACAGTCATTTGGTGGAATGGCCCAGGAGTTCTAATACCTGCGCTCCGTAGCTGAAATAGGATTTTTCTAAAACAAATGGTCATTAAAATTAAACTTGGCCTGGGTTTGAGGCTGTGGCTCTTGAGCTGCCATTTTATGGAAGGCAGCACTTCAGGGTGTAGTCTGCATGGTAGGAATGGTGTCCTGCTGGGCAAAGCTGGGGATAGGAATCATCAGACCAGTCATCTTGTCCCTGTCATTTTCCTTCTATGAGTCCTCCAGCAGCTGAACTCAAACCTTAGTTTCCCCTCTGTAAGTGAGGTTTGTTACATTTCTCTGCTTTTCTCAGGGTAGTGAAGATAAAGTGCAGTGAGAGATTGCAGGGCACTAGGAAGTGTTGTGTTCATTAAAGACTTAAGTGAGGCTTGGTTGAGTCATCTTTGTAGCTCAGCTTTGGCTTCAGGAGGATACTTCATGGAAGAGAATGGATGGGAAGAACGACCATCTAGTCTGGAATGAATGTGGAAGCCTTCATGAAAATGCTTTTATCCCAGCCAAATTCAACAAGAGGTTTTTTTCTCTCTCTCTCTCTTTAACCAGTCCTGTTTTATATTTTATATTGCAATGGTTGCTGTGCTCTTCTCTGTGAACAGAGCTCCTCATCCTCCATCTAGAGGTGGAGTGAGTCTAACAGTACCTGTACTGATGCCTGTGTGCCAAGGGTGTCTCCTGTGTCAGTTATCCCAAGATTTTCGTGCTGTTTTCTCTTCTAAAATAGAAATGACACAGTGCTGTGGGCAAGTGTTGCATGCTGTTGTCTCTCATGCATCAAGCAAGATGATGATCCTGAGTCATTGCTGTAGAGCAAAACTGTTCCTTACATGCTCTGAGCTTTCCAGCTGTCCTGAGGAATCACACTGCAATCGATTTAAGCACTGGTGGAGCAGGGTTAGTTATTAGAGCTGTTGAACGAAAATAAATCTCAGTGCTGCATTTTATGTCTCTACACTGTTGCTTGCTTCTGCTGCATCCTCTTCAGTGTAGTTTTTGATGCTGTATTTTCTCTCAGCAGCTGTGAGGTGCCTCTAGAGAGTATCTCTCGCTCTCTTTGGTTTATTTCAAAATGTGAAAGTGGGGATGGTGGGATACTAGGGGAAAAAGGAAGTTGTTTTGCCAGGAGCTTTGTTTTATTCTGAAAGCAGATTCTTCCTGACTCCCACTTCACAGAACATCTAAGTTATTTAATTTAGAGACATCATATGCTTTCAAAGAGATTTCTGTAAAATTAAAGCCTGAACAGCAGCTTCCTGCATGATAGTTTTCAATGGTGGATGTAGAAATTACCTTCTTTATAGAGAGATATAAAGAGGAATCTGAGACTGAAATAAGTGAAGATAAGGAACAGTGAGACTTGGTTTTCTACTGGTAATTTTTTCAGTGTAACTTAGAGTACACTGCAGGTATCTGCAATGTGATATAAATATCCTTTAATATGTAATGTCTAATAAACCAAGATTTTAATTACTATAACTGTTCTTCACTGTTGTAATTAAAAAACTCAAACAACTGTGATATTTAATGCACAAATCAGGACTCCTGAATGTAATGAAAATATGGGAATAGAATTTTATATTCATTTGTCTCTAGTTCTTTTACTTCTTCTTAATGCTTTTGGATGGCTCTGACGGAAGTTTTTAAGCTGTGAGCAGTTGGGGCAAACCATAGTTTGGGAATGTTATGTTCAGGAAGATTTATTGCTGTGTAGTAATGAAATATTTTCTCATAATCTTTTGTAACACATGTTCTGAAGGTGTTTTTGATCGTTCTCTTAAAAGCAGTGCTAGGAAAGAAAACAATATCTTTTTCTCTCATCTGTATCATTATGGCAAGGGAACAGTGTGAGATTTTTGAGAACTGACTAGTACTGCAGATTAAATAAATGGTAGCTGTGTTGAAAGCATCCCATTTTGTGGAAGATGGGAAGTGAGTCACTGAGTCCAGGTCCCCTGCCATTATGAGGATGACATCATATAACTCCTCATAAGAATTCTTTCATTCTTATTTTTTTTTCTTAATCAAGAGGATTCCTGGTGGTGTTTACCCACTCAGCCATGTCAGAAAATGCTTATTCATTCCCCTTTTCATATGTTTTTTCTTTTTGTAAAGAACCAACTGAAAATGTCTCAGAATCCTGACAAGCTAAGTTCAAGTGAAGAAAAGTTGAGTGGTTTGGAGGATGATCAGGAGGAGAACTTGGACAACTCGGATCAGTCTGTCCGAAAAAGAATACGACAGAGTGCTCCAGGGTCACACGGAGATGGCACACCAAAGTGTAAGCAAAACTGCTTTATTAAATACAGTAAAGAAATAGTCAATTCTGTAATTGTTGTTGGAGGCAGTCCTAGTGTTTTATAGCATTCTGTGCAAGTTTGACTCTCTTGCCATTAAATTCAGTGTGACTCTTGAGGATATGCCTTGAAACTGTAACACTTTGCTGCCCGTTTTCTTTTTATTTTCCTAACCGTGCACACAGTGTGTGCATTTTCTTAATTGTACACAATGACCACGTTGCTCTGAGCCACATATATCCTAAATATCCTGGTGTGTTTGTGCTCTTGGAATGTATAAACACCACCCCAGTGTGTTCCAGCTAAACTGTCTCTGCTGTTTGCCTTATCAGCTGAACCTTCTGCGTTGCTGCAGTCCCTGTTCCCACTGCAGGGCAGAAAAGGCTGTTAACAAAGGGCTGTCCTGTCAGCCCCCTCACAAGACAGATGGAAAGTTGTATATTTGATCCTAATACTACTTCCATGTAAGCAGGACTGCATATTTTTCTTTGCCATTCTGCTTTTAACATGAAGGTCTGGATGCAATATGGGAGCCAGTATTTCTGGAAAATCTGTAGGTAAAACCAAGGGGATGTTGTCTGGCCCCAGGGATTCAATTCAAAGTAGCAGAAGTCCTCAGGGTTCTTAATTTCTGTAGCGAGTGGCTCAGCAGTAACATTTTGTTTGTTGCGTTCTTTTTATTTTTTAATTTGTGTTTGTTATGACTTGAGGTTCAGGGTTGTGTTTAGTGTGGTGTTACTTAGAGGAGATGTTCTGAGGGAGCTGGTTGCCTGGTAGGAAATGGGGTGTTTGTATGGAGAGAGGCTCTGAACACGTGGAAGTAAAAAAGCATGGCAGTCTAGCACTGCACTGTACCACAAAGAGGTGGTTTGGTCTCAAGCCTTTCCCTCGTGAAGGGAGCAGGTGTGAGAATGCAGTGGTGGGATTTAGGAGCAGTCTTGGGAAAAGGATCTTAGCTCTCAGTGCCCCCACTGCTGGGGTGAAGTCATTTGGCACTCAGACAAGAGCACTGTGAACTGTCTGCTGGTTCTAGTCAGAATATCAATCCTTGCTGTGTTCCCAGAGTCACTGTGCAAGGTTAAGCTCCAAGCAGAAGGAAATGAGGATTTAGGAGGGCTGCATGAAAAGAGCAAGATATTAATGAAAAGCAAGTGCATTGGAATCCAGCTGTATTGAGCTCAGCAGAGCTCTGCGTGGCAGACAAGTGATGGACACTGACTTTGGAAGACAGATGTAATTACTTAAGTCCAGCCAACATGAATTGTCAAATGAGATGGTCATGACAGTTTGCCTGAAACATTTCTCGGGGAGCCCAGCCTATGAAGATCCCTGCTTGGTTTCTTTCACTTTGGGATTAGTATGTTGCTCCTATGACTGGACTGTAGCTGCAGTGAATGAGCTACAGAGTGGAATGGATTCATCAGGGCACCAGCCCTTTCACTAACCTAGGGCCCAGTTTGAGGCTGCTGGCCCATCCTGATCACTCCCAAATGCCTGCCAGGGGAAGAGCTCTTAAGTGCTGGTGCTGCCACTGCTGCTGCTGCAGTCTGCTCTTGTTTGGGTGATGGCCTCTGGGGGAAAAAAAAAAGAGTTTGGAGGAGTGCCATTTGCATTGGAAGTAGTGAGAATAATTAGCTACTGGTGTGCTGCTGCTTAACAGTGATGGTGATTTTTTGTTGACTGCTTTAATGATGAAATCACTTCCTTGAAAAATGTAAAACTGAAATGGCAATATGTGCACAATACTTGTAGAAGCAGTATGGTGAAAATGCAACTATTTGTAATTGTTTCTTCCTACAGCATGGAGAAAGATGCCAAGGTGCTATTAAGCCATCCTAAAGAAGTATTGCTTTGTGTGAGGGGGGTTGTTTGGAGATGATTTTTTTAAACAAGCTTGATAGAAGCAATTGACATACTGAGCCCAAAATATCACCTGGGATTCACTCCTTGGTTTTTTGAGATTGCTCCAAACCTGTGTCATCCACCAGATGGGAAAGGAAGGGGAGGAAAGGAGAAAACTCTTCAGCTGATGCTGTCTTTTGACCCTGTGTACCAACAGTAGGGTGGAAAGGGTCCAATACAGGTTTTCTGCAGGCTTGTGTTGAGAACTGTCTGACAGTGTAATTGCTGTTGCAGCCAGTCCCTCTCGGCCTTTGTCAATAGAAGAGCTCATGGAGACAGCAAAGGGAGTCACCAACATGGCCCTGGCACATGAAATTGTGGTGAATGGAGACTTCCAGATAAAACCAGCAGAACTGCCAGAATACAGGTAAGGTTGGTACCAAATAGGTACCTAAATAAAATTGTGCACCACTTAGTGCAGAGCAGCTCTGGGGGACCAGGTAAAGTGTCTGGCTGGTGTCTTGTCTGACAGTGCCTGGGAGGAGGCAGCAAAGAATATAAGAAGAAGGTGGTAACTGTGCAGTTCTGCTTCCCCAGATATGTGTGCGTGTGAAAGGTGAACCTCTTGGTTTAATTGGACATGTGTGGTGCAAATCCCAGAGTGCTGTGGTTTCATTGGACATGTGTGGTGCAAATCCCAGAGTGCTGTGGTTTCTGTTGTGTCCCCTTGTCCAAGGACTCTCAGGCTGCAGCTTTCCCAGTACCCCAGTCTGGCTGCAGATGTAGATTGTGCCTTTAGCAATTTTTAAGCTTTCACTGCCTGTGGGAGTAAGATGCAACCGATTATTTTAGCTTTTCCTCTCTGTTTCTTCAGGGATATTTTGGGAAGAGATTTCTGTGTTTTGTTAGCTTAGTCCTTGCTCCTTTCAAGTTTGAAGCCTTTCCTTCTGTGTGAGTCTACAGTAGTTGTGTATCCTGGTGAGAGGGGAGAGGGAGAACAGAGGAAGCTTCATCTTCTGTCCCCCTCTCTCACACACAGTGAGGTGTGGCTGACAGCTGCATTTGGGAGAGGGGACAGAAGGAGTTCATGGAAGGAACTTGGTCCCCATTGGGGTCAGTGTTGCAGTTACACCTGGTGTGAACAGGAACTGTCAGTATTTTGAATTAGGAATTGGTACTGGAGCAGTGGAATGCTTTTTCTTTTTAATACAAACTGATCTGGGCCCTTGGATTAGGTGCAAGACTTATGTAGTGACACAGAAGATTTTGTGTCAGGGAAGTTACTTAATTTCTGTTAGGTTTACTAATGAATTTTATGTAGTGGAATTGATTTTACTTAGTGGAGCCTTTAAAAGGAACAGGAATACTGGTCTTTTGAAGACAAAATGTAATTTTTGCCATTCTTGTTCTCTTCCAGTTACCTAGATGTAGCATGTGATAAATACTTTGAAGGATTTTAATTTGTAGCTACCTTGGCTTGTGTGTAACCCTGTATTAGGACATAAGCCATTCCAAATTTGTGTCCAGTTTTTCTTGCTTTTCTGAGTGACTTCAAATGATGGATCTCTGTTAATCATCATATAGTTATTATTACATTCTATTTGTATTATTGCATGCTGTGCTTCAGGAGCTGCAGGTTATCTTTTTAAGGTGGTGCAGAGACCAGTATCATTCTTTTTAACATGTTTATTCACAGCTTAGAGAAGAAAGTCAGAGATATTGTGCATAAAGCTTTCTGGGATTGTCTGGAAGCTCAGCTAAAGGAAGACCCCCCGACATATGATCATGCAATTAAGCTATTGGGAGAAATTAAAGAGGTAAGATGATGATATGATATGAAGGCAAATGATTGAATTTGCCTGTGGTTACATCTTGCTGATATGAATGAGCAAAAGTGATTGGAGTTTGGCTTTTCATAAAAAATCCTCTCGTTCTTTTTTGTTACTCTATCATTGTGAACATATACAAGCTGTATAATCCTAGAAGAGAAATTTGAGTATAAAACCAAATGCAAAGCCATGTAAGGTGATTAACAGGTAAGCAATACCAGATCCATAATTCCAAGCTTCTTTCCCATTATGGCAGTGGTGTTAGTTATGGAATCAGTGAGATGCTCCAACACTGGGCTGATAAAACCAGGCACAGCAGTATGAAATAGGATTTGTGCCACAGAGGACTCACCACTTAGTAACTTCAGTGTGAGGTGAAACATTTGGAATTAGTGAGTGGTTGGTTAAAAAAAAAATATTAATTCAATGATTTAGTTGTTTATATAAGAATCCCTGGTAGTGCTCAAGGCCAGGTTGGATGGGGCATTAAGCAGATCTATGGTTTAGTGGGAGGTGACGCTGTCCATGGCAGGGTTTTGGAGCTAGGTGGTCTTTAGGGTCTCTCCTGATCCAAACCATTCTGTGATTCTTTAATTCTGCAAGAGGTGGTTCAGTAACTGCTTTGATTCTTGTAGTCTTTGATACATAGAACTAATGCACTGTTAAAAACTTTCCATTTCAGAGTCTTCTGTCTTTCCTGTTGCCTGGTCATACTAGACTGAGAAGCCAGATTACAGAAGTCCTTGACCTGGATTTGATAAAACAAGAGGCAGAGAATGGGGCCCTTGACATTTCTAAGTTGGTCAAATTTGTTATTGGGATGATGGGGACTCTCTGTGCTCCAGCTCGAGATGAAGACATCAAGAAACTGAAAGATATTCACGAAATAGTTCCTCTTTTCAGGTACTGAAATGTGTTTATTAGTCATGTTCAGAGTCCTTTAAATAATTTTAGAGGTGGGGGGAGGGCAACTTGCATCTCCTAGAAAGAAAAGAGTGATAGGGAAAAGGATATAGCTGTGGGTGTGAGGGGGAGAGACTCCAGGGGTCTTTAACAAGGACCATCTCTGATCTGGTGAGTTGGAGCATTTCTCTGGCTCCTGCAGGTCGCTGAAGGACATTTGCTTAAATGTCAAATGCAAATAAGCTTTAAGGTAGCAGGTGAATAGTCAGTCTGTATCAGAATTGAATGTCAACAGTGGAAGGTGAAAAAAGCACACAGGAGCTTAGGGGAAAAGCATTATTGGTTTCCAACCAGTTTGTCCTTTCCTCCCAGCTGGAGCTCTCTTTACCCCGCTCCCTGTGTAATTCCCTGTCAGTTCTAAAGGGAGTGTGTGTTCCACATCTGGGAGCATCCAGGCTTCTGCTTTGCCACCATGTTCTCAGTGGAACAGCTCAAGGTCTCAATAGTTGGGAGAAGCTTCATTAACCTTGCTGTTTTCTAATTTGAAAAGCTTCCAGGAGTTCAGGATTGACTTGACAGAACTATTGCCAGCAGGAATTAGGTTGCTTTGAAATTAAGGTGTTTTTCTTTGGTGTTTGGTTGTTTGTTTTTTTTCTTTTTTGCCCCTTGGGTGGGATTGTTCACTTCCCACAGAGGTTGGCTTTCCAGGCTGCCAACAGCCATGGCATGCAAGCTTGGAAACCCATATGTCTTTTCATATACAGTGTTGCACATCCTGGGAGATAAAAATCTATGGAGCTAGTGAGGTTAGTTCCATGGAGGCTTTTTTACAGGAGAGCAGGATTTGTTTCCCACTTGGAAGAGGCACATGCATTGCATGTACATGCTTGCTCCAGCTTTCTCCGTCTCATGCTCTGAAGTTGTTAAGCTGTTACTGTTTCCCATGCATGTTTTTGCTCTTTCCTTAGACAATCTGTAATAAATCTTGTAAACAGCACCTCTGAAACATCTGCAGCCTTGAATAACTTTTTCTGTTTGTTTGTTTAGAGCAATTTTCTCTGTATTAGACCTAATGAAAATGGATATGGCAAACTTCGCTGTCAGTAGTATTAGGCCAAAATTAATGCAGCAGTCTGCTGAATATGAAAGAAAGAAGTTTCAGGAGTTTCTTGAGAAACAGCCAAGTATGATTTTGTTCCTTTCTTTCTTCCCCTCTGACCTCCCAGTAAAGTGCGTGTCTTTGCTTGTAGATCACGAAAAGAACTCAGATGTTTTTATAAGTTCTAGAATTCATGTGGTAAATGACAGCTTGTGCCCCAAAACTGTGGTTAGAAAAAAATCTGCCAGAACAATAGTTCTGCCCTTGGTACATTCAGTTTAATTTCAATACAGTTGTAGGGCATGATTTCCCAGCATCATCTCACCTCTGAGTTCCTGTAGCCGTGTGGTTTTGTTTTAGACGTTCTGCTTGATGCAATAAATGAAATGCATGTCATACCTGATATCATGGGCATTAATCATAGTAACTAATGGGATTGTTTGGAAGTTGTTGGTGGAAAAACCTAACCTTGAAAAGGAATTTTCTTAGCAAGATTTCTTTCCCCTGCTCTTCCAGATTCTTTAGACCTTGTCACAAAGTGGTTGCAAGAAGCAGCAGATGATCTCGCAAAGCTGGGACATGAAGTGTTGCCTCCCCACTCTGGTGACGGTGCCACTGGTGGAGCTTCTGCCTTGTGTTTCACTGCTGTGCAAAATCAGGCCTATCTGAAGCTCCTGAAGTGGGATCACATGAATAGGCCTTTTCCAGAAGTAGGTATTTAGCAGAAGAATTGCTTCTGTGCTTGTTCTGCTCCTCTATTCCCAAGAAACAGCAGAAGCTGTTTGCATTTGTAGCCTTGCAACACGTCCAGTACTAAACCATTGATCTCTGACTGGGAGATCTGGCGGCTCTAGCAGGCGCTCGTCTTTCAGTGCTGGAACCTGCTTAGCTGGAAAAGAGGAGTCAGTGCTGTTCCTTGTGCTCCTGGTGCTGGCCTGCTGTGCCTTTGCATCCCAGTGTCTGTCCTTTCGTGGCCCTGCAGACTGACTCCATTCTGTGCTGGCTCCCTCCCTCCTTGCAGACGGCGCTCATGGACCAGACGCGCTTCCTGGAGATCCGGCTGGAGCTGGAGCAGGTGCTGGTGGTGGGGACAGTGCTGCTGGTCACCTTCAGTGCCGCAGGCCCAGCGCTCATCGATGTGCCTGGATTCACTGACAGAATCAAAACCATCGTCAAGGTGCTGCTGACGGGAATGCACCTCCCGTGAGTACGGCACAGTGCTGCTCTCAGGGGCAGGGCAGGGAGCTCTGCTGTCTCCCTGGGAAATGATCAGCTTAAGCCTCCTTCTGGAGAGTGGCACAGGAGAGTGCCAGCAGCTGTCCCTGCCCAGAGTTTGGGCCAGGCTCCCCAAAAACCTGAGTGAGCTGCTTGCAGATTTAGTGATTACGCCTATGGGGTTTGCTTCAGTCAGAGCTGTCCTCAGGCAGAAAGTCAGCTCTTATGTATATGGATTGTTCAGGCTTCAAGTCTTGAATATTCTCCTTCTTCCTTGCTTTACATCTCAGCTTTATTTTTCATGTGTATATAATTGTATTAATCTTCATAATTGGCTTTATCTGCATTATGCTTTTCCCACTACATTTGATAAATAAGGCAACTCTAATTGAATGGTTTACTTTTAAAAAGTGGGAAAACGGTCAGTAACTAATACAGTTATGCTGTTCCTCATGTCTTCTAGCTCCTTCAACCTGAAGGAATCCCTGGCCACTGTGGGTGAGAAGGTGTGTGCTGAAGTGAACAGCTGCCTTTGCCAGCATGGCTTTACCCCGTTCTCAGCCGAGAGAGAGGCTGTGCTGAAGGGACAGATCCAGGCAGTGGCCAGCCCAGATAACTCCATCTGCAAGCTGATAGGTAGGCCTGGAGAGTGCTCTGCTCTCCCTGCCTGTGGAACTGGGGCTGGGCAGTGTGCAGGGCTCCTCTTCCCACCTTGTTTCCACCTTGTTTCCACGTTGATTTTCCAGCTTGCTGACCCTGCTCAAGCTTGTTGCATTTTACATGAGGTCACGCTGTTTCTAATTCACCCTCTCTTTTGAAAACAAACCAAACCCATTTTTTTTCCAGATTCTCGAATTCAAAAGTTTCTGGAGAATTACCTTGCATCCAGTCACCAGAAATCATTGCCTGCCATTCCTGGAGGATTAGGCCCTATTCAGAGGGAGCTGGAGGAGATTGCTGCCAAGTACATTCGTCTTGTCAACTACAACAGAATGGTCTTCAGCCCTTACTATGATGCAGTCCTTGGCAAAATACTGACTAAGGAGGAATCCCAAACTGTAGGGAAGTCAGAAGAATCATAAAAGCAGTCTGTGTGCTACCAATAGAGTATTGTCAGCTATTAAATAAAACCTGTACCAATATTTGTCTAGGAAAACAGCTTTCCGTGTAAATACCAGTTCCTTTTAACCCGTGAGTCGTGACTGGTGAGGGAAATACAGGAGATGCCAAAAGGGTTCTGAGGTAAAAGATGAGAGATGCATTTCTAATGTAATTATGCAACCTGGGGGGGGGATATCATGGGAATTTTCTGGCTGCAATTTTTAGATTTTGGAGCTGATGATAGGTAGGGCAAGTTTAACAACCTAACTTTGTATTTAAGTGGCTCTTTTTAGGGCATTTAATTCTTAATTTACAGCGAACTTAGTTTAATTTATCCAGAGCTGATTAGCAGTGGTTCTTCTCAGAAGGGGTGATTTGGTTTTTAAAAAAATCTTAAAGAATTAATAAAGCTAAAATTCTAAATAACCTTACCAGACCAAACACCAAGCCAAGCAGCACTTTACTGTAACATTATGGTGAGTATGGTAGGCTTGCTATTTTTTTCTGTATTTTACTGCATTTTAATAGCATTTTTTTGCTGCAGATGTTATGAAACATAATATATTTTTGTAGCAAATTTTTTGGTTATTTGATATCTGTCCCCTGCTATGTACAGTACTCCCAGAGGTGGCAATCTTATAGATTGCAGCTGTATTTATATCTTGTAAAGACTTCAGAAAGGGCAGAGCTAAAACGTTTTGATAAAAGTGGCATTTCATACCTTTTTTGCTAGTAATTTACTCCTTTTTAGGTGAAATACTAATTTTAAAGTAAATTGTCATTTGGAGAAAGTGTGTGAAACTTTAGGTTGAAAATTTTGGGTTTTTTAAAAACTACAACAGGAGATGGTTGCATATTCAATCATGTCTTCAGAAATATCTGGGAAATGCAGAGCAGTGTGGGCAGTACAAGTGATTTTAATGTACTGTGAGAGGTGAATGGTTTGATGTTAGTTTGAACATACTTTAGTAGATTTTTTCATTTTGCAGAGGTGTTTTTGAAACTTAGATATTTGTAGGTCTTGAATTGTTGTATTTGTAGGTCTTGAATTGTGTTGTATAGAGGAGAAGAGCCCAGTGATCTTACATTGCAATCTCAGGCTCAGCTGGGAGGTAAGTGAAATTTTCCTCTGGTTGAGCACAACAGTGTATTACAGTAATCAATATTTGATGGTTTTATGAAAGCAGAGTTTGTAGTTACACACAGTAAGTGACCCAAGTATGTTGTCCAAACCGGAACGTGCTGTCTTTAAAAAAAACAACCAACAAGGTGTGTAAAATAAATAAACAAAGGGGCCCTTGTATTGTCAACAGGCAGGTTAATTTAGGAATCAGCCAAACAGAACTTGTAGAAGCAGTTGATTATGAGCCACTGTTGGTGCTTCCTTTTCCAGTTTCCTTTGAATGTCAGTGGGGATAAAGCTGCACCAACTTTGTGTTTGGAAGAGGATGGGAAGAAACAATACCTTTTTTTCTATATTAGCCTATGCAACTCTAAACCAAATCTTCTCTCATTCATTACAAACCCCCTTCTCCAAGGGAAAAACCCAGCAAAACCCTGAGAGAGTTCATCAGCTCAGACAAGTGATTTTTCTCTTGGCCAAATGTACTCAGCCAGCAAAATGAATGTCTGTCTTTGAATCCTTCCTTGAGAACTCAAAAATGAGGTTGGTTAGCCAGAAAAAAGGGTTCTGAATAGGGTCTATTTCATTGCTTGGATCAGCAAAGGATCCTGCAGAGGTTTTCAAGACTGCTCCCTCAGCTTGCTGGGCTTCGCTATTAGAGCAGGCTCTGCCTCACAACCCAGCCTAAAGCTCTGCAGCTGCAAAACTCCCTCAGCCTGTGCTGAATGAGCTACCAGAGCCATCACTGCTGGGGATAGCAACAAGACAGATAACCAAGGCACAGCTGTTTCCAGTTCTGTTAAGTGAGAGCTAAACAAGTTAGAAATAGCTGCCACTGTTGTATCTTTCAGTGGAGCCCAGGAGCTGCCTTTGGAGGCAATTACACTGACTATACCGAGTTAGATGAGGCACACAACCATCTCGAGGGTGTGGGGAGGAACGTTGTGGTGAGATTAGTACCTGGAAAAGCCCTTGAACGGTGTGTGACATGGCACAGTGAAGGGCACTGCTTTAGCAGTGGATAAAATCCTAATTGAGGAGATGGCTGCTCCCAGGGCTGGCGTTCAGGGTTCAGGGCCCATGAGGGCCCTGACATGGCAGCAGCCACCAGTGCTTGTACTGCCTGCAGGGTCTGCACAGGGCATCCCATCTCTCCTCAGAGGAGGGCTTTGATCCTAAGGCTTCATGTAGCAGAAAAATCCTAGAGGTGTAGGGAACAGAGTGCAGTGCTCACCTGTGGCTCCACTCTCACCTCCAGGGCCCTCACAGAAGGAACAAATGCTCCTGGCTCAGGTGCTGGAGGTCTTTCAACAGGAAAGGTCTAAAGGGAGTGCAAAAAATGCCCACAAAGCATGGTGATGATTCTCCCAGGTTGTTCTTTTTAATGAGAGTGTTTGACAAACAGTTTCTCTGCATCCTCTCTAAAAGAAACAGGGAGATGCAATTGCGTGGCAAAGCAAGGACATTCTGGGATGGCTAAGGCCAGCCCCATGTCCCTGTGCAGGGGCTGCTTCACCCCTTGCCCTGGCAGCTGTGCTAGGCTGGGAATGTCTTTCATTTGCCCCGGGCTCTGACTGTCCTGTAGTACAAGGGCTTCTTAGGATCTTATTAGAGCGCAATTCCAAACAGCCAATTCCAAGTTAAAAGCTGAAGCAGGCATAGAAACTGCTCGGAAAGCTCATACAGTGTTTTTTGTAGCTTGTTCGAAGAAAACAAGTGCAACTATGTAGCTGGTTGTTAACATTTAGCTTTGTACATTACCTGGAAAACCAATGCAGGGATCCAAGACCAGGCTGTGTGAGCCAGTGCTCCTGGACCACCCACACTGCACTGAGTTAGTCTCATGGAAGCTGTCTTCTTCAAATAGTCCTGGAATTACAACCCAAAGTGTGCTGTATCCTCTAGAAAACGGAAACTAAGCTCGTTCTAATATGTATGCTCTGATCAAGTTCCTGTGACGGTATAATTAGCATTGCTTTTGAAGTGGCTGAATAATATTTAAGAAGTACCTTCTTGTGTTTGAATAAAACCAGAATGAGGCATGATGTTATGGATATCCTTTTATTTTAAAGGAATGTTTTTGTTGTTATTGTTGTTTTTTAATTTTCAACTACAAAACAGATTCCTTACATTCTGCCATAAATAAAAACGGACAATAAGGCAGGACACTACATGAACAAACTGAGAACAACTGTTTTCCAGAAAATGTGAATTAAAAATGTTTCACAAGTATAAGCCATCCAGTTTTTAAAATAAAACTGTTGAAAATCCACAAGAGTTCAAGTGGTAGATGTGTACACCCTCGAAGAACAAAATACAGTTTTGACATTTTGCACTTTTGGTTTTGAAAACCGAGTTTTGTTCAGAGCACATTCTAAGGTTGTTCGGGCTGTTTTCAGATCGAGAACCATATGGGAGAAGAGGCACCACAGTAACAAAACCATTTTCAAGGAGTTTTTTGTTTGCAGCTGTCCCTTTTAAATGCTTGACTTTTAAGAGACTGATTCAATGCAAGTCTTTGTCCGTCACTGCAGAACTCCAAACTCGTTTCACCGGATTCTCTTTTGCTGTCGTGCTCTGTAAATGTCATGTACAGGGGGAACTACAGATCCTTTCTCCTCATCGTCATCGGAATCCTCATGTGATCTCTTCACAGCCTTGTTGAGAATGGTGTTGTTTTCCACAGGTCCATTGCCTTCCACAGCTATTTCAGGCAGGCCGCCCGTGATTATCCGCACGGCTTCGTCAACAGCTTCAGAAAGAGACACAGACACGCTCAGTGTGTGAAACTCCGAGCCCTGGGCAGCAATCAGCACCAGCAGGGACACCCACAGACACCTCGGGGACACTGCTGCCACATAAGACACTCTCCCTGCCCTGGTCTAACAACATTAAGCCTCAGCAGTCGGAAACACTGAGCTGTGGTGAACAAGGAAATAAAGGAAATGCTGCTGCTCCAGCTCGAGCCCTCCCTTTACAGAGGAATTGAGGTCATTTGTGAGCGTCAATAAAACAGGAAGGCCTTTTGGGAACCAGGGTAACTAGTTCATGATTCCCCACAAAGGCTGCAGAGCAAGTCAGTTTCAACAGAGGAAGCCTCAAAAATACCCCGTATAATTTAAACAGATAGTTTAGTTTCACCCAAAGAAATGAAATCCTACATTTCTTTCTCTATGATCATTTTTTTGCTTAAACGAACAAGGGGGGGTGAAGAATAGCATATTATCATCTGCTGTAGGATCTGTGCTGTTCCTCTATTCCAGAACTGCCCCTCTTTGCAGAAGCTCAGAAAGCAGCTGTGCCCAGGCACTGCAACAATATGCAGAGTTAACCCCACCAACACCCTCACCGTGCTGCAAATTTGTAATTTCACACTGCAGCTGCAATGCTGCTGGAAATGCTGCCTCTAAAGGGTATTCTCAAAATCTTCATTTCTTTCTTTCAATAGATACCACCAACATATTAAAAGAGCAGCTGGTGATTTGCAGTTTTTTGACTTTTTGTTACCTCCCTCCAGGTAAATGTGCAAACATCTCCATGCAGATTCCAGCCCAATCTCCCCTGCTCTTAAACACTAATTACAATCTGTAAATGAGGTCTGGGTTTTAGGCAGCAACATCCATATGTAAACCCAAGTCTTAGGCAGCACTAGCACAGCCTCCAGAGCAGACAAGTAACTTACTGTCTGGCAGTTTGCATCTTCTGAATATCTCCATGAGCTCATCCACTTGAACAAAGGGACCCTGATTTGTTACCAAAGGAAAAAAAAGTTTAGACGGTTATTTTCAATAGAGTTATACACACACTGTGGTTCTGTCATGACAGAATGTCTTCCACAGCTTTCTGAAATGTTCAGAGTTCTTTAAAACAAACCTGAAAACAAATGGGAGGTGGCAGGAGCTTCATGAGAACTACAGCTGCTGGTGGAACAGGAAATACCCCGCCCGGGACAGGATGTAAACCTGGAGCTGTGGGGAGAAAAGCTGGGTGAAGCCAGTGCAAGACAGCTGGGCCAGAGCTGCTTTGGCACTGCATTGTTATTTCATACAAGTAATCAGTGCCCTGTCCCCTTTGCCTCTACTAATTCCACCTTGTTCAGGCAGCGATCTGCTCTGTGAGCAGTGTGTGTAACAGCTTATTACCATTTACCAGACCCCAAACTCCTTGTACTCATTTCCATGTGACCTTGCCATTAATTAAAACACACATGCCTTTAGCAAGCCAGTGAAATGACAGCCTAAGAGTTAAGTACAGGTTTAGATGACTGAGGAGTAGGAAAGCCTCTGATTAGGCTGGCTGAACACCCAGCTTCCTAACTCGCCACAGGTGAAACACAACCACTTCCCAAAGCCTGACTTACGTGCTAAGTGCCTTGGCTGAAATGGAATCATCTGCTGAGTGTCTGGTTTGGGATATTCAGGTTTCCTGTCGACTTCATCCTTGAGGACAGGCACAATGGAAGGTGCAACCACGGGGTCTGGAATTATTGCTGCTAGCTTGGCACGGGAGACATCCTGTGAAAGCCAATTAGAGAGCGCTGAACTTGGCAGGATCACATTGCTTGCTTCAATTACAGAACAAAACCTCACTCTGCACCGGTTGCTTATTCTCACTTTGTCTTCATTATCATTTTAGATGTCCTCTTACAAGACCATCTGGGCAAGACTTGCATGGTTTCATTAAACATTTTAATCCTGCAGCGTCCCAGCTGGGAATGGAAACACTTGTTTCTGTTACTGAATGGGACCGTGTTTGTCATTTTCGAGTGGCTCCCTTTTTAGGCTGAGGATTTAGGTGAACAGGTGCAGACCACTAGGCCTTCACAACTATCATTTCTCCCTCATTTCATTCCCTAGATTGCTTTAGCTGGAAAAGAAGTAAAGCATAAGGCAGTCAGCAGGCATGCAAAGCATCAGTTCAAACAGGATTATGTTTTGGCATGTTCCAAGCAGCAGGAATCAGCCCCAGGGCTGCACCATCTTAGGTACACACTGCCCTGCATGCACCTAGCAAGATGTACTTGTTTGTAAGCTCACATCTAACTTCAAAACAACTTTGCACCCACTGCATTAAAAAAAAAAGTATTCAGTGGCTCAGTGGGAATCTGATTTCCACCTATGGGATCATTTTACACCTCTGTGATGGCCCACAATTCAGCTGCTTTGTTAACTTTGATGACATCTGTATTTTTCATAAATTATTTTTCTGTGTAAGAAGTAAGTGGAAGCTGAGGCACTGTTTTAGAGGCATGGATTGAGGGCTCTCTTCCTGTCCATGCAAATGGCAATCAGCTGTTTCTGCTTCTCTGGCAGCCTGAAAAAAATGTGAACCAAGATCCTGTTCTGTTCTAATGATTCTCCAAAGTGTTAAGTGACAGAAACAGTAAAAATGCATGTGGTAAGAAACAAAACAGGAGACCACGAGATACAGGGGTCTGGCCTAGACTTGGAACTCCACATGGCAGCACCAAAGCACTTTAGCCCTAAGAAACAACTGAAAAAAGAGGCAGCCACTGATCCCTGTCAAGAGCTTTCCTCAGCCATTGACATCAAACGCTGGGACTGCAGCACGTGGGCTTTGATGTGGTTCCCAGCCAAGTCAGGGGAGCTTTGCCACCTCAGAGCAGAAGGACAGCCAGCCACATTTCATACAGATGGCCTGATCCTACAAATTTCCCAAAGAATTCTGGTTTTTGAAGGAGCTCAGCCGTGAAGTGGAGGTCTGTACTTGCATGGTGATGGCATTAACACATCGACCTTTCCACGGGAAGGTGAGAGGTACCCAGCAATACCCAAAGGTACAGCTGTTACTGACGGTCCTTGCTCCTTTCTGCCCTTGGCCCCTGGCACTTTGCTGCCCAAGGAGACCAGGGGAGGAGGAGGAGGCCTGTTTTACCTGCTTTTCTAGCAAGGGGAAGGACTGTAAGGCAAGTCCTAAACAAGGAATTGCTCCAGATTCCTAGGACTGAAAAGAACAACAGAGAACTTAACTATTCTTACCCACTTACCTTATAACCAAGGGCCTTCAGCTCACTGGTGGAGCAAGGGTACAGATCCATGAACTTGTACCTGTCCACCAGCAGAGCTGTTTCTTTGCCTTCATATTCTTCCTTGAACGCTGTAAACCTCCGTTTTTCCACTTTCAGGATGCTGGCCAGATCCCCAATGTTACTTTCAAAGGCTAAAAACCGAGCCCAGATTTCCCTGGAACAGAGCAGGGACACTGAGAGTTACTGAAGGAGGAAGGATTACTGAGCACGACCCAATTAAAAGCATGCAAGAGGACAGACCCAAAGGAGGCCATCTGGGAGTGCATGGCCATTTCTGTAATTTACTTTAGATGCATCTAAAATAGGCATTACCCTCTCGGTGCCTTCTATATTTCTGTAAGAGCTTTCAGTCTGCTGGACTGCAAAGGAATTTGTTACAGAAAGGAGAGGATTTCTGTAAGGCAAGGACTTCAAGCATTTGAGTTGAGCTTTTATCAAACACTCTGCTCATCCTGTACACAGAGCTTCACTCTGATGCTGATATGGGAAGGTCATTTTACCACACATTATGATCTAGTTCCTCTGCACAGACCTGCATATTCTAGCTGGCAAGAACACAACAGGCAGCACTTCAGAATTTTATGCAGCCCAAAATATATACAGTTACTGCTGATTTCTCCATGGAAAATCTCACATATAACTTAAGCAACATCTGACCATATTTCTGGGCTTGATTCAACTTTCATTTTAACTTTGGAGTTCACCTTTGAAGAAGGTTCAGCTTTTAAGTTCTTGTATTTTCTCACTTTTAAATTGGCCATAAAAGTATTTTCACAAAAGATCACAACTAAAGTGCAGAATGAATGTGCACAGCAGTGTCACATTTGATTCCTTAGTTTTGATGCTTTTATCTACTAGAATAACAATGATGAAGTGAACCCTCAGACTGCGAGGCTTCGGTGAGTATTTTTTTTAAGAAAGAAACTTAAAAAAGTAGCAATAAAAATATGGCAGTGAGTGGTTAATCCAAGCCCTTTCTGGTTCTTTCTCTATTTTATTTTCATGGCTGGGAGATGCTCAGCACCCTCCTCAACAAATTCCTGACTCACCTTCTCAGCTCAGACCACTGAATCCTTACTGCACAGGAGGATTCTGCACTCTACCTCAACAGTCCTGCATCAATGAGGTTTTAAAGTCAATAAATTATTGAACTTCACTAGAAGTGAGACAGGGACTTTCCAAAATCTGTTGGAGTTGGTGCTATTTTGGACAGCATGAAGAGGGGAAGGAACATCTGTACCTAATTCTGTCCTGCTGTTCATGTTTCTAATTTCTTTGGGATATTTATGGTTGAAAGGGGTTATGTATCTTTTCCAGTGCAGTGAAACTGCTCTTGCAGACGTACCCAGATTTCTCAGGTGGAAGGCTCCCTGAAGTTAAAACACGTTCAAACAAAACTCTTGTATTGTTGTCCTCTTTAAAAATAGAAAGAAAAAAAAATCACACTGAGTGAAATATATCAAAGGCAAGTTAAAAGATGGCCATTCAAAGAGATGTGTACATTGAATTAAGCATAAGGCTGACTTTCATGGATTTGAATTTCAGTAAGTATAGAAAGAGATCTGAGTGCCCACATAATCTTTACTGATGCTAAATTCCAATGTGAATTTGTCCTTTGGAAGTCTGTTTCTATTGATAGTGACAAACTGATCCTAATACAGATTCTTTTGCTAGCACAGCTATTGCTTGGCATCTCTTCAGGATTTCTGGGGGATTTATACATTTTCTTTAATTATCTCAGTACATGTTGGTAAATTTAAATTTGGCCTTTCAATTCATTATTTCCCTTTTAAATCAGGACAATATTAATATGCTTGTATGGTCCTCAGAAGTTCTCCCCAAATTATCAGACCTGGTTCCCAGCAAGCAGTCAGCCTTTGCACATTGCCAGCTGGGGGGGATGGAGAGGTTGGTGGGTTTGTTCCTAAAACTGCCAACTCCTGCCCTGTGAATGGCACCACCTCTCACACTTGCAGTTCAAAGATCAATTCTCCTGGGTTTCAGGAGTTCTGTTGGGTTATTAAAACAGAGCAATAAACTAGTGAGTTTTAAGATAATTTTTTTCTCATGGCAACCTACAGAAAGGTATTGTTAATATTCATGTAGACCCACAATAACTTAGCGCAAAATTAAATATACTTCAACTTCTATAAAATCTCTCCGTTTACAGCTCCCAGGAGAAAAAAACCCTCAAAATCTTTAAACTCCCAGTGCCCAAAAATCCCAGGTACTGTAGTCTGACAGGAGATGAATGGTGCCTGGTGCTGCAGAATCCACACAGCAGCTTGGGTTTCCTTTTTAAGAAGGCCATTCAGCCCCTGCCTCAGGGAATCCCACCCAGAGCCCTTCCACCACCACCTCCACCTCCTGCCCGGGCCTCCCCAGCCCGTGTGCCCCAGCCCCTGCCCTGCTCTTTCCATTGCAGCTCCCCAGCACCTTCCAAGCATGACTGACATGCCCAGTATTGAGTTTTGATCTTGCTCATCTCATCTACTTGGGGAGAATGAGTTTAAATTCATTCTAGTCAGGACCAGCTGATCCTTCACTCCTCTCAGGCTGATTGTAAACTCCTTTAGATCCTTTTCCTCATGATTTAGATGCCTCAGTGCACTTCCCGCTGTTCACAGCAGATGCTGTAAAACTCCTGCACTGCCAGTGAGCTCCAGTTTGGAAAGTTCACTTTCCTCCCTTCAACAGGATCAAGATTTAATGTCACTGGACAAACCTGCAGGTTTTGTGTTCAGATTAACTACTGAGCTTCATGAAGAGGTTTCATTGCTCTTCAAGAAGAATTAAAATACCAAGAACTTTGGCCTGGACCTAAACTCACAGAGTAATGCTTCATTAGACCTCTCAAAGCTTAAAGCTTACCATTAAGGTGGGAAAGGTAGTCGATATATGCCAGTACATATTCTGGAATGTCCCCATATTTTTTCAGCCCTAGCTCAAAAATCTTAAAGGCCACAGACTTATCCTGCAAACATTGGGGGGAAAAAAAAAAGTTATTAGCTTCAGTGAGCTGTGCACCCTCCTGCCACTTGTTTAGGATCTGGGTGAGCACCTGTGATTACCTTACTACAATAATACTCCATTAAAGCTGCAGTAACATAGACATGGTGGCGGGTCCGGGCATCCTCTCTCGCTTTCTTAAATATCGTCCTTCCGGATTTAATGCCTTCTGCTCGCCTTGCAAATTTCATGTACTGGATATAAACCTAAGGTGCACATTAATATTTAAATAGCATCAGTGCTAACAAAGAATACCAGGATATCATTAAGTTTTGTGCTAGGTCTGAAATAACCTTGACTCACAGCAAATGAATTGTGATAGAAACAAGGCTGTCTTGTGCCTCTGTGCTGTTTTGCTTTAAATACTGAGGCAAACCTTTAAATAGATGATTTTTTTTTGGTATAAAAAAATGAAATACATCTAAGATTGATCTCATGAAAAGACAGTAGTTAATACACAGATTTTTCAAGGAAGGGGAGGTAAGGAGATGAATGTAATTTACATAAGCTGGTGCCTTCAGAGAACTTAAGGCTTGCTGTAAAAATGGTAACTTTCCAATAAAGTTCAGACACCCATGAAGCCAAGGAACAGCCAAAAGGCCTGATGAAGCATTTTACTGAACATTATACAATCCAAGATACGAATCATCCTGCCTGCAAGTATTTACACCTGATCAAGGAAATAATGAATGCGCTACTTAATTCAGCAGCCAGTTTGTGATTTGTACTTCTTTGGGATTCAACTTTCCTTCACTCTGAATTAGATGACAAATTGCAGCATTCCTCACGCAGGAGGAACTGGTACAGCTTTCCCACAAAAGGTGCCTTTGGGAAGCATTAGGCTCTAAAGAATGGCAAGTGTCAGTAAATGGATACCTCTTCTCTGACACTGACCTGTTGTTTAGTGTTAGACTTCACACCTTCTTTTGCCTCCTGGTGCTTTGTTCTGTATGTTTATAAGAAGTTCAGTAACTTTTTGAGGGCAGGTTACTTCTGACACCACTTGTTCAGCATCACTACAGCTGCCACATGGACAGTGTTTACTGTGACACTTCAGCAGAGGTACAGCAACACTCCAATACCTACATGGTGTACTACAGATTTATTTGCAAACTACATGGCCACAGGATGGTTATGAAATATTTTATATCTTTTATCTTCATTACCTGTTGCAAAAGACTGTGTAAAAGAGACAGAGGAGGAAAGTGCATATGACAGCGTATTCCAGCGGATTAAAGTCTGTAACTCTGCCATCTCAGGACTCCACCTGCTCCATCATCCCTGTGCCCCAGGGAATTCCTGTAAGTACTTCCCCATTCTGTGCATGCACTGGGTGACAATCCAAGGAATGTGGAGACACTAAGGAGGATCTTACCAGCGTGGGATCGATGTCCTCGATAGCCAGGAGCCGGTTGTAGATGCTGTGCACCTTCTCATACTTCATCCGGCTCTGAGTGAAAGCAAACACAGACTGCTCAGTAACTAACTAAAGCAAACACAGACTGCTCAGTAACTAACTCCCTTCCACATCATCTCTCAGAATGCAAAACTCAAGCTGAGGACAAAACTAGAATTTTCCTGTTTCCGTTTTTCCCTGGCTGAACACTGTGTATGTCAGTCCCTTTACTTAGTCTTGTGCAGACATTTTTTTACTTCCCCCAGTAATTTCACGCTAATGGTTACCTACATGCTTTTCAGGAGTCTCTGAAGTCTTTTTCTAATGCAGTAATACTGCAGCAGAACTGCCACTGGAGATGTTTGGCATAAAAAGACTGTATCCTTTACCTCTGTCTAAAAGTAATGTGCAGACAGGTAGGTAAACCACCTTAACTCTCCAACCTACACATTTCCAACAGTCCATTCTGTTCCCTGCCAGCTGCAGCCCTCCAGGCTGTATTGTGCAGCCTTGAAAAACCAGGACACAGCATACAGGAGGCTGCACTGAAAACCAAGGAAGTATTTTTCTTCTAAAGGCAAAAGTCTTTTTCCTCCCTGTTGCCCTGAAGTTCTTCCTGCAAAGACTCTTTCACTATAGAATAAGTGGGCAAACTATACCCCACAGAGGACTCCATAGTCCTCATCTGACCAGTGGGAAACAGCCTTTACTCCTGGTGGAATAAACACCACTGGGGCACTGCTCCTTGTGCAGGCTGCACAGGTGGCCTGGGGAAAGAGATTTCTCCAGAGAGCTTCAGCAAAGGTGGCTGACATCTTCTGTCACAGCTGTGCCAAGACAAATATCAGCTCCCCAGGAATCAGACAGGAAAGGTACCCTTTATGCCCATTTTTAAAGTGAAGAAGCTGATGCTCTGGGAAACAGAAATTTTTAAGCATTTCACCCTTATGATACTTTCAGAAATACAGATAATATTGAAATGGAAATACAGTAGATTTTCAAGACTTTTGTAGCTCATACTATGGGCTTTTCCTCTGCATTTTGTCAGCTCCATCTCAGAAACACTGAATGAGAATAAGGCTAGAAGAATCAGTAAATTAATTCTATGGAATTCTGTGTACTCAGTATGTTTGAAGTAAGTGACATTATTAATGGGAGATGTATTTGGGTTTTAATGTCAGTACATCACTAGTTTTGCTCACCTCTTCATAGTCTGCATATGCAAAATAAAGAAGCATATTCTTCTTTAATAAAGTGCTGATCGCTCTTTCATAAATATTAGCAGCCTCATCACTGAAAAGTTTAGCATTGTTCATGTCCTGTTACAAAATAAGTATAATAATATAATTGTTCAGCATCTGTGACAATGAAGACCAATTTATGGAGTATCTTCTGTGTGTGACAAGACCCAGTAAATTTCCATTCAGTGCTCCAACAAAGAGATAATTGTGTACTTAAGGAACTTAAGGAATCACAAAACCAGGCCCAATAAATCCCCCGAGCCTAAAACCGGCCAAGATTGAAACAATTTTTCACAATTCTTATCTAAAATGCAGACATTTTTATTTCTTAAAATTTTCAATTTCCCCACTTGAAAATTCTGAACACGTCACAGCTATTTTTCACATCCTCCTTCCCTGATTCTGAGGAAAAACTGACAATACACCATGTCCAAGCAAGGAAATAAGAGAAAGCCAGTGGCAAGCTGCTTACCCCTTTCTCAGCCAGCAGCTTGCTGGACTGCTCCAGGTACTGAGCTGCTTCATACCAGATGTCTGGGTGATGGCCCAGCACCAGGAGACACTGCTCATAGGCAAACATCACTGTGGGCAAAACATGCGAGAAACACTCCTTGGAAACGGTACCACCATTGTACAACCCAAGTATGGAACACAAAATTCATCAGATAAATCAGACAACATCAACACTAATTGGCTTTACATACAGTGACCACTGCTGCAGTTCTTTTATAGTGCCAGGAACTTTATGAACCATAACCAGCAGCTAAAACTCGCCTTCTCCACAGAGGAACAAGCACAGCTCACTCAAAATCAGCAATAAAATCAGGCTGCAACCTACTGTTTCCTGACCTGCAGCAGAGGTCAGTGGCACACAACTATAGCACTGTCTCCCAAAATCCATTTATGACTTTCAGCTTGGCTTTAGCAAAATCTAGATTGTTTTTTGAATAAAAAACACATACACACAATTCAAGAAACTCGATCATCATCTACTCCAGCATCATCCCTGAACACCAAATCACATCCTTACTTACGTTGCAGCCCAGAAACACAATCCTCTGTGCCCTAGCACGACATGCAATTACCTCTTTTTGTTATGAGAGTTTGATCTTCTGTTCGTAGAGGGTTGCTCTTTTCCCACTGGATGTACTTTTTCCACATGTCCACCTGCTGAGCCTCTTGGGGGGTGTTTTGTGGGGGCACGGAGGGAGCATTGCGGTCCAGGCCCTTCATCACTGTCTCGTACTCCTGAAATAGAAGCAGTGCTTTGAGAACAGATTTAAACACATTGAACACTTACTTTAGGCTATGCTTTCTAAAACAAATGGAAATATATTAGCATACCGACCTTATTAGTCTGACCCACTTTTATTTGAATTAAGAACCAAGTTTAATGCTGGTTTGTAGAATTAAATAGACCAAAGAAAAGTCAACAGAAGGTTGTACCTTTGCCACGCGTCGTGCATTCATATAATCTCTACTCCTGTCCTCGATCATCTTCTTGGCTAAGTGAATATTGATGCCCTGGAGAAGGGTGAAAAAAGGAATTGGGAATGCATAATTTCACTTTGGACATACTGAATCTTATTTTATAGAGGAAAGAACTTGAAAGGGGATGCAGAAGTGAGCAAGGATAAAGTTATTATAAAATACCAATCTCAAAATATTTATTTCACCTAATAAATATATCGGCAAGGACTTAGAGCATAAACTCACTACTGAAATTCAAGTGACCTGGAGAACCTCAGCTTATTTTTAATCACTTTCAAAAATACAATGAACTGCTGTGGGTGGAAGTGGGAATAATGTATTTGTGATTTACAATTTTGCTCCTAAATGATGGTCAGTGACAGCTCAGGCTCACAGCTCTGCCTTCTCCTGTGTTCCTGACAGCTCTTAGAAGAGGTTCTATGCAACACACACCCTGCCACAGGCATGCCCTTCTCAGCTGGGGCCTGAGATGTGCCAGCACTGTGTGACAGTGCTCCAGGACTGCACAGGTGTGCAGAGGGCTCTGCCGTGCTGCTGAGCAAGAGCAGCAGGGGCTGGGGGCAGCCTGGCCCTGGGCACAGGGTCCTGGCAAGAACAAAACCTCAAAGAACTGCTCCTAGGCAGAAAAAGCAGCCACCCTTTGGCTGATGGCTGTGTCTGGGTGGATTTTGCTGGCGTGGCTGCCAAGACTTTGCAGAAGATGCGCACAGCTTTCAGTCCGAGTCCAAAGAGGCACCCGAGCTGGGAAGCAAAGGAAGCTTTGCCTTCACTACAGGAGCAAAGGTACTGTCTGGGACAGCAAACTGGGCCATGTGGCACACAACCCCAGCAATGCCCCAGTTAACCCAGGACCAGGCTGAGGACGCAGCAGGACTCTCCTGGGATGCACTCCCAGCTCAGCAGCCATGCGGGTTTGTGAGCCAGATTGTCACTTTGTCACTGAGACACGTCTCCCTCAGAGCTCTACTGCTTTTGACCATTTAGTTAATTAAAGACTGATGACTGACAGGCTGGTATTGTTACCTGGTGGCTACAGCTGAGCTTAAGGAAAGCTTGAAATACAGCAAATGGCCATTAACTTTCCACGCTGGGACCTGCACGAGGTGTCGCTGGGCCGCAGACACGGGGAATCACCTCCCCCTCCAAGAGCCCTTCTGCTGAGGAGCATTTCCCTGTGCCAGGACACCACGAGCAGCAGCCTTTCCCTGCAGGTCAGTGCAGCCAGAACAGGCACATCCCCGTGTCCAAGCAGAGCACCAGCCCTCAGCTTCCAGCAGCTGGGGGCAGCCTGAGGGACCGCCTGGAGTCCCAGGGTCAGCCAGAGCTGCCCCAGCTGGAAACGGGACAGCTCTGAGCCATTGTTCTGGCAACCTCCCCGTGTGTAATGAAAGCAGGAGGAGAGGAACCAGCAGCAACAGCCTTTGCTGGCTGTGTGGGAGAGGAAGGGGTGGCTCATGGGGAAGTTGTGTTGGGGATTTTCCTACACTGGGGAAGGTGTGTCCTGGGTATCCTCCCTGGTGGCAGCAGGCTATCTGTGCTGTCTCCAGACACCTGTGGGGCAATGAGCTGTCATGGGACACGCTCATGGCTGGGGATGCCTGGAGTTCTCCCACCCAGAGGCTCTCCCACTCAGAGTTCTCCCAGCCAGAGGTTCCCCCACCCAGAGGTTTTCCCACCCGGAGTTCTCCCACCACCATGGCCTTATGAAAATGAGAGGGCACCAAGCTCACAACTTGCATAATTAGCAAGAAGGAAATAGAAATTGGCCTTTCTTTCCTGCTCAGGGCACAGGGACCCACAGTGACCATGCCTATGCACAACCAGCAGGACCACTGCTGTACAAGCATCCCTGCTTGGCAGTGCTGAGCACAAATCTACATCAGCTTTGCACTCACACTGTTGCTGATTGGGCCTGCTTGGTCACCAGCTGTCACCAGATGTGTTTAAAAATACACTCTAAAGGTGCAGCTACAAATTGCCCTGAAAGGGCAGTGAGCTGAGCTTATGCTGGCTGAAGACAGTGTGGGAGCAGACTCACCTGCAGGGCTGCTGGAATGGGTTCAGGTGGAGGATGGTGAGGAGCCTTTTTAAGCACTGAGACCATGTAACTTAACGCCATGGAGGAAGTCCAAACCATCCCAGCTGAATGCCATTTGACCCCTTGGCTCGAAGTGAAAGGAGGGGAGTACCTCCTTGGGGACACAAGCCCTCACTGCCAGCTGAGCTGCTCCAGCTCCATCACTGAGGACAGTGATGGCTCACTCACCAGCAATTCCACTGGGACAGTCAAATGTATCTCATGGAGAGTCTTTGAAAGAAATTAAGAAACCACACAGGTACCTGTGGAGTTTTGCCACAGGAGTTGGTACATACTGCACACAAAAAAATGTGTTTGTACTGCTGGTCATCTCTTTTATACACACTTGTTTAGTGGATATAGCTTGGGCACCACATTTGATTACACGGTGATTATTTCTTTCTGCATGTCCCAAAGAATCCCGTTGTTGGTTACCTCTTCGTATTTGTTATAATCTCTCCAGAGCTGCTCTATGTTTATCATGGGGTTCACACAACCACGCTGGTAAACCCTACGGACAGCTGTGATCCTCTGGTTCTCTGCATAAGATCCTACTGCTTCTCTAAACAGTGGGGAGAGAGAGCAACGTCAGCTATGACAGGTCACAACTGGCAGGAACATCAGCATTGAGTTAACTGAGCTTAAAAAAAGTTATTCTGAGGTACTTACACGCCTTTCAAAAAATTGATGTAATCCACCCAGATCTAGGTGAGAAAAAATATTACATATAGTGAAACCAATGGTTAGCTGTACTTGTCACAGAGTAATAAATAAAATCTGTTTGGATTAAGAAAACATACCTGGTATGACATGATTTCCATGCCAATCTTATCCAGAGCAAAATCATATGCCTGAGCCATTTTTTCTCTGAGGAGAAGAACCACAAAGACCATAAAGCAAGTGTTTAGTATTTTAAAAATTCTTTATTTAAGAGTATTCTTTTGGGCAGCAAATTCTAACCAAACATCAAGGAATGAGAAATATCATTCAACAGCTGAGAGCAAAAATAGTTGTTCAGATAGCTTTAAATTCCGTATTTAGATTCTGTTGGGGTTTTGGTTGTTTGTTTTATTCAAGAATTATTTAAATCCATTGGTGGCAATCCAGCATTTTAACAGTTCCTGGCCCACCCCACGTCAGTGAAAATCCACAAATACTACATGAAGTTGAGAAGAAACCAGCTGTTCTCCACATATTCTTAGCTGACAGATGCACCCATGGTTTCTTATTTTATCTCCACAGAGTTCCCCAAATCTTTTTGTAACTCTCCAGGAACCCCAAAAGGCTGGGACAATTAGGAATAGCTCCCTTGTACAGAAACTGCCCAGAATACTTCACATGATTTCTCACTTCCCCCAAATTCAAAGTATTTCCCCTCAAATTTAAAATGTTTACAGAATCTCCTTGGTTAAGTTTCAGTGAAAGCTGTTTTTTCTCTCCCCAACTTTTCTCCTAGTTTCCTTTACTCAAATACACTTCAGTAGCTTATTACCTCCTTGACCACATTAACAGAAAAAACAGAGGAAAGGCAAACTGAATAAACTGACTGGTTTTGAAAAGAAATGAAAACCCCTTGCTTATTTTCTCTGTTAATGCATTACTCATTTAGCCAATTATAGTGCAAAGAAATTATGGTGGGCTGGGGAAGAAACAGTTTATAGATGCTGGAAGTCACTGGTATTTTTTGAAAACCAACCCACAGGAATATAAACAAGCAAAATGTAATAACTGAAATGGGATGAAGATTAACGTATCCCAAAATTCTGACACCTTAAATTTTATGACTTTTTTGTGGATTCCAAAACTTCCTCCAATTCCTGAACTCTTTACTGCTACTGGTCTCAGCTGGAACCAGTGCTAAATTTTGTGGAGACTCTAAACAGGACACTGAGGGCAAGGACAAAGAGGAAGAAATGTGTTTCAGGTTGGCTCGAGCAGCAATCCCATCTGCAGGGAACTGGCATTGATAAACCAGCTCCTCCACTGCTCTTATCCCATCCTGTTGGAGGAATCCAGACTAAGGAACCAGTTTTACCCAGCAAGCTCAATTAAAGAGACTTTAATGTTTTCCAAATGCAGATTATATATTAACTGCCCAACACCCCGACAGAAAATCCCCAGACAGATTTTTCACCCAGATTCCTTCCCAACCCCTGGTCAAAAAATCAAGAAGAGATTCACCATAAAACTAGAATAATTCAGAGCAACTCTGGGAACTTACTTGTAACTAGGTAGCTTCCCCTTGGTTTCTCGTACATAGGAAAGGTAACATTTCCATAAATCAATGTGTAAAACCTTCATAAGGCAGCGCTGAAATAACTGTTTAATACATCAAGAAGACGTGATCAGGATTTCAGATACAGAAATTAGGTTTCTACATTTAAAGTTATACAAAATGAATTTAAATAACCCTGGTAATTATGATTGAGATTTGTAAGAAAGAGTAAGTTAAACTACTCGTTCTTTTGTTTCACCATGCTATGCAAGGGAACTGGAGAGAATTAAGCAGAGAAACCCCCCTGCACACTTCACTGATTAGAGCTTGGTAGCAACAAGAAGTCAACTTTAGTGATACTTTTTATCTGTGTTCCACATTCAATGACAGCCACAGCGTTTTTTCAGTCTGGCTTAGCCCAATCACAAGATACCCATTCTTGCTATAGAGAAATATTACATATATTAATAGGACTCACCTTTTCCACTTTGTCATAATTTTTTGCTTTAATCTACAGGGAAGCAGAAAAAAAAAAAACAAATCACTTAAGAAACTATTTTAGAATAGTAGGAATATATTCTTCATACAGTACTATAGCACTTGTACTTTGTCTGCCAAAACTAATTATACTGACACACCACATAATGTTGTGAAAATATAATTAAACATACAAAAGTCATGTACTTTGCTGCAAAATTAAGAGGTTTTTTATTTTTATTTTTACTTTTAATTCTACAATTCCAAAATACCAGTACCAGTAGGCAAATTTGCTTTCTGGTTTGAATACCAGACTCAGCCTTTTATTTCAAGGACGATATAGATTTAGGTACCAGAGCTTCTACACCACGATTCAGTAAGTTAAGGGTAAAATACTGTATTTACAAAACTACTAGGCTAATAAATTATACTGGAATAGTCATTTCTCAAAGTGCACTTTGCTCTAATCTGCTGATGCTGAATAAGGGAATAACAACCACGGAGAATCTGCTTTTCCAGAGCTGCCCCAGCCCTGGCGCTCCCTCGGAGGAGGGACCAAAGCACACTCACACACCAGCAGCAGTTTCATTCATTCACACACACCCACCACAAGGGCAGGTGACCCCAGCTGACAGGTCATCTTTCAGACAGGACAAAGGGAAGCAGCAGACTGATGAGGAGGGGAGAGTGGCACCCTGCATGTATTTGTTAGCTCCAGCGATGGCAGCATGCTAGGCAATCTCTACAGACACACCCTTGATGACACAAGGAAAATCAACAATGCCCTTAAGAGACGCCCTGAAACGAAGCACCTTTAATGAAATAAGGATTTGTTATGCTGTGTTGCATTTTTGTAAAGCATCAAACTCCCCTTTTAAATCTCATTGCCCTTTGTTTACTTAGAGGATTCCCAGCCTTTATTGTGGTGTGAAACGTAAGCACCTCTCCATTTACCCGAGGAGCACGGTGTAGGCAGCAAACAGCACCTTTGCACAAGGGATTCATTATTTCATTTTAGATCACTCCCACCCTAAAGCACAGCAGAGCTTTTAATGGACGCATCAGGAGACATGGAGTGCAGGAGATCTAAAATAAGCACACCCTGCCTCCTGTTTCCTGAGCGTCTCTACTTCTGCAACACCCCGGGCCTGAGAGGCTTAAAAGCACCATCCCCATTTCTCTCACTCCCAAAAAAGATCAGCTTAAAACGAGAGAACTGAAATAACAGTGAAAAGAAACTTCACTGGCACACAAGGCAGGCTGGACCCATGTGTCTGTACCACACTTGAACTGGAGCAGTATCCCACCCAGGTTGAAAGAATTCCACACAATCCAGGATGGCAGGAAGGTAAACCTAATTGTGTCTTGCAGAGGTCCAAAAAAAAAAAAATCAGACATTTTTTCTTCGTTCCTTTTTGACAGTAATTTTTCATGTCCCTCAGCACCTCTTATATTATGAAAAGAGACAGAGCTTTCAGTCTATGCCTCCCACTCCCTGAAACCTCCTCTTATCCTTGGCTGAGTGAAAAAGAACAAATAAATCTTGGTTTCTATGTCTTAGCACACAGGATAGCTGCCTGCACCTTCTTTCCCTTGTACTTAAGTAAAACCTCCAACAAGATATGCAGGATTAATTTTCTTTCTTAAACAGAGTGAGATAGGAAATAGTATGAATTCTTTTGTTAAAATCAAATAATTAATTAATGGCTTTGCCACTGACGAAAGGCATCACCCTCTAGTTATTCAGTGACAAGATGAAAAATAATTTTTAAGAGCTCAGAACAAAAAGCTGTAAGCAGATGGCAAAGAATGAGTTTGTCTCCCAGGTGCAGCCAGGTAAACAGTGTCAGCAAGTTTAGTAGCTCCTGGCAGCACTGTCACCAGGCAACATCAAAGGATGGAGCACAAGGAATCCTACCAATTAGACTGCACGCACTTCCCAGAACCAAAGATCTGGAAAAGAAAACTACTTTGCTAAGAAAAGAAGGTACATTCTTTATTTGCATGCGTTATGACTCAAAGCAAAATGTTTTCTATGTGATTATCATATATATGAAAAGCTGCTGACCACATCTGGACTACAAGTCAGCGTTCCTTATTTGTTGAATCCACACAAGTGGTCTGGTATCTAAAAATTCAGAAATCTTGGTAATAGTTAAGTTAGGAGGTTGGCAATGAGAAGGATTTGTTTAGAAAGAAAAGCAAAGCAATGTTGGCCAAGGCTTACTGGGTCTTTAAATGGAAAAGCATCTCTCCTGCAGGAATCTGTTTGCATTTCTTGGCTCACCACTCCCAAGAAAACAAAAAAAAAAAACTCTCCTAAAGCCTGGGGAGCCCTGCCTCAGGGCAAGCCCACCCCAGCAAGGGCAGGTGCTGCCTCCAGGACCCACCATCACACATTTCTTGGTTTTCCTATGACAGACACTGCAACAGGCAGTGATGAGATGTGGGAAAGCATTAAAGAACAGACATTAATACTGTAATTTTGTCCTTAAAAGACAAACATAAAGTCAACTATAAAGATATTTACAGCAGCTTATCCTTCAATTCCTAAGGCTGCCAGGACTCCTATTCTGACTGCTTTAATTCAAGGGGCAGGTGTAACCCTCACAGGCTGACACAGAGGAGTGGTTCCACCACAAATCCACCTCCTACTCAAAGAGCTGAGGAATAGCCTCATTCCAAGGTAAAATCCATGTAATGAGTGTCTCCCCTCCACCCCTGAAGACTACACAAAGACCACTTGGCCATTCCTGTAGCAAAACACACCTGAACCTGCCTTCCTCTGCCTGTGACAAGGAGAAATTCCACCTTTTTGCTAGAAGAGTAACTTCAGATTTGATGCTCCAATAAGAAATTTAAGTCAGTATTGTGTTATCTTTGTAGAGGATGAATTTGTAATATGAGTCAAATTTCTTCCCAGAACACACAATGTAATTCCCTATAATGAGCTTCACAAACACTGAAGGGCAAAACTTAATCCTTAAATTACACAGCACTTCACCCTTTTAAACAGACTTTTACAAGACACATGAATCATTTATGATTATGCAAGGCAGGTGATTTTACTAGTCTAGAGACTTAATACTAGTTCTAGTTGTCTGGCAACCCCCATGCAACACAAGCCTAAATGCATCCCTGTTTTATTTTAATCTTTTCAGCTTTCCATCAAGCTCCTAAGGAAGCACAATTAGTATGGGATAATTAAGGACTAGCATGGTTTGATTTATTTCTATATCCCAACTCAATTTTCTTGCTATCAGTTGTTATTTTCCAGGGGAAAAAAAATATTTTTTCCAGCAGAAAATCTGATGTTCCCTTATTCACTGCCTCCATCTCTCCCCTTGGTGAGATAGATCCTCTTGCTCTCTCCACTGCCCTCACTGCCCCTGCACTATGCTCCAAGGTTTTTTAGGCTTTTTTTGGACCTGAAGGGAAACACTCTGCACCCTGAGACTGCAGCAGCTGATGAGGGACAAACTGGGAGAGAAAGAAACACCACAGCTACATGGGTGTTACCTTTTTGAGGATTTTCCTAAAATATGGTTTTGTTACAAACACTAAAAGGCATGCACCGTCCTCAATGTTTGGGTTTGTTTTGTTTTGTTTTTAATGGGTACACAACATCTGTTTCACAGTACAAAATTACAACTAGAGTCTAAATACATGCATTTGGAAATACTGCTTTTGTTTGTTAACTGAAGGGAACTCATTGTGGAAGACCTGTACTTACTGACAGTTACATGACTGCGTATTAGATAAGCAAAATTAACATTTTAAAAATAAAATCAGAGTACACAAAATTTATCATCACTGAATCCATTTGTGTTGACCATTTGCCTTTTTTTTTTTTTTTTTTTTACATCTTGACTGTGAAATAACTCCCCACTGTCAAGCACAGCGGGGTGCAGTTTGGGTCTCTAGCAGCACAGAACTGTGGGTGTAACAAAACACATTCACATTTCTGTTTCCAAAGTACAGCTAAGGACCACCTCAAAGGAATGGCATCTCTGGAAGGATGGAGATGCTCTTTCTCTCTTCTATCCTCAGCACATTCAGCCTCTTGCTGTTTGCTGAGGCTCCCAGTCAGTGGCTCATTGTGGGAGCACTTCACGTGACAAACTCGCTTCCTCCAGGTCAGGGAGCAGCAATGGCCTTTGCAAACAGCAACCCCAGCTGTGCTCAAGCACATGAAATGCAGGGAAAAGGCAGGGAGAGCACTGCACTTCCTCGTGGTCATTAACACAAGAGGCTGAACTATCACCCTCTAAATAACTGCATGCAAAACTTATTTCATGTATGCTGAGCAAAGGATGTATTTCATTTGTGCCAAATATTCCAAATCCTTCATTTGAAAACATTAGCATGTGATTGCAGACGCAATTTCTGTAATATAGTTTTGCTACAGTTTGTACTAGATAAGGCTTGAATTATTAGGTATTTCTGCTGTCTTCATTCAGAGTTTTAATATTCCCTGTGAAAATACAGCTTTTATCTTGCTATTAGTAAAGCCTGCAAGGAAGAGACAGGGTACACTGACCATGGGAAAACTCATTTTCTCAAAAGGCAGCAAGATGAGATTCTACATATTTTCATTCAGAACTGTAATTTTTCACATTCACTTGGTTATGTTTCTAAATTTCAAAGTCTGCCATAAAATGGGATTTGAAAAGTTCCTTAGAATTATTCTAAATTAAATGCCTCCACCTACTATTTACAAGGACTATTTCTAGAGCTTCCAGAACCATGGTATCAAAATTTTAAAGTCATGTGTTTCCACTAGATATATCACGTGAAAAACAGGATTCACTCACAGCTGCCAAAAAAATAGCTGTAATGTACAGGGGGAAAACCCCCACTATTTTGCAATCTGCTTCTGAGGAAATCTAAGACTAGAGTATTTCACTTGGAAGGAAGCTACCCTGATCACCCAGTCCCACTCCAGGGCTGACAAAAGGCTCAAGGAGATCCTTAAGGGCAAAGTCCAAATGACACTTAAACCCTGCCAGGCTCTGGGCACTGAGCACCTCTCTGGGAAGCCTGTCCCAGTGCTCACCAGCTTCCTATCCCCATCATCTCTGAGGTGTCACATACACTGTGTTTATAGTTAGATACACTTTCAATTTGCTCACAGTATTTAAGAACAAAAAACTTTACAGTAACTGAGAATGTTGGCTCTGCTAATGAAGCAAAGCTGCAGTTCTGCAAATCCAATTACCAGGTAATATCCTGCACTAAAAAATAGTTGAACAGGCATTTACTGAAGAGATAGTGAGAAAGCTGACTTTCAATAGCAAAATTCTGAGCCACATTACCATTTTCAACAGAAAGAGGTGGTCATGTCTATAGAAAAAATGATAATTAGGAAAGGAAGGGCAGCAATTTTCATAAGGAGGTAAGTGGCAGCAGGCAATGGAGACAGGGCAGTGGCAGAGAGAGAGCCACTGCATGAATGGGCAGTAATAGGCAAGACTCACTCTCTTAACTTATTGAAAATTGTCAGTACAGACTCATCACCCCAAGCCTTTAATAAAACCTGCAACAGCCTTCAGAAACAATTAACCAAAGCATATCAAGTTAACACACTCTACCAAGCATCTCTCCCCTCAGAGGCAGCAGCCTGGAGAATCTCTGCCTGAACACCTCCCTCACTAACTGCAAAAATTAGACTGAAGGCTTAAAAAGGCTATTTCCAAAAATGCAAACATTAAACCAGATTTATCTGGAAGTCTGGAGAAGAAAGGAACCCAGCTGCACTGGCCTGAGGGTGGTGAGGGAGCAGCTCAGAGCAGGCGGCTTCAGAAAAGGGAGCAAGAGAACTTGAGAAATGCCCCTCTGCAGACAGAGTAACAACCCCCACCTGAACAGTTTTAAGAATCATTCTTGATTAGAAAAACTATGTAAACAAGTTATTACCAATTAAAAAATCTGCAATTGGAAAGGGGTTTTTTGTTTTTCTTTTTGTTTAATCTATCAGACTGAAAGACCCAGTACCTTTAATTTTCAGATGCATCAGGAAAAGAATCACTCCATACAAATACTTTAATAGAAAATGCTTACTTATGAGCAAACTGCATTCCAAAAGTGCAGTAATACAGGGCCTGAGAATATGGACAACCTCTCTGTTACTTACAGTAAACACTGATCTAGAAGTGATGAAGGATTAATGCACTGCAGTAAATAAACTTTGCTACTAATAATATAGTTTGGAATATAAAAGAACTACCTACCCCATCTACTTCCTAAATACCTACTCTAGTGTAAAGAAGAAATACTCCACTAACACTAACTAAAAATAGCAACTGTGCTAAACTAAGGCTTACACCTTAGTGCTATTTGATTAATTTTCACCAACAGACAAATCTGCAGGAATAGCATCTGCCTCTATCCCTTTACAAAACAATGCTGGCCTCCCAGTCCTGCAAGGAGGGCTTTCCTTCGTGTTAATATTTTGGAAAGAATGCACAGTTTTCAGCCACCCTTCTCAAGAGACTAGACAGAGGGTGTACAGAGAAATATTTTTTCATAGGCAGCCTTTAAAAAACACACCTGTGATGACAAAACTCTTCAGTGATGTTTGTGATTGGAGAATGATTCTGAATTGCAATCACTGATTCACTCCCTACTTCATTTATTTTGAACATCAAATACATCTGTTTTTAATCTGACTATAAAAAAAGAAGCAATTTCTCATGTCTTTTCTCTTCCCTCCTATCTACAGCATCCTAGTGAAGTTCTCTCTTCTCATTTTGCAGTTTTACTTTCTTTCCAGAACACACTTCCATTAAAAAAACCCCAAACACACCCCCTACCCCAATTTGCAGTTATGCTTAAACACCAAACCCACCAGTTATTACTTGCACTGCTATTCTTCCTGACTGACTGAGCCCCATTATTGCAAACATCCCTCATGGATCAGTAGTGCAATGAAGCTGCAAAATCAGCCCTTTTAAGTCATGATGAAAAGCACATTCTACGCTCTTCAAAACAAAAAGACAGACAGTGTCACTTCTCTGTTACTTTACCACCCTACAGCTCTGATATTTAAAAACTGCCCAGAAATTGAGGGTGAAGAAGTCTGAGTTCTCTTTTCCTGTGAGTCTACTGAAGTGGCTGTTCTTTGATGAAGCTCCCAGATATACAGCTCACATAAGCACATTTTTTCCTTGCTCTCTTTCTACCAACTCTTTAACACGTTCTCCAACTCGGAGAAAACCATTACCTTTTTTATTTAGGCAATTTGCCCATTATGAAATGGAATGTAATATTAGCTGTATGAAGTAATTTACAAATGCTAAGCACCCACTATGTTCCAGCCAGATTCTACTTCATAACCAGATTCTCAATCTCATTTTAATGAAAAGTCAATTTTCAGCATGCCCCGTGGCTTGTAATTTCCTCTTCACTTTCACACTCCCTTTAAGCCACAGCAGAAAACACCACCCCATCATATTCACATCTCTGCAAACTTGCTTCCTTCCCAACTTAAGCATCTTGGGTTTTCCTATGTGCTTTAGTTCACTTCTGCTTCTCATTCCTTTCTCAATGTCTTTTGTACTTTACAGAAGCAGTGGGATGTTCTAGGATGTGTTTCTGGACAGCAAACATTCACAGATCTACTGGAATCCTTGGCAGCTCTTAGGAAGTATGCAAAGCAGCAGTGATTTTTCTCCTAGAATTAATTTTTTATCCTTTAACTCTCAAATTATAGGATTCAAAAGCACATACAGCACCCACGGATTGCAAGATAATCTCTAACATGACAAAATGCAATGAGATAAATTAAAGATTTGCAGTCTTATCTGTTGGCCAGATCACTGAAGTTAAAAAGCTACATTAAGAGGGAAGCCTAAAGCCAAGATATTTGGCTCATCTCATTGAGCAAGGGATCCCTAATTTGTAAAATCAGACAATTACACCATTTGTCTACTTCAACTGCTTTTCAGAAGGGAACAGTCCCTCAGCAGGGCCAATGGAATTGGACACAGCCACTCCTCTAATGCTTTTTTCAGCTGATTTAATAAGATAATAGGCACCAGTGCCCATTATCTGAGGAGCACAGACCCACTGCAGGCTGCCAGTGCCACAGGCTCTACCCTATCATCCAAGCTGGAGATTCCTTGCAACACTCAGACCTAAAACCAAGGCAGGGATCCCACCACTGCAACAGATTACATGGAATAAAGGGTATGTGAGGCATCACCACCTAGGCAAAAAAAGGCCAATTGTTCCATTACACAGATCTCACACAAGGCTCTGACCTAAGATTAAATTTATTGACTCTTAATTTGAAATCATCGTGTTTTTTCACATCAGAAATCAAGTGTCCATTACAGTAATGTACAGATATTTAAAAAAATTATTCCTCCCTTCATTTTGCCATCCTCAAACTTTCTTCAAAAGTGGCAGTTTACTATGTCACTTGAGGTTACAGCTGGGGAAAATGGGGTGTTTTAGGGGGCACTGAGTTCCCCATTAGGTTTATAGTTTTATAATTTCTCACTATACTCATCACATGCCTACAGTTTTAACACATTCCTTTCAGAAGAAAAGGGTTTGCATAAAAGGGCAGAAAAGAATAAGTATGATAAGCATATTTTTTTCCAAACTGTCAATTACAGTACTTCAGAGAATTTGTTTTAGTAAAATATGGCTATCAAATAATAATGATTTTTACGGAAGAGATCTCTGTTCATTCATCAAGCATATGTTAAAAGTACACCTGAGCAATTTACAATTGCAAAGAGATCTTACTTCTTAAAGAGATCCTCAAATATCAAAATTTGAAAAAGCTACACATCTGTGAGGCAGCCTCCACAGTGACTTAGCAAAAAGGGGCTGATAGCCCACAAGAAGATATCTTAAGACCAGAAAGAACTGCTGCCCTTTTGAGTGGTCAAATTCATTCAGTGGACATGCATTAATGGGTCACATTTTTTAGCATGGAACTGGTCTCATAAAGGCTCTCCCAAGTAAAGCCAGCCAATTCTCCTGAGGAAAAAGAATATAGGTTATTCAAAGGGTAAAAAATGGTACTAGAAGATGTAATTATACAGCATAATCTTCCTACTCTCGTAATAGCACAAGACCAGCTTGGCCTGTTAGCAGAGAACAAATTGTTCTTAATATTTTGCCTCTGTTCTTAGAACGTAAAGAGCAATTTTCCAATAATCTGTAGCAGAAATGGCCCAGAGAATGGTTCTCAAACCCATTACACTGATCCTCGGCCTCCAAAAGTGCCTAAGGGCTCTCATGTCTGACCACCCAAGCCAGCTCTCTCATCACAGGAAACCATAAATCAGAAATCTCCAAGTTAACCGTGCAGAATGATTCTCAGGTGCAAGTAATTCTCTGCAACTGCATCTCAGCATTGATTTGCTGCTGACAAGACACTGTACACTGTATACTGCACTACAAAATAAAACCTACCAAAGGTAAGCCACTACACCCAAACCAAGCACACTGCAGCTGCAGTGCTATGAAAAGAATCTTTATAAAGGAAGGGATGTGGTTCCTGGCTTTGTCACGGATTTCCTATGAAATCATTAAGAAACATGACTATGTCAATCACTTACCAAACTAGGATAATAATCTGCCTCAGATGATGACTGAGCTGCTTTTGGTTTATATTAATGAAGTACTCCTGCTGAAGCTCAGGGAAATTATTTTTTTAATACAGGCAGCTGCCCTCATCAAAAATCTTTCATAGGTCAAAATCAAGGAAATTCCCCCATGTCTTTTTCAAGAATGCATATTCTTAATGACAGTTACCAAGACAACTCATCTATAATATGAAATAATATTAGAAAAGGAAAGACTGTATCTGAAGAGTCAATCACAGAATTAAATACACAGGTTTCTGTCTTTTGAAAAAAAACCAGAATTCACTATAAAAACAGAATTCAGTGGTAGAACAGTTTCCCTCAAGATAGTTTTACTGCAGGGTCTCCTCAATATCTAGTTACCACATCTGGACTGATCACCAACAACCTAATTTGAAACCACATGAACAGTGCAAATCTTTTTACTAAAAACTTGATCCAAAAACTTTTTATGGATAGGTTCTGCATACCTACTCTGGAGACTCTTCCCAGAATACTTGAATTTGAGTGTAATTACTATCCTAGCTAATGAGACTGCTTGCATTACAAATCCCTCAAGTTTCTACAATATTTAAATGCTATACTACTCTTCCCCTTAAACACTGTACAAGTAGAGTTTTTAAAACGAGTTCCTCTTCTCCTTCCCTAAATTTTAGCTTCGTGCCCTTAAAGGCTAAAGCTAAGCCTGCTCAACTCCCATCCATGGGAATAGTCCCTTTAGTCAAAAAACAGGATCAAGACAAAAATATTCGTATAGCTGCTTTTAAATCTATGAGTTCATGTTAGTGATTAGATAACTTAATAAGTGACTTCATACTTGAATAATTGGCTACATAGAGATGCACTGACGTTGGAAAATAAAACCACAGATCACGTTCCTATGCTTTAGAAATGGAATGTAGGTGACATTGCCACTGAAAGGTGAGAGGGGTTAGCTCTGCACTGAAGTCTTTTAATTTTACAGGTCAACTCAAAATGACCAATAGGTGAGGTTGGTGCCTGTTTGTTTGTGGGCTTTTTTCTATACACGCTGTGCTATCAGAATTATAGGATTAAAACCCATTTAAGTCAACTGCACTTCGGAGACAAAAGAGTTGTGAAGACAGTTCATTATGTTGTCCCTATCTGAAATTCACTGCTGTTGGGTTAGCAGAGAGAAGAGCTGCTCTGATGTCAGATTTCAATACAACAGTTACAGTGCCAACATTCATTTCCCATGTAGCCTAGGAAGGTGTGTTTGCAGCTTATTTCACCTCTTAGGAGGAAGATGAAAAAAAGCAGTACAGAAACTCACAGCCCTTGTAGCCTAAACAAGAGAGAGATGGAATACAACTGACCTCCCAGTTTCCTCCCACCTATCCTCCTCTCAGTATATTGAGAAGAAATACCAGGAGTTAGGGTGACATATTTAAGCTAAAGATTCTGATTTTGGAGTCATGAAAAGAAACTGGCACAGGTAAACCCCCAGCCTTGCCAAAGAAAGGTCAGCCTTGACCCATATGCTAGAAAGAACACCTGCTTACTGACCAGAAACCTGCTACTTTTACAGAAACTGTACACAACAAACAAATACTGCTGGCAGTTCTGGCCCCCTTGCTGCAGAACATTCTCAACAATTACAGCTTCTTTGCAGGAAAGCCCTATTTGGTACTAACAATCTCATTTCTTTGTTGCTTTTCAGAGGGAAAAGTGTGTTTTCTTCTGCACCCCATCGGCAATGAGTGAGTGCTGGCCATGCAAAATGAAACACATGGTAGGGAACTGCTGTTTGAGACAGCAGACATTTGTTCTGTTTGATACTTCTGTCCCCTACCCCTCTAACCAAGCGTTTTGGGCCTTTTCTGCTATAACTGATCATTCATAAGCCCATGGTAAATTGTTCTAAAACTTTCTGCAGAAAAGACCCTCTTTAGTAGATGGACAGCAGGCAATTATTTGATTTAGACAGTCAGGACTTGACTTTGACTCCTAGGCTAGGTGCATTATTATGTAAATACAGAATACATGCAGACAGCACTTGCATTACAGAATGCTGCAAATGCCTGCAAAAAGAAAATTCAAGCACAGTGTTAAAAACTGTATGTAGGCTCCCAGCTAATTTAATTTGCATAGAAGCGCATGAGGGATCTCAGAAATCCTAAGATAGCTCTTTTTCTTCTATTTTGCTGCTTTAAGCTAGGATGCCAAGAGCAGGTTTGATATAAAAACACCAAGCCCATGACAATACCAAAGCACTCTGTAGAAGTGACATGTAACTAACACAGCAGCTTAACTGATAACCCCCCGCACTGGCAGAAAATGTTTTGCCAAGTACAGAACAGAGACCTACTACCAAAACATAATGTAAGCCCTCTAAATTGAGAAGGTGCAGCTCCCAGCAAGGCAGCCAAAGTTCCCAAGAAAAGGTGTGGATCTCCCCACATCCAAACTTTAGGCCAGCTTTGGAAGAGAACGATGCTTGGCAATGGTGCCCGGCTTGGTTTGGGTGCATGTCATCGTGGTGACACAGCAGGCTTAAAAAATCCACTCTGAAGGCTCAGCAATGTGGTGAGGCATCACCACAAAACCTCTGTGATTGACTGAGTCAGCCAGCACTTGAGAAGGGAACCGACTTCCAGTACTGACTGCAGCAGAAATCTCTGCTCACAGGTGAAAACCAGCATTTTCCAGACAGTGGTAGCAACTCGGCCAGCCTGGGAGGCAAACACAGGGACCACCACAGGGTTCAAGCAGCTGCAGCAACTCAGCAGCTCCTCAACATTTCTATCTATTAGAGGCACAAAGCTGCACTCCAAGAGCAGTGAAAAATGTTTGACTCTGAAGCTTTTGCAGAAAAGCAGACTGCCAGAAGTCTAATGACACTTCCTCAGTGCAGGGTCTTCATTTGACTCAGACAAAAGATCAACCAGAATCAGCAAACTTAATTATCTTCAAACTCCAGTACTTTTCTCACTGGCAAATTAAAAAACCCACAAGTGACCTTATTCACCAATTTCCTAGAGGTAAACCCAAATTTTGGGAACATCAGGAAAATGACAAATAAATATGTTATATCGAATTTTGTGCTTCTGTCTTCTTTTGTAAATAGCTAATAATGCTACAGAAATTTTTTTAACAGCTAAGACTACTAGCATAAAACTTACCTCCATTTGCTTAGTGCCAGAAAAATATTCCTGAATTCAAGTTTCTCAGCTAATTTTAGAGTTCCACAGTACTTCCCTTTTAACACCCTCCTGTACACTTCCAAAAGGCATGTGCTTTTGCATATCAAGCTGAAACTGAATTCCCCCACAAAAAAAAGTGAGGCCTGAATTAAGTTTGGCCACATCTTACGTGGGAGAACTTGAAGTTTTATCCTTTACCAATAAATCATACAGTCTGTTTCCCGCTCAGGCTTACAAGCACTGATATTTTATCAAGAGCAAATACTGTGGAATATTCTGAGGTGCTTGCCCATCCTGCTCAAGTACTTCTGTGCAGAATTTCAGTCGAGCTAAATTTGTTGCTACTGTTTTCCTGGGGAATGGTAACTGGTGGACAAGAGTCATGGGTAAGTAAAGTGCCAGGGCAGCAACTTCTTTCTTAGGGAATGGAGTGGGGATGGGGACCCTGCTCTGTGTTTAGCCTGCACCCACTGCACTTCTTCACGTTACCTGGGCCAACAATTCACGCATCTGGGACTACTTTAAAAGTGCATTTTTACAAAGAAAACCTTAACTAGCCAGTAGGGTTTTCCAGGGCTCCTATGTGTGCTTTTAAACATTTATCCCTGTCCATTTACAACCAGTCCATTTGAACTTTACATTCTTTATTAAAAATGAACTGTATTTTCTCCTAGTCACTTTTTATCCAACTATCGGCCATCATCACATGGAGCAAGAATATCTAGAGCACAATCCTACAATTAGGCAGAATTTAAAGTTCCCAAAGCCACAGTCAGTCAGGACCAGAATGACAGAATTCCCCCAGTGAAATGAAACCTGCTGGACTAAGGCTCTCAGTGTAGGGCCTGCTGCTCTGATCTGGTATGAAGGAAATGTTTCTTCATGTATGAACCTGTTAGCACTGTAAGGTTGTGCAGGGACACTTCCAAAGCACACTGCTTCTAACTAAAACTATTAATTACTGCAATGCCATTGAAAACCTTGGGAAGGAGTCAACTGACCTAGCTGGTGGAAGGAAAACTGCAAGCTAAGCTTCCAAAAGCAAATGTGTTACAAAGGCACTTTTTTGTAAACTTATCTACTGTCACTCATCTTCAGCTTGTATTAACTGTATATTAGAAATGCTTAACACCTTTAAGTAGCTGCAAGCCTACATATATGAAATTACCATCATTCTAGCCCCTGCTGTATTAACATCCTTAGCAAGGCTGCTTGTACCTCAGACTCCTGCAGGCTGAAATGCAATCTTCTAAGTACCTGTGATACAATATGAGAGTAACCTATAGAGACTAACTAAACCATATTTCAGGGAAAGTTTAAAAGAAATTAATTCAGAACTGTTTCTACATAGTGCCCATCACAGGCTGTTAAACGTGCTTGCACACTTTACAAATGCAATGCCATTACTAACCAGCAGCTATTCAACTGGATAAGTGTAATTTAGAGACAGCAAGAGCACCAGATTTCTTCTGCAGCAATTACAGTGTTAAAAAGCTTGTCATGGGATTAACTTGAGATTCATTTTTTAGATGAAATCAGCAGTTCAATTTCACTACTAGGGAATCTCCCCCCAGTCCCCTTGCTGCCCCATCTGAAATGGTCAGTGCAATTATGGCACTGAAAGAACACATCCAGGCCGTGCAATGACAGCTTCTTGCCAAGGCCTCCTGGGACCTCCCTGTCACCTGAAAGATGAACTGCAAGCACATGCTGAAAGGTACAGCCCCCAAGCAATAGCTGAGAGCTCACAATTCTTCAGTGAATATACTCCTGCATCTGCCCATAAAAACACACAAACACTACTGTCACGGGTAGGCAGGAATGGAGAAAAGCTTCACAAATGCTGGGATCAAGACAACAAAAATCAAAAGGAAATCCAGCTCTATCTTCCCACTCCTTGACATACAGCACCAAGTCATGTTTTTGCACTCAGACTGAAGCTGCAGATAATAAAATCCTTTTCGCTGAAATTCTGAACATATTCTACATACCTTATTTTTCTAAGTATCTATAAACTTTTACGTAGCCTGAGTAAATTACCTGTAGACAATTGGCACTGATAAGCTCACTCCTATTTCTACTCCGATTTAAAAAGAACATTATTTATGCTGTGTGACCTTATTATCTAAACATATATATAGGCAAATGAACACAGATGCACATATACAGTCTGAGAGATTCCTGAGGAATCTACAGGCGTAGAACCTATAGTAAATCTTCATTTAACCATAAAAATTAAAATTATCAAAATCCTAAATTAAGGGAACGCTTTAAACATAGTTTGATGTTTAAATGCAGTTCCACTGGACATAGTGAAATTAGCTCACATGCTAACTTCATACCTGTTTTATCTGCAGGACAGCACATATACAACCACACATCTGCCACCCCATTTTTGCAAATCTAAATTTCAAACAGAGTTCATTTTTATTTTTGTTTAAACAGTAAAAACTGTGTTTGAAAACCTATACTTCTAGGGCGAACAACAGCTGAAGGAAGTTGACTTTGCTGCAGTCTGGACATAGAAAATACTATAAACTAAACAACTAGGCATTATTTTAGTCCAAATGCAAGCCCTGAAATGTATTTTAAGCAATGTATTCATTCCCCATACAGAAGTATCAGATTGTTTATAGCAAGAATGTACAGTAGTTTCTTGTTCTGGCTTCACACTCTGGTTATTTCTGACTATTTCAAGCACTAATGCAATCCATGGTGAACTGCACAGAGCATCTTGTCCTCATTAGAATCTCTAAGTTTCATCCAGATATATTACAGGAATCGGAGCTAAGACACTTGATCCTCCATTACAATATTAAACTTTTCAAAATAGCTGATTTAGAGGAAGTTTGAATTAAAGATAAAAACTATGGATTTAAACATACCTACAGGCAGTTTTGGTGAAACGCAGAGCCAGGTGAAAGCACAAGTAAAATTACCACACATCCTCAGTGTACTAACTCTTCTCCTTTTGGAGTTATGTCAGAGCTGTTAAAGCTCTGAAATCCTTGAGCCCAGCAATGTACAAGAGCACTGGTTACACACCTGCCAACAGAGCAGCAGTGTGTGCTCACTGGAACTGGTGCAAACTAAGATTAAGGCACAGGGCTTGTCCAATCTGCCTTTAAGGGAACAGAAACAGCCCAGCTGTTTACACTTCAGGTTAACAGTGAGGTCTAACGAACAGTCTTGTCTCAAGATGCAACAGGACTCCACTCTAGAGAACTTATTACTGAAAACTGTGTGCAAACTCAATGAAAAAAGAACACCTTTCTACTTATCTGCCTAGCCTCAAAATGGAACATTTCCAATGTTCCAATGAACCCTGGAAATGCTCTCATGCTTTTGTATTATGAATATTTGTCATTACCAAACCAGCTAAACCCTAATACAGATCAGATTCAAATTACTGTAAGATTTCTTCACGTGTAGTTAACTACATGTAGATAATGTGCACAAAGCAAATGCTACCTGTGCAATGTTATGCAGTTATGGACCAATGCATATGCCTTCTTCTCATTTTTGAACTGTTTTATGTAAGAAACAAAAAAAGAGTCACAGGATACTAGGTACACAACATGTCATTGTAGTCCAAAACTGCCACTGGATATCGAGCACCCATCACACTGAAGCCACTGGTGAGAAAAACCAAGAGAGAAACAAGGGGGGACCCCAATGCACACTTGTCAATGAAGACCACTGGTACTAACAGAACACAGGAATGCCATGAGGAAGGGCTTGCTTCCACAGACCTTCCAGCTAAGCAAAGTCACTGGATTCCATCCCAGCCATGACTCAAAGCCTTCTCAGAGTCTGTAAAGACATTCTGCAGCAGTCACACATTACTTTATGTAGTAGCACTAGCAGAGAAGGTTTAACAGAAAGTGTTCTCTCAACCATCACACTTCTCAACATCTGAATACAGAACATCAGGAAACTCTAAACAGCTGGCAGCTGGAAGAGATGTAGAAAAGAATCAGAAATTACCATTATAGTTTCCCAAACAGATGGAGAACCAATCCATAGCAAATACAGGGTACACAAGAAACCTCTGTTTTTACTTCTGGTTCTTTCAGGTTCAGACATAAGCTGAAGTTTGTGCCTGAACTGACACAGATTCCCCCCTCAAAATATCAACGAGGAATCAACAAATGACTTCAACAAAAGAAAGTACACAATGAGAATAGGTTTTCACTGTCCTTGTTACATTTGAAAGTGAGAGTTCAGAAGTGTTGTGAACAAGAGTACATAGCTAACACGTCTAACAGGGATATATTTCTGCCACCCCATCTGGAAAGAATACAACAGAACAGGAAGTAGTTTGTGTTTATTCAAGTGTAAACAGCAACACACTAGAGAAGAGGGTTCGGAGTAATCTCTTCATTAGGCATCGCTTCCATTTCAAAAATTTCCTAGAACTTCCCCCGAGTATTTTTAATGATCAAATACAGAAAACAGAATTATGAGAAACCCACTAGCGTTGTACCGTGCACATCTCAAACTACAAATGTCAGTATGTGGGCAACTTTCTGATATTACACAGCTTGGGGGACCAGGGGAACTATGCAAGATGTACACACCTGTATTGACATTTTGAGCAGAAGAGACAGGAAAGAAGGTGCATTCACTTTCTAGTGCAAGTCTACAATAATCACACAGACAGAACAACATTTATTAACAGGAATGGAACAAGTCCACACATGAATAAGAAAAGATCATAAATAATACAGTTGTAAAAAAGATTGAAAATCTCAGACTGAGGTAGTCAAGACTGTGCAGTATGGGTATTTGTACAGAGCACCTGTACAGCAGTGTCTCAGAGTGGAAGCTTACCATGACAAGTGTGGCTGGCTAGTGGGGTGGGCATGGATTACCATGGGGATGCCTTCCATTAAGAAATTCACTAAGATCAGCTGGTAATACACACAGTATTTTCGGTTGGAAGTACCACTAATCAGAATCTCAGCCAAGAAGTCTATTCTACTTTGACTTCTGATCACTCCAACTTCACCCTGACAGAAGTCAGTTCCCATTTTTCCCCAAGCAGAATAATTTTGGTGATATGTACAATAACATTTCTTTTCTGAATTCGTAACCAGACTGAAGTAAAACAGGGGAAGAAAATGCTTTGAAGAAACACAGACATTTTAAACAAAAACAATAATTTTTCTAAATGGTTTTATTTACACTTTTCATATACAAGTATGTTAAATGATACATTCTGACTAGTATCCACACCAGTGTGAATTACATGGATTAAAGATACTGATGTATTGCATATGATGAAATGCAAAACAATCAACCCTAAGCTGTGGTCCCACCCCCTGAATCCTCATACAGCATCTGGTTTGTTACCAAGACATTTAAAATTCAAAGTGTCCATAGAAATAGAAGTTATCTAAACAGATGTATTTGGTTGCATTTTTTTAGGACAAGCAATAACACAGGAGTCTTACTTGCAAAATTTGCAAGACAGAAAAATACATATTAACAGCCAAACCTTTTACATGCATGTTACCAGCTTTGTATTTATTGTTTCTAGACTTGGGCTACTTATCACAACTGTCTTCTGGATATGACTTTTATGTCCTTAATTATGGCAACCTTTTAACCCCTACTAAAAACCGTTCAAAGTGACCAGGATATAACCCAATAAAAAAGACAAAAGGTGTGGTGTGAACTGGCCTGAAGCATTCAGGACAATAACATAGGAAAGTCTCCACTCACAGTAACTGGAACTAAAAATTCCTTAGATCATTAAAAAAATATTGCCAATATGTGAATATAGTTTAATAAATGTGCCTAAGAGGATTTTTCAACCTGGTGATTTCTCAAAGGAAACTACCAGGGAAAAAAATGACAACTTCAAATGCTTGCTTAAGAACTACTGAAGCATTTATGACATTGGAAAAGTGTTCTTTCATGAGCATGAAAAGCATGACCAGGTCTTTCTGCATCTAAAAGATGGTTCAAACAGTCAAAGTGACAAAGGAAATAGTAACAGACAGCTGGGCCTACGGGATCACAGAGTATTAAACTGGATTTATTTTCACATTTCTGTAGCACCTCTTAGCCAGGTGCCAAAAGCACTTTAATCACTAAAGCAGCCTCACAACAACCCTGTGAGGTAGGTAAGTATCTGTTTCATAATGGCAAACAGGTTAAATAACTTACCCAAGGAGACACAGCACATCAGCAGAGCAGGCTAGAATCCAGCTGGTGGGATCTATGAATTTAATGTTATGGCAGATGTGGGGCTGAGACTTAGACACTCCTTTATACAACTGTGAAAGAAGCACTGGCATGCCAATCGAGTCAAGTTTTCTGAGAGGAGGTTTTTACGAGAAAGGTAGAGAGAAAAATGTACTTTAAGTAACTAGAGAAAACAAGAGTCTGGGAAGAGTAGCACTACTGTTCCACTTCCTAAATTTTAAGAGATGCAGAATAGCAAGTTAACTATTTTACTTGCTTAAATACTTATCAAATCCAAAACTCTACTTGGATGTTCAAACAGTATGACCCAAAAACAGTTGTGAACTGGGAGTTGTTTCATCCACTTATATTATTTCTAAGTCCTGTAATTCTTCTTTGAAGGTCAGAAGAAATAAGAACCAGCGCAAGAATCCAAACTTTTTCATCAATTTCAACTTTAATAGTATAATTCCCATTAACAAACTGTAAAAGCATGCTCTTCCTAATTAATCTCCATGTTCTACTGCCTACCTAACCAGTCACAATGCAGAGAGCAGAGCACATGAATCAGTGGTTGGCACACAAAATTCTAAATGTGAAGTAATTGCTTGCTTCAGCACGCTCTGTGTATCAGTTGTGGTGAGCTGGATGATACACTTAAGTGCTGAGAACTGCTGTCCACTGTATTCCACTAGGGAACACAGTCATACACAAAAGGCAGAAGAGTCAGTGAGCTGAACAAACACAGTTAAAGCCAAGAGATAATCACAGCAGTAAGGCCTGCACTTACAAGTTACACGTTACAAAAGGGACTGGCACGTGCAGTTTTTGTTCAGATAGCTTATCAACAATTTCTACTGAAGACTGGAAGTGACTAAATAGAATACATTAGTTAAGTCAGACAAAGGGGAATTTAAAGACTTTTAACAACTTTGAGAGTACAGCTGTTAAAGGGCTAATTTCTTTTTTGTAAGGCCGTTCTCATAACCCTCAACATGGCTCATCTTCCAATACACCACAACTAGGTAACATTATTCAGCTCTGATTTATGTCTTTCAGAGGGCAAAATTCTCTAGAGAAAGACAATCTGCCAGAAAAGAGCCCCCACTTCTCCTCCTCCTCTGTCTTTCTGGGATGCAAAGAGGAAACATTTTCACGTTAAAGAGTAAAATACTTGTTTTGACATCAGAGGAAATGCAGGTAACAGATGACTGAAGATTTTGCAATTTTCAGATTTCAGTAATGAGGCAGCAAAAGTAAATAGAAAGCAATGCTGGGTATCTACCACAGGTTTATTTTACTAAGTCATGGCTAGAAAGTTCTATACTTTTGAACAACACAAGAAAAGCTTTCTAGCAGGAGGAGATGACTAAAATTGCCAAGGAAAAAAGCTTTTGGAAAATACTTTCATTACACTTCTTGCACATCTTAAGGCTGCAAAAAAAGAAGCCTGAACAGAATTCCTCTACTCAGACAGCCTTTAAAAATTAACTGAAGTCTTAATTTAACCACAGTGATAAAAGAACATTTGATAAAGCATTTTGATTTGAATTCACCCAGAAGGACTGTACAAATAATATGCAACTGAAAACAACGCTGACAACAGTGCCCAATTGTGTGAGCCTGTTTTTTTTAGAGAGGAATTTGGAAATAAGTTATTTCAACTTACAGCTATACATGCTCACATATGCTAAAAAAACAGAGAAAAGCATATTGCTTTACTTGTAAATTGGCCACTTTATCAGTTGCAATATGTTACTGTAACCAGAAAATTAAGTCATAACTGGGATTTTAAAAAATTGGCTGTTAAGATAAAAGAGAGATCTCTAAAAATTACCCTCTTACATTTCCTTCAAATATAACCCTCTTGGTGTAACCTCTACCAGAAATCTACAGTTCCTATTTTTCCATTGTTTTGAATAACAGAACTATATATTCCATTTCTCTATTATTTGAAGTGCATTAATGAGCAGACACACAAGAAATAGTGATGGTTATGACAATTCTTTCCCTCTCGGTTTCACCTCGTGTTCCCTGGTAGCCGTAACTGCCGAGGTGCTGATCTGCCCTCCTTGAAGGAGCAGGTAAAAAAATTCTACCCTAGACTGCTACAAGCTTTGCCACTCTTAAGGTTTCTAAATAATCTTAAGATGATAAATTAGGGGAGGTGATGTCTGTCAGTTCATCTCTGAACATGGTTCAAGACAGGAAGCTTTGCATGACTACAGGACTTCCTGCTGAAGGATGTACAGTATAGTACTGGCTTTCTAAGATGGCCTCACTCAACCCTTAAATTTGAGGCATGGGAAAGATTAAGGTTTTTAAAAAGCACAGAAATCGGAATTTCAAATTATGAAACTAGATTAGATGCTGAAAACTAGAACCTGTAGCAAACATTTCAGGGTACAAAAGGCTAATGGATTTGGCTGCAGGGTCCAAAAAGGAAAAATATGTATTTGTATGTTAGTCCATTTGCAATCTCCCAAACGTGAATAACCATCAACATTCTAACCACTGCTACAAGATGCTGGAAAGAAGATAGTGAAAACTCTATATATTTAATTTGGTAGCATTCAATTCAGATGGCACTATTTTGCACTGTAGCATCTTACTGTAAACTGCAATATAAAAATTTCTGCTAGATTCCCATGGTCCAAATTTTCCTTATCTTCAAAATTTACTGCCAGACATTTCTGGATATGTAATTTAATGTAAAATAAGATATGATAACTATGCAATGAAATTTCACATCAAATGGAAGAAAAAGAGAGCTCATTTTTCCATCTACAGAATACAGGCCCCCACCCCTGAAGTTTAGCAAATAGAAAATCTGTCTCAAGGAAAATGGGCAGCTGGAAGATGCCTACAGAAACCATGTGTATTAGTATTAAATAACAGCTGCAGAAAGGAATTCAAAATGAACACCACCACCACCACTCCCACCACCCCATGATTATACAGGGGATTTCATGGCATGTCATTAAAGACAGTTCAACTGACCAATGCACTTAGTGATAAGTCTTACCCAGCTATGGAAACAATTACAATTGGTTGGGATTTTTAAAAGCTAATGAGTTGGGCTAATGCATTTTCATTCCAGAAATTAGCTTCCATCCCCACACCCTCCCTGCAAACACTGTTCACAGAAACACTCAATTTCCTAAGAAAGCGAAAAAAGAAAAACAAAACCAAAAGAACCAAATATTCAGAGAAAGTCACTCAAAAAAGTTTGTATGTGTAAATAAAAAAAAAGTCCTCTAAGTAAATGACACGGGAGGCAATAAATTGACACGACAAGCAAATAAAAGGCTAAAGCAGTCCAATACCATTGAAATAGTTTTAATGTTGTTGCAATTCCATAATGCAACAATCATCAACTCATAAAAGACCCAATACTTTAGAATTCATTTTAATCATTCCTTTGTACCTATTTTACAAAATAAAGGCAAGGCATATTTAAAATCCCCTTTCCCCTAGATATTATGTGCCTATCTTATTCATGCTTATAAAAATATAAACTTAAAATCCTATGAAATGTTATATAAGAAAAAATGTAAAAATATTAACCTCTGCTTCAATGTACAGTTTCCAGAATCTGCCAGAACTGGGGAACTGGGCAACAAGGCGTTCATAGGTCTTCCGTGCTTTGTCTATAGGCTGATTCTAAAAATTGAAAATCAAAACAGCATTTACAATATTATGATTTATGTAAATGAATATGCTGATTTTACTCCAGAACCAAATAGTGTGAGTGGACCATAGATAAGGAAATGTAATCCTATATCACTAAACCTGTGCCTCTCGAATGAGAATGCTCCAAGCGTCAAGGTCATATGGATTTTCTTCTAGTTTCTTTTCAGCTTTCTTCACTTTTTCAGGGACATATTCAGCAGTCTAGAAAAATTAAAAAGAAGACATAAGAGATCACAAGCAGTGTTTGAAAAGTTCTGTCCCACCTACAGAGTCAAGCTAAAAATAACATTCCCAGAGTTGTAACATTCCAGAGCTCGGTTTTTAAGTTTCTAAACTGGAATTCAGCTTCAAAACAAGTTGTCCCAGGAAGATAATGCACACTTAGCACAAGTTCCACATGTCATGGATATGAACCAAGATGTCAGGCTAAGCCAATTCAAGGTCTCAAAAACACGAGAACAAATTTGAGTTTGCCAGAATACTTACTGCACTATGAATCTGAAACATTTTTACCAACCTGGAACTTTTAAGACGCAAAAAGTAACTTCAGCTCAGTATTTCTATGACAGAGCTCAGGCAAACAAATGGAGACTCCTGCAGGAATCACTCTGCACATGCAGAACAGCAGGCATTTGGTATCACATGTTCAACAAGAAAACTACAAGGTGATGGTTTAGCAGAAACAGACACACTATCCCAGCACAATTTCTTTGTTCACCTTCTGTCTCAGTCTTACAGATGCCTTCCTGTAGTTTTAGCACGAAAACCACTTTTTTTTTAAACACTCAGACATTCCAATTGAATTTGAAAAGCTAATTTTGAGGCTAAAAGCTTTACCAAATTGAATGCAAGCTTGTTAACATAGTTACCAGTATAGTACAGGTTTAAGTGTTCTTTCAAACACTTTAGGAAATAACTTCCTTTATGATTTTCAGGGGTTTTTTTTCCTAGATCTAACACTGTTAACACAGAGTGGAATAAAAAATTACAGTGTGAAGATCACATACAGACCCCCTCAAAATACATGCTTGTTCCAACCCTAAATGATCCAAAGTTTATTATTAAGCCTGAAATATTCTTCTGACCTGTACTGGAAGCAACTTATTTACTAACTTTCCAAACCTGGCTCATCTTTAGGTAGATAACAGTGATTAAACCACATCAACTAAATTCTTGCCTTTGTGAGATGTAACAATATAACCCTTAAATCATTACTATAAGACCTTGCTGGTGACATTTTACCATTTCACTACATAATTACTGTTAGAATATTCATCACTAATGTACAGTGCAGTGGGACAACACATCCTTCTGAAGCTGGAAAAGACAAACAGCACCCAAAGAACCAAAATTCCTCACTCTCAGAGGTGCCATCACTCTTTAGAATGAGAAGAAGGTAACTACACTAGTTCTGAATATTTTTCAGCATTATCAGTTTTTGTGTCCGTTCCACTAGCGGGATATAATTCAAAGCATTCCCTTTAATGATATTTTTAAATAAAACTACTTGTAAAATGGAAAAAGGATCGAAAATGTTGCAGAAATGTTAAATGGATACGTAGTGGCAGATATGCAATAAAGGGAAAAGAAAAAAAAACAGTAGTAGGCTGGGCTTTATAGGAGTTTAGCAACCATTATTCCTTTTGATTCACTTTTCAAGCAATTCAAGCAATTCTTAACACTAACTAATGCAAAGCAGCGTAGCTTGGAAGGCAAACATCAAGTCCCACAGTAAACTATTCTAAATTAATTTGACTGAAATATCAACGTAGCTCAAAGCTGTCAGCTCTAAAGTAGAAAATTTATGAATGCCATATGACTAGTTTTACATCCCTAAGTCCATCAAAATTTTGATTCTGTAGTACCAGGCTGTAGTTCAACTAATAGAGGCTTAAGACGTAAAACAGTATAAAATGAACTAGTGGTTTAATTTTTTCCCAAATGACACACATAAACATAATTCAGCTTCCAGAAACAGCACTGAGGCTGAAATTTCTGAGGTTTAAAACTATTACAGGTGACCCAAAGCTGAAATGTTGCTTATTCAAGAAAGCACTAACTCAAATACATCAGCATCAGTGGGAAGCACTGCTTCTCACTAGAACCATCCCAGTGAAATCTACTTGTCTCAATAAATTATTCTGGATACATTTAGACAGAAATGCCTGGCAGATGTACCACTAATGCCTGCTACAATAAAAAGGACCCCACCCTACAAAAACACAAAGTCCTGTGCTGTAAGTACTGACTTTTAAACAAGATAAAGTAGAATGGGCCACTGAAGCACCTTTCAACTATTATAGCAGTAGTTCAGTTTATTTCCTCCAATCTTTCCATTTTTCAAAAAAAGAAAAAAAAAAAGGCATTTCACTGTGGTGGCAGCTGAGTTAAGACTTCCAGGAATTTTCTATCACCTATGCAGATACAGGGTCATAAACTCTAAACAGCTCAGGAGAAAACAGATGGGGATAAGATGCACAACCATAGCAACCCTAAATTAATTTTGGATGTTTGATCCATGAATCAATCTGCCCAAGGAGCACAATTATTTTACTGGAAAATAAAAAGGACTGATTTTCTAAGTCGGCAAATAATTGTTTAGCAGCAACACAAGAAGTTCTCCATTCAGCTACTCAGGACAAATTCTAGGCACCCTACAGAATTGAAAATAACTCTACAGTGATCACAGTTTTAAACTGGACTGCCTGGACTTGCTTGTACCTCAGGCCACATAGAAGAAAACACTCAACTTCTCAGAGCCAGTGAGAACTCCCTCTGCTGCCCCTTTCCACCTCCAGCACAAGTAAAAGCCATCCCCACCTCAGGGACACACTGCACTGCAGGCAAAGCAGTGCCCAGGTTCTACCTGAGCAAAAATAAGGCCTCATTGCATCTTCACAACTCATCACTGCTAATATCCTGGAGGAATCCACACTTTGGGTTTCCTGGACCATTTTGCCAGAACTGGGTGTGTGAGCAAACAGCCACTGTGAGGAAGCACACAGCAAAGTGCAACCAAGAGCTTGACTTTTAACCTACAACTACAGCCAGGAAGATGTGATCCCAGCTCTGAGAACTCCATCTTAACTGCATTTTGTGCTGACAGTTCTGTCATCACAGCTCAAGGCCAATACAGCTTTTGATTATGTACAGTACTTCTTGCACAACAGCCACTATCCAAAACTGCAAATTTATGGTTCTTGGGTGTTCACTGCTATTATCCTGCCCCTAGAGAAGCATTTTCAGGTAAGATCATCCTGTAACAAGCCACTTCAGGGAGTTAAATCAGCAGAAAAATAATCCTGTCAGAAAAGTGATTAACTTTCTAATGCTTCAACCTCCTGGTTTCAGGACCAGCTGCAGAAAAAATGATGCAAAACCACCAGGACTCTTGCAGCCCCAGCTTAAATATCGAACTGAACCTAATCAGATACTGGCTTTCAACTTTTTTTTACCACCTGAAAAAAATATTGCACACAGATTGTAAAAATGCTTTTTTCCTCTGCTTTTGTTAACTATCTTCAATAGATCATCAGGATCCTATCCCATAACAACTCCTTGAAGGTCATGGAATTAGTTTAGCACTTAAGGTTTCTACAAATTATTACCAGCTAGTCCAGCTCACAACTACCTTTTTATTATTTACACTGACAAATAGCAATAGGTTTGAAGTTTCACAGATACCAGAAGTATAAAAAGATCTTTCCAAAATCTGAAGAGATCTAAACACAAATTTTCTAGGAAGAAATCTACTTACAAAATACATCTACAGCTACTTACAAAATAAATCTACTATAGAAAATACATCCACTGCACAAAATCCAATTCTGAATTCATAAAGAATGTCTGAGAGAACAAAAGCAGAGGAAGTAAGAGTTCACTTTTAGTATTTGCTTCCACTAAGGGAATGTTCTTGCTTTATAGCCTATTCCTAAAATCAACAGTTTCCTCAGGCCTTTTGAATGAATCTTCACAACTCCAAAGTGTCTAAGAAAATACCTGAACACCTTTAAATTATTTGCAAGACTAAGTATGTACAATTGTTTAAGGCATCCTCCTGTCTCCACAAAAGGATCCTCTGCAGTGCAAAGGAAATGTGTTTAAAACTGTTATACCCATGAAGTGGCCAGCTCAAGATGCTTCAAAAACTACCACCAATTATGAAATAAGAACTTCTACAAACCAGACATGTAGGTTGTTGTATACAAAAAGAGAGGAATTTTCATGGCTAGTTTAGTCAAGCTGCTTCAATATCCAAAAGGAGGTTTCTGGACATGAAGACAGAAGCCACTGTTTGGTGGGTTTGGCTGGGTGTTGCACACTTTGGCACAGCCTGGTCTGCAACAAACCCAGTGAATAAAATTTCAAATATATTAACATGTAACTTAACAAGCATTGTTACTTGTCCAGTTTGCTAAATTTACAGGTTTGGTTAGTCTAAGGCTTTTTGCCCTTAAAGTTTATTTATAGCTGCATGTACAGAGAACAAGTTTTAAAATCCTTTCCTCAGTAACACATCCCTTCTCTGGGGGAACTGTAATTTCAGCTTATCAACTCTTGCACTTTCTTAAATGTTTTTAATGCCTTGATTTCTTCTATTCTACACTGAACCACTTGAACTGTGCACAGCCTGGATCACTGAGCAGACATAGCCCAGCACGTTCATCTTGACCAAAAAAGGGTACTTTTATAAGTACTGCCCCATCCCAACATAATCTGGGCTCAAAACTCTAGATAAATTAAAAGTTTCAGATTAGTAATGATTACCATCCAAATGTTGGACTGATTCTTCACCTGAACTTCCAACTGGTATACCTGGAACGTACATACCTGGAACATACTGACTCCTAAATTATAATTTATTTACACCTGTGTGAAAATTGTCATTAAACCACTGCATTACATCTCAGAAGCTTTCCTTCACCAACACTTGTACTCATTCTGTCTACTCTGAGAGGTTTCTCTAAAATGGCTCCTCCTGTGAGCCATGTTAAACCTTCCTGACATCTATTTTTAAAATACTAAATTAAAGTTAACTACAACATCTGCTATTGTCTTTAGCATGCAGAAACTTTGATGATGTACCACATCAAACAGACACAAGACAAGGAGAGGAGGGAATCAAAAGGGACAAAATTACCACCAAGAAACCAAAACAAACTGGTTTTGGGGTATTTTCTATAGTCACAGAGACAACACAGACATCTGGTTTTTTCCACGGCGTAGTCTTAGACCAGATCCATGTTGGTGTAACATAAAAATGCATCACAGACTGGGCTATGTATCTTAGAAACACTAACTGAAGTGTGAAATGCATGTTCTAACCTTAGATGATCAGAAGGCAACTAATGCAAGGGCAGAGCAAATGTTACAGGATCTTCAGATGAAATTGATGCCTGAAGTATTTATAAAGTGGGGGGAAAGAAGTGGGGAATTTAGGTTTTGTTAGCAAGCACATGAAACAACCACCACAATTGAAATGAAACTAATGTGTACATTAAGGAGCACAAAAATGTCAAGACATCCACAGGTGCAAGCACGGGCTCTTTGTAACCCTGACAGTAAAGCTGGGAAGAGCCTGTCAGGAAACCTTCTGGCAAACAGTGGCACACGCAGCCTTGCAGTCTACAAAGTGCATTTCTGTGATACACACAGAGCTGTGCTTGGTATTCCAGAAACCGACCCCGGAAATTCTGGTTTGTTAAACACCATGGAGGTCTTGCAGAAGTCTGGCAGGGGCCTGACTAATTTTAAGCCCTCACATGATTCAACTGGTTTTTCAGGACTAATTGGGGCCCAGCACAGTTAACACAGAGCAAGAATTTAAAATGTACTCCACGAGCTGTGGCTGCATTGCATTTCTTTGTCCTCCTGCTCCAGTCTGTTCTACAATAACATAAAGAGACAACAATAAAGATTAGGCTCCTGATCAACACAGTAAAGCGCCCAAAAATTCCTGGAGCTGAGCTTGGCCCAAGGGCAGTAAAGCCACGTTTTAACTGCACTGCACTTGGTACAACAAAGCCTCCTAAAGCCCATGTCTTAAACCTTACATTGCCTTTACCTTCCCTCTCTTCCTCCAATCAGCATTCCACTGCTCTTCCTTTCTACACTACCACAGCTCTGTAGCTGCTGCAGACAGCACAGCAATCTATTATTCACCTGGCTGCTTTTTGGCAGTGCCTTCCAAAAGCTGGGAGGTGGAAGCAAGAGGCAGAACGCCCTGCCTGAGGGTGGGCCAAAGTAAGAGCTGTGCCTTGTCAAAGATTTCTCACCTGCATCACCCACTCTCACAGTTACATCTAATGCACAGCACAGATGCAAATCCCCCTTTTGTGCTGGTCCCTGACACAGGAATGGCAGCTGCAATCCAACCTCTGCCCAGCTCCAGCCTCCTACAGCAAGGCACGTTTAGAAGCCTCAGAACACTGTGTAAGCTCAGCTCAAGGCCTTTCAGCCAGCACAGGCTGGTCTAGAGCAGTGTGGTGCCCTGGCCTGCTGCTCCTCCCTCCAGGGACACTGGATTTACACCCCTCCAGCCATGCCACACCACAGCCAGGCTCACTGAAGGCAGGGAGTGGGAGCCTCTGTGCTGGGAACTCCGTGGCAGGGCTGCTAGAGAGAGACACTGGCACCTGGAGGTGGCAACAGCAGGAGTCACAAACACAAGCGTGCCAGCTGAGAAAAAAGCTGTTATTGAAAGTGAATAAAACTGATGGAAGAAAGGTAATTGACCATAGCAAAACTAGAGACTCGTGGGAAATCATAATCCAGAGGCCTTCATCAAGAGGATGGAGCAGTATTAAAAGAAAAAAATAACCCAACCCGTAAGAGGTGGCTTTTTGAATCTGCACACAGCAATAATAATGGCTAAAAACCAGGGAACCTTAGTACAGCCAAGTCACAGGTCAGACTAAGTGCTTTACACAGGCTGCAAATCACAACTGACAGGTCTGGGCATGCTAAACCCCTCTGAGATATGGCATAACAGGGCTGCACCTGCCACTTTTATGCACTGCACAGCCAGGAACTCAGCCTTTTGCTTAGCAAAGTCTCCCTTGCAAAAGAAAATAAAGCCCAACGGCAGCATGGTTGAAGTTAAACAGTAACACTTCACAAGCTGTGGAAACACAACATGCTGCTTTAACACACAGATTAATTAAGCTATGAAACATCAGTGTATTCTTGGAAACATACTGGAGTGGGCAGATTAAACCTGGAACATGCTACACACCAGCATTAACAACATTTTGCTGTGGCATATTCTTACTTTCATCACCATCCCTCCAATTAATACCGATTTTAAATATAATCCCAACTACTAAAAAAAAGCCATTCTGGAGAAACTCGGCCAGTAAGTTGGAAACCGTTCACAGTAATACCAGATTTTAAAAGATGACCTACAAACAAACAAACAAAAAAACCCAGGCCAAACTCCGCTGAAACCTTATTTCACAGAATCCCAGCACTACTGATTTTGGAAGGGACCTCTGGAGATTCCCTGGTCCAACCCCTCTGCCCGGGCAAGGTCAGCTGCTGGAGTAGGTCACACAGGAATGCGTCCAGGTGGGTTTTCAATGCGTGCAGAGGGAGACTCCACGCCCTCCCTGGGCAGCCGTTCCAGTGCTCTGCCACCCTAAACATAAAGTTCTTCCTCTTGTTGAGGCGACACTTCCCGGCTTTGAGTTTAGTTCCCTACTGAACGGAATGAACGCTGCACCACAAAGAAGACTCTTTATCAAATAAACGCATATTTACTGTTCCTAGTTCAAGGAGTAAGAGTATTTGGCCAATGCTTTATTTCGGAGGCCGATGGTGTCGTTAAAGAGGCCTTCTCCATTAAACGCCTGAGCTCAGCCAACGCTCACTTTACATAACACCGCGAACTGCCGCTGTAAACAGCTTGTCCGCGTTGCAATTTTCTTCCCCACTGCGCTGCGTTCAGCGACCGCGACCGAACGAGACCACGACCGCGGAGCTCGCCGGGGCGTCCATTGTCCACCTCGCCCTAGACCGGGAAGGCGAGGGCCGGGCGAGCCAGAGCTCCGGGCGCGTCACCGCATGGGCCGGGCCGGCTCCGCTCCCCGCTTCCCCCGCTCGCCGAGAGGGCACACGGAGCTCCTTCCGACGAACGGGAGGGCAGGGGAGCCCCGGCCGGGCTCAGGCCTCGGGGCACGGCCGCGCTCCGCTCGGCCCAGCCGCACGCCCGCCCTCGCCGAGGCCACACCGCACCGCTCCCTCAGGGCGCGGCCTGCGCTCACCCGGCCCCCGCTCACCTGGTCGCCGGCGGGTCCCTCTCCGGACATGGCGCGTTCAAACCGGGCTGGGGCGCGGAGCCCCGAGCGGGTTAAAGCCCCTTAAAAACGCTCCTCCGGCCGCAGCCGCCGCGCCGGGACAGCGGCAGCGAGAGAGCGGCAAAATGGCGGCGGCACCTCCGGCCCGGGGGCGGGGGAGCGGGGCTGGCGGGAGGAAGTGCGTCATCGCGGCGCGCGGGGGCGNACGGGCAGGATGAAGCCGCGATACTCTGCCCGGCCCGGTCCTGAGGGTGGCCCCGGGAGGCCGCTGTGGCCGCGCTCGTGGCACTGGAGAGAGGGACGGAGGGAACTGGGGGAGTTCGGTGACTTCCAGCCGGCGCTTTGCCTTCGCTGAGGTAGCGCCAGCGGTGGCTGCCAACCGCAGACTCCTCCCTTCCACCTCACTAGAGCTCTTGCTAATCGAGGCAAGTTCAAAACACAGAGTGAGGTCGCGGTCACAAAAGACCTCAAGGGCACTGGAGGCAGCTCCCGCTGAAGCCATTTAATTTTGTTTACAAAATACCCAGCGGCCTGTTTATGAGAAAAGGGCCTTCAATCAACCACTGCAGGGACACCGTGCTATATGAAAAAAAAAAAAAATTTGGAGGAGGCTTGGCAGATACCAAGGTGATTTAGCTGCCTTCACACCTTCACAACAGCAGTGTAAGTGTTCTTAAAAACGTGTAATACAGAAATACACGAAGTAACTCGGTGTTAGTACTGGGCTTTCTTTCCTGTGTCGTCTTCCAGAAGTCACTATATTAAACCACAGAAATGTGTGGAGAGAGGACCTAAGGAAAGCACAATATGCAACCTTCTGAAGCTTCACTTGGGAAAAACAAAGGGAGCAGAAAGTGAAGTTGCTTGGCTAAAGGTGCAGTGGCACATCTCAGAATTTTGATTCTTCAAAAGTGAAATACAAACATGTCTTGGCAGATAAGCTGTCCTGCCCTTGGAGAACAGGGACTGTGTCATAGGAGCCTAACTTGCTGGAAATATTTGAGAAATCATTACCATTTATTTTCAAAACCCCTGCAATTTTCCGGTTCGTTCTTGTAATGTTTTTCCATTTCTTATACAGGAACTAATTCCTCCAAAGTAATTGCTTGAAGCAATGCTGGTGAAACCTGTAATTAGACAATACTTGTGTTATTCCAGGGCTGCTGATGTTATTCCTGCACTTCAGTTTTCAGATGGTTTGTGACAGCAGAGCAAGAGGACACTGCTAATACCTGCTGTGCTGTAGTGATTCATGCTCAGTTCAGTCACTGGTGTGGGACTTAATGGCAAGCCATGAATTGTCAAGGGAACTGTGTGGATTATACTGCTCTGGGAGGGAATGTGGCAGAAATCAAAAATCTGAAGCTGCTCAGGAATTGAAGACTACTGTACCTAGAGGTCGGTGGTACTTGTAACTGGAAGAAAATGAGGACAGGTGTTGAAGATGTTGAACCTTAGAGGCTGCCAGGCCAAGATCTTGGCAAACTGTAAGCAAAGCAAATTTGAAAGGAAGCTGCTTTCACAGAGTTGGGGCAGTGGTTATCAAACAGACCTGACATACCTGTCTCCCACGGCGTTTTAGCAGCTTGTTTTTAATACTAGTTGTGAAATCACGGGTTTTATGCAACTATAACCACTAAAACATTGTTTGCAACCTTATCTTTAAAAGGATTCAATCACAGATCTAATTGTGTTAATTACATCTGCTCGGTGCTAGAGAGAAAGTTTAAGGCCCTTAGGTTTGAACTTCCCAGTTAATTTCTGTGTCAGTGCTGAATCTCAACCTGCCAGAGGGGAGAGGATGCTGAAGATTGTCCTCCCCAATGTGTCACCAGTGTCACCACACCGTTGGAGGCTGTGGCCTGTCACCCCTCCTCTGAGAGGGATTTCAAACACAGGGTAAAGGCAAAGACCTGAAAACTGAGAGACCCCATCTTGCTCTTGGCCAGGGGCATGGTGGGCCCTGGTGTTTCCTCAGCTGAGACTTGTGCAGTTCCTGGGCTCCCTAGAGAGTCCATAATCACCCCTCTTGTATTTCCAGATGGACAACCCCGTGGGGATTCTGTGAACTAGAAAGGGGGAGGCAGGCAGAGAACTGCTGAGCTGCTTGGACATTCATAAATCTGTGGGCCCAGATGGGATCCATCCCAGGGTGATGAGGGAGCTGGCAGAGGAGCTTCTGCTCTCCAGCGCTTGCCCACAGTCCTGGCTCACTGCTGAGGTTCCAGGTGACTGGAAGCTGGCCAATGTGACACCCATTCACAAGAGGGGGGGGAAGGAGCATCCTGGTAATTACAGGCCAGTCAACCTGACCTCAGTGCCCGGTAAGGTCATGGAGCAGTTTATACTGAGTGTCATCACACAGCTCCTACAGGATGGGCAGGGGATCAGAGCCAGCCAGCCACGGCTTTAGGAGGGGTGGGTTGTGTTTGACCAGCCTGGTCTCCTTTATGACCAGCTGCTCTGCCTGGTGGATGCAGGAAAGGCTGTGGATGTTGTCTGTTTGGACTTCAGCAAGGCCTTTGACAGTGTCTCCCACAGCACACTCCTGGAAAAGCTGGCAGC
>VYXD01000544.1:160279-189947 GCA_013397195.1 Hylia prasina
GAGGGGCTGGGAACACAAACCCTGTGAGGAATGGCTGAGGGAGCTGGGGGTGTTTAGCCTGGAGAAAAGGAGACTCAGGGGTGACCTTATCACTCTCTACAACTCCCTGAAAGGTGGTTGTGGTCAGGTGGGCTCAGTCTCTTTCACCAGGCAGCAACTGACAGAACAAGAGGACACAGTCTTAAGCTGCACCAAGGAAAACATAGGTTGGGTATTAGGAAAAGGTTTTTTACTGAAAGAGTGGTAAAGTACTGCAATGGTCTGCCCAGGGCAGTGGTGGAGTGACCATCCCTGGATGTGTTTAAAAAAAGACTGGATGTGGCACTAAGTGCTGTGGTTTAGTTGAAGTGTTAGGGCTGGGTTGGACTTGATGATCTTCAAGGTCTCTTCTAACCCAGTGATTCTGTGATTCTGTCTAGATTTATATTCCCATAGGTCATAATTAAGAATGAAACTCATCCTTTTGCCAAACTGGTGTTGCTCCCCATTTGACATCCAGTGAGCTGTGTCTCATTCATCGGGTGCATCCATGTCAAACATGAGGGAGGAAGCAAAACCCAAACAGGCTTTGCTCAGTTTGTTTTCTTGGCCTCTGCAGTGGTAATGCTGGGGTTTGTAGTCAAGAGGGAAGGAAGCACCTGGGAGGGTTTGGGTGGTGAGGAGGAGAAGGCAGTAGTGGGATTGAAATGAGTTTAGAAATTTAAGGTATAAGCAGAAAACAAAGGTAAATGGACCACTGAATAGCTAGAGTGATGAGTAGAAAATTACAGCAGACTACATAGTTGCAGTGATGTATTTTAATAGTGTAATAAGATGTTAAAATTCTGGATTGAATTCTAGCCTCCTCAGCATCAATTCATTTGCTTGAATTGCCTATAATTTAATGCTATTTAATACAGTATTGCATAATTTATTTTCTGTAAGCAGCTCTTCAGTTTTCTAAAAAAAGTATAAATAATCCTCATGTCAACTAAACACGCTTGTTCCAATTCTTGTTCTGTTTTCAATGCAGAATTCTTTCCCAGTACAAATAGTTGTTGCCTTTCTATAACACTTCTTGCTGTTGTGGATCCTTATTAGTATTCATCAATGTTTATTTCTATTGACTTGAGGATTCTTTGGAAAAATTACCGTAATGAAATGAAATTTGGAGCTGGACCTCTCTCTTTCTCCGGTCAAAGCTGTATTTTAAGGATGAAACACTAAGCAGTGAACATAGAGCAGTAAATTGTGTAAGACAACAACTGGCTATCCTCAGAGGCAGCGCTACATTGGTTTTTTCCCTTGAGATTTGTGGTCAGATGTTTCTGGATGTACCATTTATAGCGTACATACAGTGGGTCTAACATGTCATGAGTGCCTTGGGTGTATATTCTATGTGGAGATCAATTCCCCAGTGTGGGCACAGTCAGTCCCACATGTCCAGCAGCCACTCCTCTGGCATTCCTGCCTGTCCACTGCCAGGCTGCAGCAGTGTCCAAGGCTCTGAAAATCACAGAGAGACTGATGCCCACCAGCTCTGCCTGGGCAAAACGTGTGCGCAGGAAAAAGAGTGGAAATCTAGAAAACCTCAAATTACAGAAGTTAAAAAAACCAACACGCAAAAAAAAACCCGAACCAAAGCAAGGAAACACCAAACCAATAGTAACAACAACAACAAAAGAAAACCAACTGAAAAATGCAATTCTCAAAGTCCAAACGAAGCCTTGCAGCTGGAGGGAGAAGGATGAGGTAATGTATATAAACAGCAGTACAGTTCACTGATTGCCATGTTCTCAAATTTTTGAGTGTTTGTAACCTGGGTATTTTTGAAGTCCTTACAACGCGCCTAATGACCCCTGGCGCGTCCACATGTGTTCTTGTGGCTTGTCCCTGTGGGGCTGTGCCACTCGGTGTCGCCGGCGCTGTGACTCACCCGGGAGGTGGCAGACAAGCCCCGCTGCGGCTGGGCCGGGAGCGGAGCGAGGGGACGAGCTGCACGTACCTGGCAGCCGCCCAGCAGGGAAGATGGCACGGCACCAGCTCAGGGGGGTTTTATGTCTGCATTACAGGACTTTTCCCTGCCACATTGCTGTTGAACATCGCAAGCGTCTTTCTGTGAATCCTGCTGTTGAGTCACAGCTTGCAGCGATGAATCATTTTAAAAGTATTTTTACCTTATTCTAGGAAAAAGTCACGCACATTCTGGGTGTAAGGGTTTTAACAGTTAATAAGAAGGGCAGAAAGTAGGAGCATATGGAAGGAAAATAGAGTCATTAAAGGATGACTGGAAATCAAAGAGGGAACTTGCCAGTAGGCAGCATAGAGATCATCCGACAAATGAAAGGGAGAACAAAATGAGGTGGGGCAGAACATACTTACTTGTAATTGGTTTTATGCTTTTGCATACCAGTATGCCTCAGGTGTTTTTTAGTGTATGCTTGCTTACTCTGGTTGCAAATACCCAGACAAAACCTTGTTAAAAACATAGTGGTGGTTGCAGGTATTTCTCACTTAAAGCCAGTGATACAAAATTTAGTGTTCATTGTGATTAGTGGATATAACACTGTAGTGCTTCCAAAAATTTCTAATTATTAACAATAAATAATTGACTAAGCGTAATGTTGCTTGCCCTCAAATGCCTTCTACTTAGCTGAATAATCCAATCACCATAAGATGACGTGTAAGAGTGAGTTTATAAGACATTACATGCTGTTCATTTTCATAATATACCAGGGAACATGAACACAGAACATCACAGGTTTCCACCTCAGGGTGTTTTGGGCAGAGCTCTTGTTTTCTTAAACACCAGGCGTCCACAGCTGGGAAGCTCAGCTGCCGACATAAATCCTACCTGTGCGAGCGCTGTGTTTGTGCAGCCTGGGGAAACAGGAAAGGTGGAACTGGCCACCCGCTCCACCTGTAATGGGGGTGGGGAGGTTGCTATGCAACTTTAGTATTTGATGTTTTGCTTGAAAGCTCAGCTCCAGGAAACAAGGGTTTACATAAGAATCAATCAATCTTTCTTTCTTCTAAGTTTGTTTCCTTCTATTACGAAACAAAGCTTGTTTGTGTGATTCAAGTGCGTTCGCAAGCTCCCAGAAACCTAGAAGCAATGTGAAAGAAACCAAAGTTTGAGATTGTTTCAAAATCCTTTTAGGCAAACTTGATTTACAAATCCTGGAAATGCCAGTATAATGGAATAGTAACCACCCCTCCTCCTTCATTCACGGTGTACAGCTTGATCCACAAAATACCCCTTGCTTCAGTTCACCTTCAAAACCCGTGGTGACTGTGCTGTGTCCCACCTTAAGCTACATTTCTGTCTCTAATGAGGCCAGTATTGTTATCAAAGCTAATTTTGAAGAAATGACTGATGTTCCTGACCTCTGAGTGAATCTCCTGTACTGCTGATGTCACCTCGTGCAGACTTGCAGGCTGCACGTGAAATCCCAGCCCCCTCCGAGTTTACCCCTGTGTAAATTCACCTTGACAGATTGCATGCGCTTTGAATTAAGGACTGTGATTTCATATTTATCTCTAACGCATCTGAGAACCATGGTGACCATACCAGAGAAGCAGACAGAAACACTTGTGCTTAATGGTGACTGCAATGCTGGGGTCCTTTTCTGTAAGAAGCTGGGATTTGTGTTAACAGAGCTGTCTTCTGTAGTTAAACCAGTGAATCCAAGTTTTCCTGTGTGCCATCTTTTAGGAAATTAATAAGGGCACAAAGCTAAGGAGGTGCTTTTATGTTCTCTTTATTAGCTAAGCTTTTACTGCATTTGAACCTGGAATGATACCTCAGCCCAATCACCACATGCTATAGTAGAATTTACTTTGTTGTTGTGTTTCTGAAATAATATAACACTGCACTTTGAAATCTCATTTAAGAGAAATGTCTCAGCTTAAATAGAAGAAAAAGCACCCTTCAGGTCAACAGTCTGAAAAGTATTGCCTCTTCCAGGCAGCTCTAATTATGTATTGATTGTACTTAAATCTTGCATTACAGTTAATTTCATGTTACATTCGTGCATTTGTTATTTTTTTTTCCTTGTGTTGTTTTGACAGTTTTTAAATAATAATACATGGGTGTGTGTTTACTCTGGAACGGCCATTTCATTGTATTAGCATACCGAGTGCAATGAGGCAGAAAAGGGAATGTCATGCTTATATATTAGTTAGTACTTGTTCCAAGTAGCATCTTTCCAAAGACTGGGGACAATGCCTGGGGAAATTACTCAAAATGTAATGATCCTGCAGTGGTTTAACTCGAAAAAATGAGGTGCCTTGGATTTTTATTGCATTTGTTTGCTCCTTGACCGGAAATGATGTGTCTTTATTTCTCATCGTTCAGGCTGTTGTCACTCTCGTTGCAGTGGTTTTGTTCTTTGGAGCAAAGAACTAGAACTAGAGCTGTTGCGTAACAGAAGTATGCACCCATTCTGTGAAAAACAGATTTTCAGCGCTAATTTGGTCGAAAATGAATGACCCCCACAACTTTCCTTCCCCCCCCCGTAATTCATTAGAAATCACGAGCACAGAAGGATGTGTCTATCCCAGCACAGTTTGGAAGTGCCATCCGCTCCGACATGACAGTACGTTTGGGAACTTTGTCGACACTAATTACCTTGTAAATCCAGGCGCCCATTGCAAGAACTGCAGCTTTCCCAGTTACAAACATACTGCCAGGAGATTTGGAAGAGTTAAGCAGTGATTGTTCTCACAGAATGGGAGAAACGAGCCTCTGGGCTGTAGCTGGGACGCTGCAAGGACCAGGGCACTGTCTCACAAAGCCGTGCGCAGTATGGGAAGCTCCGGACGCACCGCGGCTCCCAAAGGCGCTTTCTGCGGAGTGCGCTCCTGTTCCTGGGCGAGAGAGAGCCCGGGGAAGCACGGCTGCTGTGACAGGACAGAGCCAGGGCGGTCCATGGGCTGTGTCAGAGCACTCTGACAAAGCCGCTGCTGATGCTTTTGGGCAGCGTCTGGAAGTCCCGTTGCCGCCTCCTCGCAGGAATGCTGCGTGTCTGGCGCAACAGGCCTCTAGCTCGGGGGAACAGGATCAGTTCCTATGTGATAACTTTGCTGCTGTTAAGAAATTCTGTTCAGGAGGCTCCTTTATTTCGGGATCCCCGAGATAAATAAAGAAGTCATTCCTTAATTTCTTGAGGGCGCAGTCAAGAAATAACTGTGTGCTGAGCAGGAATTTTTGGAGTCCAAAGCCGGGCCGCTGTCCGTGTGTGTGCTGGTGCGATCGGGGCCATGGCAGCAGCGTGGAAACCAGAGCCAGTGGTGTGGTATTGTCGAGGCATGAGCCGAGTGGTGGTGAAAAACAAGTGGCAATTTACTCCTTGGGTCAGTCAGATAATGAAGACAATGTTAAGGCAGTGTGATAAGTGAACTGATGACTGTGCGTGTGCTATAGACTGGAGGATGGCGCTGCGATAGCGTCTTGTGAGTTATTTACTCATCAAAGGATGTCATTGTGCTTAGAAACTGAAAGACAGCAGGTTTGTCTGGTTGTGTGCAGTACTTAAAGGACTGAGCGCATTGTGTGTGTTATCTAGCTCCATGTGCTTTTCTCCAGCCGTATCTCTGTCCTCACACTGCCTTTTGTTTCAGCCTTTGCTGTGTGACTCATCTTCATAACACGCATTTGCTACAATTATCTGCTGGGTTTCGTAATGAATCCCACTCCTTCCTTTTGCCGCTCTTCTTCTCAGGCTTGCTTTGAGAATTCATGTTTATAAATTCACGAGTTTGTTTTTTGGTTTTGTTTTTGGTTTTTTTGGCTGTTTGTTTGTTTTTCGTTTTTCTCACAGAATGTACTAGTTAAAGAACCACGCCTAAACTACGTGCTAAATCATGACATATCTTTTATTTTCTAAACAAACTCAAGTCTGTGAGGAAAAGCACTGGTCTGTGCACCAGAAAAGGGAGAACGCTGTGAGAAATGTTAGTACCAAGCAGTAATGAAGAAAAATGCCACTGTTTTAAATACAGTGGTAAATGACCCTTAAAACTGTGATAAATTTCAAACCCGTATCTGCTCACATTTTCAAAGGCTTCAGAAGAATACTGTGGATTAAAAACTGTTAATGATTGCTTTAGCCCTCTCTTTCGTACCTAAAAGTGGGAGCAGCTGTCAACAGCACTCACAGAGAACCACTGCTATCTGAAAGAATTAACTGCTTAGATTAAATACATTTAAAGTGTCTCTACAGCTTTTTAAAACGCCCATGTCTACGTGCATATATTAAATTGAGTAAACAGTTTCTCTTTCCCAGCTGAATTTTATTTGTTCTGAGTTTTGCCTTTAACTCCTCTTAAAATGGAGGACACCCAGCACACAGATAAGAACACAGACAAAGGCATTTATAAGCCCCAGATGTAAGGTGGCTGGGTGAAAAAGCCATTTCAGTCCTGCATCTGGAAGTTCTAATTTTTTTGTCTTCTAGATAAATTTAAAATATTTCATATTATTAAAATACAGTTTCGCTAAGACTGGCCTGAGGAGCTATTTTTTTGGTGCTCTTGCTTATACATTTTTCTCATATCTTGTGTGCTTGACATAGGGTTCTAGAACACGAACTGAATTGTTACCAAATGTGGGCCAAAAGCTACATTTAGGGTGATAGAGTGTGTTGTCTGAGAGCCATGTGACTGAGCTTTCTGGTAGCATTGCCATCTATTTCAGTAAAACATCCCAGTGACACAGAACAGCAAATGACTGAGAAAATCCGGCAATGTAAGAAAGAGCAATGAAAAACAAGCAACTATCTTGAGAGAAGCTATTTTATCTTTTATTTTTCTAAATTCAGAAAGAATATTATTCCTAATGATTATCTGAATACATAGGATTCAATCCAATTAATTTTCGTATGTTAGAAAGATTTTGAATAAATACAGTTTCCTATTGGAAATGGGAATTTATATAAATTCCCTGAGAATTAAAGGGCAAGCGAATACTTTAGGCACTTGTAAAATGACAAAATTCAGACAAGCATTTGTGTTCCTATTTTGTGATTGTGTTTGAAACAATATTTAGAATGGAGTGTCAAAATGTATAAGAATTAAACCTGGCACAGACTAAAACAGAGCTTGAGGGGGATAGAGTAAGAGAAGTGTAGTAGCCCTTTGCTTTTTCTTCAGCCAATTTTGTAAACAAAATGTAAGACACAAAGCTAAAATCCTCAGTATGCCAAAGCCTTTGGGTTTGTCTCCTTCAAATCCTAGGCACCCCAGAATCAGCACTGAAATTTACTGTCAAGTTCATCTCCAAGGAGTAATGAATGCTTAATATTGGAGTGCGTTTTGAAAAATACTATAAAAGTAAACAAAAAACAGACCTGGCTTCGCTCTTATTAAAGGAAGAATAAGTCCAAACATGCCCTCTGAAGAGTTTGTACTTTCCATGTGGGTGTCTTGGATCTTTATTTCTTCTCTTTAGATTGTCCTTGTCTTTGGATCAAATTCTGATCCTAGAGAAGTTAGTTGTAAAGCTCACAAAGATCTTACTGTCTTACTCTAAAGAATCATCACTTGCTGCAATTTCCTCTTCAGCTGAAAACAGGGTTACAGTGTATTTGAGGGGATCATCTCCTTTCCAAGTGTACTGCTGTTTTTTGCAGATCAGCTGTGTCACATCCTGTAGACTGTTGCATTTGTCCCCTAATTGCAAAAATAATGTCTTGTCCCTAACAATCACTATAAAAATGTGAAGAGGTGCTGTAGTTCCAGAGCAAATTGTTTCCTTGATACCTATTGACCCTTCAAATCCTTTTAGGAACTATCTTTTTTAAAAAAATCACAAAATCCTTGTTGAATTTCTCTCTGGCTTCCGTCTTTCCTTTCTGCCATTTTCCTGATCATAAAAGCAAAAAAGGTATTAAAAAAAGGCATTAAAAAGAGGGGTGTTCAGTCCAGACTGGTCTGGCAGCTCTAGGCTGTTTGAGTAGGGGGAAAGTAAACAGCTTTTACAAGAAAGATTACAATTGCAAAGAGTAAAAAGGCAAACCCAGAAGAAGACATATTAGCTTGTTTATTTGCTCACATCTAAAACTTTCCTTACCAGCTTTTGAGAATCCTGTCACATCCAGCTCTGCTATTCACAAAGCATCTGTCCTGCTTTTTCCATGGCTGTTTGTGCTACCAATGGTGTGCTCACAGCTCATCAGTTCTCCTTTGCTATGGGCTAGCTCCCCTACAAAGGCAGCATGTGAAATCCAGAACAGGGTTTGGGTGCTGTAAAACATCACTAAGCTAATGGGTACTGAGCTGGAATGTTTTCCTTACAGGATCCAGGATCTTCCTTATTCCATCTCAAGGCTAACACTTTTTTTTATTTTATTTTATTTTCTTTAATTTAATTTTTTTCAAGTTCTTTCTTACAGAATATTTGATTTAGTAAATTGTATTCAGGTGGAGTTAAAAAAAAAGGATAGAAGACATTTAAGAAAGTACTCCAAACCCAATGTTTTAGTCATTTCTCTGGAATAATTTCTGCCAGTAACTGTGTCACATCACTCTTCACAGCACTGGGATTTGTACATGTGTCATGGGTGACACAGTCTACTTCATATTCTCTTTGAAAATGGGAAGGTAAGGAGTAAACAGGCTCCTCCCAGACACTGCTGAAGTAGCTTTAGGACTGCAGAGTACGTGCCATGGTACTCATTAAGTTGTGCCCTGGTTTCCTCAGGTGTCCCAGTGTAGGAGTTGTTACTGAGGCAACACAGGGACTGCTGTGCAACTCCCATAAAAACAAGTCACTGGGGCGTGTCAGGCGTCTGCATGTGCATACACAGGGCTCTGCATTAACTTCTGCCTTCTTTTTTTTTTTGAAGTTAAGCAACTTAGAAAAGCCAGTGGGGATGCAAATAGTAATTTAAACAGAATACTTGAAGGATTTTTCAATATCTTGATTTTATGTTACTGTTTGGCTTTGGGTAGGAGAGAACAGAAATGCTGCTTGTTACCTGACCTCAATCTTCATGAGACAGATGGGTGGGTGGCTTTACCAAATGGCAGCCGTCTTCTCTGTCGAGGCTGATCCTGAAGGTTGAGCAGAGTCGTTGCAGGTTGGACTTGGAAGAGTAATTTCTCCATTTGCCATGGAGAACTTTCTCCATGGAGCCACACCAGTGTTGTGTCCCTCGTAGCCACACAAAGGTGTGGAGTGGAGGATTCGACCGTGTTGTTCTAAACGAGCGTGGTTGTGGTGGTTGGAGTGCTGTGCTGGAGTCACAGCTTTTCCCTCTGGCTGGAAATAGAAGGGAAGCAGGAACCTGTCCACTTAGCCCCACATGGAAGAACAGACCCTAGAGCCAGGCAGCAGACACAGTTCTCTCATATTAAGTCACAAGTTGCATATAGTCATTTGTCTAACCTTTTTGTCCTTTTGTGTCTGAAGAGCAGATGTTAACGCACCTGAAAATAGCAAGTCTGAAATTTATTTATTCCCCCTTGTTTCATATTTTAAAGCTGGTGTGTATATTTATGGATGCGTGTATAAAAATATGTGTACAAATATGTCTGACAGGAGCCTTTCCTGGTGATCCCTGCCCCGCTCATTTGCATCACACACAGCTGACTCCCACGTTCTCCTGAGCCCATTCTGCACAGGAACATCCACACTGCTAGGGTGAGCACAGACTGTTACTGGAGTTACAAGGCACTGACAGGCTTCCTGCATATGCCTTCTCTAGGAATAAAACCCCTATTTATTCCCATCCTCCCCTGAAGCAGAATATGGGTAGAAACTGTTCTGTGGTGGCCCTTTGAAAGTCCTCTTGAAAATCTTTGTCGAAGTATAAAAGGCAGGCAAGACTTGCAAGTTGCTGCCTAATACAAGAGTACCTCCAGATGTGTTTTCTGCTCAAATCCTGCATTCTAGGGCATCTTTATTTGTAACAGCTAAATGTCCTGATAAGGGGAGTCTCAGACAGGTAATGTGAGATCTTCATGTAGTGGTGCTTGTTGGGTTAGCCAATTTCAAAATTGCTTATTTTGGCAAGCTGCTGTATGTTGCCTAACTCTTGTTCCACAGGTGCCACAAACAGATCCCAGAAATGAAAGGCTCCTTTGAAATGCACCCAGGGTTTTGTTGGGAGGATTTAGAGGAGTTTTGGAGTAGCTCAGTTTGCCGTGGTGATGAAGTGTAAGGGCATCTCTGGATTTAAGACTGGCTTCACAGACCTGGAAGGAAGCATATTTTAGTGAGTGCTTTGACTGGTGTAAATACCTGTTGGGAAGGGTCCATCCCAGGCTACTTTCCCACCTGCTGCTGGGTTTCCTTGCCAGTTTAGTCAGGCAATTCATTTCAGACTGTAGCCAGATGATAAGATGGCATATAGGCACCGTGACAGCAAAATCATTTTTTTAGAAAAGGGGGTGAAGTGCTAGAAAGTGCTAGAAAGAGGAGAAATCACTCTAAAGGCTCTGAACTACTGATGGTCTAAAGATTGATTAGGCTGAAAATTACTTTCATGATCCTAAATGTATGCCTAAAATACTGAGAACAGAAGAGTGTCGGGACACTGACACGTGTTGGCAGCATCCATGTGTTTGAAAAGGTCAGGCAGAAAAAAAACGTACTCTACTCAGGGGAAAAGAATACAAATTAGGGTCTTATCTTAGTGGGGTGCCCAAGACAAGTCTCTGCATCTCCTGAATTTTTTCTGCATGGGTTGCCACAGCCATTGATCTCTATGCACAGGTTTTATTGTACCAGCATGGAGGTACTGGGGAAAGATTAGCTCTGAAAAGCAAGTTTTAAAATAATTGCTTTAGAGCAATTTTGAAAGATGTTTTTTCTTTTATTCAACCATGAAATGGAAGAGTCCTGCTGATGGCTCCAGCATATTTTTTAATTGAATAATTAGCATGGATAATAGGCATTCAACAGCGTTTTTGTTGATAATCACTGGATTTGCTAATCTCCCAGAAGGTGGGATGATTCAGACTCTTTTAGTGCCCCAAAATAGAAGATAATTAAAACCCTACACACACAACTCGAAATAGAAATGAGTACAAATGGTGAAGAGAAATTAGAAAATGAGCTTGAGGGAGAAGGATGGCGGTGGTGGGGCTGAGAGCCCTAAGCACTAAGAATAGTCAGGATACCTCTGAATTGACACGTTTGGTACTTGGGGCTTTCCTTGCTCTGCCAGGCTTTGCCCTCACCGACGCTGTGTACACGTGTTCCCAGGAGCGGGTGCTGCACGAGGCAGCTGCTGAAAGTTGTGTGTGCACTAAGCTCTGGTGAGCTGGCCACGGTGAGAGCACCTTTGGCTCATATAATCACTGATATGTCGTTCCCAAAGAAAGTCCCACCCTGGCTGCACTGCACCGTGCCTCTGTGGGTGGGGATGGGAGCCCCAGAGGCACAGAGGGGACATGCAGAGTTCAGGTTCAGCTCTGGTGTTCCATGTTTCCTTGCGCTCACACCGCCGTGGGTGTAGCCCGCTGCTCCTGCTCTGTGTATCGCTTACCACGTATCACTTACAGTGACTTGACAACAGAGGGGCTGCTGCATGCTCTTGGAATTAATTCTCACAGGAATGAAGAACTGACACAAAGCAGACCGCTTTTTCTCTTGCATGTGCAGGAGGTATTATTTTAACATTAACTTCTCCTCCTCTGGAAGAGGTGGAAAATACCCTGCAGTCACAAATCTGCCATTTACTTGACTAGATGGAGACAGTCATGCTGAGGTGACTGGCCATGGGATGGAACCCAGATGGAATAAGGAGTTGCTAATCTTATTTCAAATGTCCATATAAAACAAGGCTATTAATTGACCTGTTTAATAAATACTGTTTTTACAGAGGTACAGTGGATACTTGAGACTTCACTATTCACTTTAAAGATCAAGTTCGTATTGGCACGAGCAGGGCAGGGCTGGATTTCTCTCCAGTGTATTTCTCTGCCAAATTCTGTCTATTAAAATACATGAGTGGGTGTTTGAAACATCATTTTCCAGCTTTGAAAAAAATATGCCATTCAAAGGCAAACATCATTTGCTGATTTGGAGACTCCCTTTGGTTTGTGGGAAACACCTGTCATGAAATCGGGGATCTCTAGAGAGGCCCAGCCTGCTCCCAGAGAAATTTTTACAGTCCAAAATACTGACACATGGGTGGAAGAGAGAAAGAACACAGCAGTGGGCAGGGCATTCCAGTGTAACCTTAAGTTGCCCTGACCCTTCCCAGGCTGTGATGCCTTCCGAGTGAAGAATCAACACAGACAACTGTTGCTGAAGAAGCAGCGAAGACCAAAGCATCCTCCTGCCACTAACCAGTTCCAGATTAGATAAGACAATGGATTTCATGGAGCAACCCTGCTACAGTGGAAGGATATTTACATTATTGTGCAGTGTGGCACGCCACTGCACCAGGATAGCTTGGCAGCCTCTCTGTGAGTCAGCAGTGCTGTGCATTGGCAGAACTTGGAGGAAAAATTAGGCTGTGTCTTTGGAATTGTGCTTGCCTTTAGCAAGTAGCCTTGTTTTCTGTCGTGTACCAGGACTCTACTGCAGACAAATGAACACCAAAATAAAGCAGATTTGAAGCATTCTTTTGACAAAAGGGCAGGCTCTGCTTGGGGTTTGTGCATCAGGCGCTAGAAGAGCTTCCCAAGAGCATTGTGTACCCTTCACACAGAAAGAGAGTGAGCAAGAAAGAAATGTATTAATTTCTCCAGCTAGGTATTTCCACCTGGAGACAAATGCCAAGAGGACCAAGATGATTTCATTTCATCTTAAATCTGTACAAGACACAGAAAGGAGGAGCTGCAGTGCCTTCTATTCAAGTGGCAGGTCTTGGGAGTCTCTCCTCATTTCCGTGCTTTGGTTTAGGTTTTTCTTTAAAATCCTGCTGTTCTTGAAAAATAAGCTCAGTTAATTGAGATTTTCTTGAGCAACTGTTTCAGAAAAGAACACAAAGCAGTGAGCTTTAAAAACACAAAGACTAGAATTTAAACTAACCCAGTATTTCTTATTATTTTGCGGTCTTTCAGATGCCTGACTCTAATTTATAGGTCTATACCATCCTCTCACACATTGCTATACCAAATATCTCTGGGAGTGGAGGTCTTTGCAAAAGCACTATTTTTGGCCCAAAACTCTATGGGGTAGTGTAGTATTTTACCACTGCAGGGGGGTTTGGGTTGTGTTTTTTTAAGCATAATGTTCATTAAATACTTAAGAAAGGTCTGATACTGCAAACTTAATCCCAGAAGATTATGTGGGAAATTATTAGGCAGTGATTATTCACATAACTAAAAATTGTTCATGTAAAACCTTTTTACAGTAATAAAATCATATAGCCTAAATATTGTAAGTTATTTGACATATAGGGAGTTCTGAATTAAAACTGGGCTTTGTTAATAGAATACAGTTATTATCACTGCTGAGCCTTCCTACAATGTCTTCTGTAAATTTCCCTCCCTCCTGTCTTTTCCTTGTTTCAAAAGCCATAGTCCTGGAATAGATGGTTTTGCAATTGAATTTTAAATTTCAGGCTTGTATAAACTATGTGGTAGAGCCATTTCAGAAGCTTTGAATTCACTTTGGGTTGTTCTGTGCTCCAAAATTTCATTCGTTTAGGTCCTTGAAGTACAACTGGGATCACAGAACACATCGTCAATGTTAATAAAGTTGTGTTACCTCAACATTATCCTTCCAGTTTTGAAATACAGGAGGGATGGTGCCTATATTACTTCACATAATCAAAAGAATAGTTGTTGATTAGCACTTAAAATTTCCATTCCATATATACAAAACAGTGGAAATTTCAAAGATTTCCAAGACGCTTTTAATATACTTAGGGGTATTGTTTGTCTGTGTGCTGATAGAATTATTGGGAATTCAAATCCATGCTTGTGTACCAGAGATCACTTGTTGTTGTAGTCACAAGTCATTTTATGTGAATGACAAATTTTGCATTTTTTTTTAGATAGGTATTACTGTTTTGGGCAGCTTGGGATTTAAGAAAACATTTTGTTTCATGTACATTGAATCTGTTTTCATTTTCAGAAGGCTGCTTATCCCTTGCATGGCTTATTATAGTCTTGATTGATTGAATGACATTGAGTTGTCATCTGCTGTCTGAGCTGGCCTTACTGCTCCAATGGCTCACCACTTAAGCATCCAGAAATTCTGAGGGAAGGTTGCATTAAAAGGCAATGCTGTCCTCTCATTTGCATGTGCCAAACATGCTGTGTAATTGTTTGGGAGACAGAACTCTCCTGAGTGTGCATCCCGAGAGAGAGCGTGGCCCAGCCTGCAAGGAAGGGAAAGGAGGCTGTGCCTTGGATGGTCCCATCTTCCAGCTCCTCTGGCAGAGTGAAAGCAGTAAGGTGGTGGGAATTTTCCTCTTCTCTTGCCCTGTGGTTGGACAAAAACGTAGATTAACCTCGAAATTTCTCTGGGAAGTAGGATCCCAAGCAGCATTTCCCTGGGGTTTGTTAAAGAGTCCATGATTTGAAAGAGAAGGACCCTCCCTGTTACCATTGCTGGGAACTTTGTAGTGGTGCTGCTTTTTTTTACTCAGACCTTTTGGGGTTTTTTTCCTAGTGAGTTATTACTTCGGTCAATGTGCATTATTTTGGGCTACTAGCAAATGTTGGTAAAAATAATTAGCATGTAAGAGTGATAAATAGCTTATGCATATCAGGTACAATTTGAATTGCCTGGATCATCCAAAGAAAAGAGTGAGTACAAGTGGTGATATGGCATCAGAGACTTTGCTTGCTGATAACTTTGTGTATCTCCCTCCACTTTCAAATATTAAAATTCAGGCTAAGAAAACCATTATTAAATGTTTTCTTTTGTTTAGTTGCCCTAGGTTCATTTTTCTGTAAGTTATATATAAAGAAAAATCTATTTTAAAAGCTTTTTGAGAAGTCTTTGTCTTCCATCTGGCATGAAGAGCATTTCTGGAGGGGAGGGGAAAGAAACACAGTACTGTCTGAGGTAAATTTGATAGCAGAAGATGGGATAAAACAAGAGGCACTTAGACTAATTTAATTAATGCCATGATGGATTTAAGAATATGCTGTCCCTACAAGCATAAACATAGATCAGTAGCTGAATTAAGGAAGCAGTATTAGACTGCACCTGTTGGGCTTCAAACTGAATTCAGACCCTGTTTCAGTATTGCAGTTGGGACTGGCAGTTGCTGAAGGGATTAAATTATTTAAAGCCTTCAGCTGGCTAGTGTAGGCTAGCAGTAGCTTATAAAACACTTAATCTATTTTTTTTAATCTCTTCATATGTTTGCTTTACTTAGACAGTAAAACTATACATGACACACACCTGCCACATTCTGAAGCGTCTTTGTCAGATATTTTACATTTACCAGTTAGTGCAGCCTTTAAACTGTAGCCATTTGGGTTTCACTGACAATACACTTCTTGTTAGCCCGCACATTTTCTTCAGTGAGCTCAACCCCAAACGTGAAGCATGCAGACATAAAGTCCTTTTCCCACAGTTTATTCTAAAAAAGATGTTCCCTCCTAAAGGCAAATGCTGCTCACCAAACAGTTAATGCTCCCTGTTGCCTTTTGGGTTGTCATTTAAAAAAGAAACAGTTTGGAGCTCTGGAACTATTTTTGCAGCGCATTAGTTAACTGCTTACAGGATAGTAGAGTAAAGCAGTTCAAAAATAGGTGATACTGTTTAGCTTGTTACGTGATATGTCTCTTGCTTCTAAAAGCCAAGAGTAAGTAATGAACAGCAACAATATGGATTGGACAGAAAAGCCATTTGGATAGCTGTGCAACACAGGATTAATTAGGCAAATCCTCTTAGGTTTGATAAGCCATTGCTTAGATCTACAGTTTATTTTGTCATTGGTTGCTCCTATTAATGTCTTCTTTTTGTCAGTTTATCACTCTGATTTCAGTTTTGCATCGTATGTTTTTGTGTCAAAGTGAGGTACCACTTCCAACCTTGTAAGTGCAGCTTACAACCTCCCAAATAATAAGCAGAGAAATGCCTGTAGTCAATTCAAATCAACACTGGCATCCTCTTAAGAGTCTTTTAAATAATGAACTTTTTATATGGATAATTTCTGTTCAGCAACTGGTGTCTGACATCTTTTAAATGTGGCCTTCAATGTGAAGTTACAGGACAAGGAGGCATATGTGCCTGCTAATAAGGATGAGCAAATGCTAGTTCATGGAGATGAGACAGTTTCTGCAGTATGCTCTCCATAAAAAGCATATGTTTTTGATATTTCTGGGTGAGCTTTAATTTTTTTTTTCTTCTTTATGACATTGCAAACTCATAATTTTATCTCTGTAAAAGGAGCTTTTCTAGTACTATCCGTACAGAATAACTTTGCTGCTTGATGTCCGCTAGGTTGGGGTTTTTTTTGATAATGTGTAGAATATACTTGAAAAATATAAAGCACATAATGTTGAAATCATTTTGCTAATTAGTGTTCATACTCTGTCTCAATTTTTTTTTAAACTACAGAATGTGCCGTTCCTCAGAAAGAAGAAAAGAAAAAAAACAGAGGACAAATAAAAATCCTTACTGGAAATAAAAAGTCTTAAGCCCCTGACAAAGGGACAGAGATTAAGAAGCAGACACCTCAGCGCTACAGCAGGATGGCTCAGCCAGCAGGGTGTGGGGGGAAATATGCCAAAAGGCATGGGAAGAGTTGGGCATTTCAGTGGGTGGCAATCGGGGTTTCATCAGTACTGGGATTTTGTACGTGTCAGGGCTCGTGGCTGCTGCGTGCCTGGAGCACAGGATGTGGGGGAACACTGTTTCCAGTTCTCCTTGGAAGTCAGAATTTATTGCAAGTCTTTGCTCAGCAGCCACCTGAATGTTGCTGCTTCTGTAAGAGGGTATTACATCTGAAATTCTGTTTCACCCTGAATGACCTGGGAAACTTTCCATGTGTGATTCATCTGATGTGATCTATGAATTGGGTTAACCTCCGTCATGTCCCCAGACCAAACCGAAATAAATCTGAATTATAGAAGAATTTTAACTGTGAGAATACAATGCCCTTTAATAGAAAATCAATTGACTATCACAGCTGCTTGTAAAACCTGCAGGAAAAGACAAACCAGAATGCTGGCTGAAAGAGAAAAGTGGGGAATGCAGATGACTGCATGGTACCTTTGGGATGGTGTCTGTGAAAGGTGAGAACTATTCCAGTTTGCTCCTGTCTGACAAGCCCCTCGAGGCCATTCCAGCAGGGAATGGAGTACAGTGTGTGCCCTGGCACGCCTCTCTGCTGAAGGCTCTGGTGGCACAGGCACAAAACAAAAATTCCTTGTTCCCAGAACCAGCTGGAATTATGGCAGGCAAGGAGAAAGGGAAGGGTCTGAACCTCTGCAGGAGGGAGGGCTCTGGAAGTGGAAAAATAATTATACAGCCTAGGAGAAGCCTGTTCTTAATGTATGATAAAAAATTATTGAATACAGTGAAACTTAATAATGTTAAATTTATGTAATGTTTATAAAGTTTAACTTATCATCTCATTCAAGGAAAACTCAAACCTTGCTGATATTACAGCTGATTTTGTATTTCCTCACAGACCACTACAGAGCACTACAATTTCCCTTAGCTGGAAAACGAATTTCCTGGAAAGCTTTGTGATGACAAGAAGAATAATCTGATTTTACTGCCATTTCTCTTTGATTCTTTGGCTGGTTTTCAGTCCTGCCGTGTTGCTGGGACCATCAGGGGCAGGAAGTGACACCACAGCTGCTGTGGACACATCCATGGGGGGTTTAGCTCTGCACTGAAACAGCATCAGGGAGAGGAAATTCTGCAGGGATCCCAGTGGGCCCCAGGAGACAAACTCATCTTGGGGGCTTTAAAAACAAGGGAGTGATGATCAGTGGAAGAGGAAACAGCTTAGCAACTTCTAAAAAAAAAAAATTTTTTTTTTTTTCAACCAAACCACATCATTTGCAATAATTGCTTATTCCCATTGCCAGGATGGGATTATATTTGTAAGGTTTTCTTAAAGAATAAAATATTCAGTGAGTTTTATTTTGATAAATATCTAGATTAAGTTCAGCAATTTCGCAGTATTAACCATTTTTTTCTGGGAAATACTGATTAAACATGGCTCTCTACTAAGAAAGACTGATTCAACTCCATTGGAAGAATTCATGAAAGTGTGATGATTTTGTAGATATCTGTAATAAAAAATGTCAACATGTTGCAATGTCATCAAACTCTGTTGCCTCTAAATCATGATTTTCTTCCAATGTTCTTCAGCTCAATTACTTCTCTGGGCTGTCTTGGTGTGTCTTAGGTAGAAGAACCTTTCTACACGTGTCAAGGCAAACATTTTAGGGGATGTGCTATCCACCATGTTTTACATACTCATTAGCACCAATTAAGCAAGAATAGTATACAGAGAAGGATTATGCAGAGGCAAAATTATTTTAAGGTGTCTTGGAAAAAAAGCCCCCCATTCTGGTTTGTGGAAGTGAATTATTTTTAGGCAGCATTAGTGATATTGCCTGTGAAAGGTTACTTTTAATGGTATAATATATGCTCTCTGGCTCAGACAGAATAATTTTCAGAACTAATATTGATTTAGGATTAGAGTGAAAAATAGATCTCACTTTCTCATGTTAAACTAATTCCAAATTAAGATTTAAATTGAAAGGTTAGAAAGAGGTCTCAACAATAAATCACTTTGGAGGCCTCACAACTTCATTACTGTTTGTCTAATAAACATCAAGCTTTAAAAATTATACTCGGAAAAGAAACTAAATGAAAATTATGATTCAGAAAGGCGCTTTGCCAAAGATGTTTTAATGAGCAAGTTTGATTCCACAGTCACTTACTGAGTGTAATAAGGTACAAGAGGCAATGTAAGGTTGTTGTAAATAATGTAAATGCAAATGATATTAGAAATGACAGAACCGAGTCTGCTGCACCAGAAAGAATTTCTGAGGCTGCTGTGGAAAATACGAGGTACACTCACTGAAATGGAAAGGGGAAAGGATAAATACCCAGGTTGTTGCCATCAAGGTAGTCCACCATTGATCAGAAATAAAGCCAGGAGATGCACTTTTTTCTTAGGTGTAAAGCTTAACTTAAGTGACATGAGTTAACATGCTCATTTTTAAGTATGACTTAGTGCAAAAGCAACAGACAGTGATTTAATTAGTTTTAAGAGCCTTACACTAAGAAGTACATTGTGAAAGAACTAGATAACTAGGCAATTTCCTATTGTGTTTTTAATTAAAGGTAATATTTTGTGCTTGGAAATGAAACACAAGGAAGTTGATTATTGAATTAAACTAGAGCTTTTCATTATAATCTACTGAGTGGAATGCTATTCTGCCTTAAAAGTCTCATATAAGCAGTTAAAGCACTCTTTCACACATGTAACAGATGCAACTATTTAATAAAAAATGAATGAGAAGCTACTCATACTCTTCTGTGAACTAGTTACTAGTTTCTACTATAATACATGAATTTTCTTCTCCTGAAGAAATGCATTTAAATGGTAAAGAATGGTTGATGTCTGATCGCTACCTTTCATGTGTTAAAACAAAAACATTTATAGAGCTTTTAAGTTCAGGAGTCAAATAGCTGTCAACATGCCAGGCCATAAAAAGCTGATTTCCATATCTTTATGATGATATGTAATGGTGAGTGGAACCACACTAACAATCCAGGTTTGTTTGGGATTTTTTAAAATACTTTTCTCATTAAATTGTCATCTCCAAGGTCTCGCTTTTGAGGGGGGATGAATGCATTACTTGAAGAAATGGAGAATGTCTGAGTAAAGCCTTGATCCCACCCATGCTACTCATGTACTTTTTGAAGATTTCAGTGGGACTTGCATTCTATTTATTGGGCTTTACGTGACACACAGGTTTTTGTCTTTCAGGAGGAAAAAAGTGTTGGCACTCCTACAATAATGAATAAAACTGGCACTGGCGAAATTTCTTCCTTCAGGAAAAAAGGGCTCCTGAGGCAGGTGGGCAGCTGGTGCACTGATATGATGCTCCCTACAGTGCTGGCCAAGGTTGTCTCCTTTTTCCTCACACACTCCTCTTTTTCTCTCTGAATCCATCTGTCGTCTCTTGTCTGATACTTGGATAGGAAGCTCTGGAAGATTTCATTTCAAAGCCATCTTTTTGGTTTCTATTTATTATATTATGGACTCCTGACCATGACATTCTGGTCCATAATTTGGGCTACTTCATTAATATTAATATTCATTAATATATCTATTAAAATTAATACCAATATGCTGGATATTTCCCCTAAATGTTCATTAGTAGTTTAATATAAGCATTGGGAGATTTTGTTTGATTCTGATGGGGTAGTTACAACACACGAAGCATCAGGAGACATTTGAATGAAAATGGAAACTTCCACTATTATTCCAGCATTGATCTTAAGAGTTATATACATAAGAAAATAAATAAAATATTCGGTGTGCAAATTTTCTTGAGTATTCAGTAACTTCTTCTTGGGTTTCTCCAAGTCATGACACCACTTCCATGGTCTGGGATACAGCTTCCCAAGACCTGTGCACATTCTTTCCCTGCCCTGTAATCTCTGCTTAAGCACAAGTCATAAACAAGTGAATAAAAAGAGATATAGAACAGGCTGCACGTTGTGTGCACAAAGTAGTGCTCAAAAATAAACACCTTAGAACACAATCAGTGAAATAAATGGTGTAGCTTCTACTCTGCACACAGGCTGCGTGAACAGCCCATGCCTGTTGATTAAGTAATGCTTTTTCTTGCTCTTTTTCATGCCTTATTTTTGAGGTTTTTCAGTCTGTGCTCTAACACTTGCACTTTTAGCCATTACCTTCAGCTGCTTCTTGGTATTTTTCTGAAACATGAGTGACAGGTGATACATTTCCTCACAGGTGCACTTTTATCACATTTTGGGGATTATCCAGAATAAGAACTGTCGATTACTGTGTCCCACATTTATGTAATTAGATAATAAATTGATTAACAAAGCATATTTTTAATGAAAATATATATGCTCTCAGATTTGTATTTTTTATTTTTAAATTATTTTATTACATGCATATAGAAAAATCATGAAGTCTATACAGATTTTTTTGTCATTAAGGTAAAAAAAAGATTAATTTGCACACATAAATAGTTTTTGTCAGGAATTGCTGTACATAATTTCCCTCATAAGATATGGCACAAGAGGTGTGAATGGAAGTACATCAATCCTTGACAAATGTACTATTTATGTAACATGTACCAGTTCATGATCTTATTCTGAGATATGCAGTTTGTATTTAAAAAAGAAAAATAAATGTGAAAATGGTCTGGAGGTTCAGTGCATATATTAGAACTGTGGAAACTGTGATTTTTAAGTCGCAGGTATAGCACAGACAAAAATAACTTTTCAATAGGAGGATCTCCAGTTTTCTTGAGACCTTCATTTGAAGTAGCATGTGAGACTGGAGCTTTTTCTTGTGCCTCTGCATCCTGTTGGGAATTTGTCCATTCCTTGTCATCCTCTCCAATATCAAATCCAGCAAAATCACTGCAGTGCTGTTGGCAAACTCTGAGGATGCCATGAGAATTTTTGCGGGCACACATCGAGTTAAATCTCACCACCATCTCACTAGGCTCAGTCTTCTTGGGGTGCTGGTAGAGTTTTGTGCTCTGCAGTTTCTGTTCCTTCATTTTCTCACCTGTTGTATCTCATTGCTGTTCATTTTGGTGTGGAGCATGGCATGATGTTTATGACCATGTTTTTATTTATAGATTCCTGTTTGCCATTTTCCTTTCCTCTTCTCTCTCATGTTCTTTGCAACATCAGATCATAAATGTGTAGGGCTGTACTCCCTGTTTCAACAGCAGAGAGTGGTAATTTTATCAAAATATGATAAAGCCGTAAAACCCAACTGATTTCCTGTTTATCTTCACACAAAATCTAATTAAAATCTCACATGGTTAGACGTGATATTTTTCTGTATTTTACACTAAAACATTTTAAAATTCTATTTGTTTAATCAAAAGCGTCTGTCAGTCAGAAAACAACATGAGCTTTACATCTAACTAGCAAAGAGGCGTTTTTTAAAAAAAAAAGGTAAATAAAAATATTTATAAAGCTTTTACTCTCGTCAAAATGGTCATAAACTGAAATGGCTGCGGGTGAAAGCACCACCACCAGCACCGAGTGCACAATGCAGGTAGCTCAGCAGAAGTGTTACCCGATCTTCCCCTGCATTGTCTGGGGACAGATTGCTCCGAGGTGACGGGGCTTTGTGGCCCTAAAGACAGCCTGCTGCCACCCTTCCTGCCATGTGATACTTTCTGCCAAGCGTCTCATTACTAGGAGGGGACACGCTGTTATTTCACTGGGTCAAAACAATTCATTAAGCCACCGCCGAGCATCACCTTTTCCTTTGGAACGGCTTTGGGCCGTTACTGGTTTGGAATGGAAAAATAAAAAATTCGGCACAAGTTTTGTAACCTTTGTGAGAATTCTATTAGAACATTTGCAGCTCTGAATAAACACATTTATAGGGAAATGTGTTCTTTACTAGAGAAGGAAATGTATTTTTCTTTATAATGGTTTGATCTGTTTTCATAACTCATGTAATTAATGTGCCTTTTCTGTTGTTCATTCTAGGAGGAGAGTCTGCAATGTGGCAATTTAAACCTTTGGAAGATATTTTTAACTGGTTTTTAATTGATGATGTCTCATGGGGGAGGGGACAAGTAAGGATACCTGCTTTTGAAAGGTAGGAAAACACACGGATGAGTTGCTGATGTATGAAACTGTTAAGGGAGGGTGTTCGTGGACATTTGCAAGCCACATGCACATTGACTGGGGCAAAACTGCTTCTCAGGAGGGATTTGTGCCACAGACAGATTAGTGACTGGGCCTTACACCGGTGCAGCAAAAGGGGGGTTTGTGCAGTTTGGGTTTTGTTTTTAGCTGCCCATAGCAAAGCCCTGGCTCAGTCCTCAGGTGCTTTCACAGTGAGGTTGGAGAGACCCAGGTAACGAGGTCATCTTCCATTGAATTCTAAAATAGGCTTGGATGTGACTCAGCGCCTGCCAGAGTTAAAGCAGGCTCCACTCCTGTGTGCTTTGTGGGGGAGACTGATCCATTCTGCACTAAGATAAAACTTCTCTTTGCCACGGGAAAGCATCAGCAGTCAGTTAATCAGACTATTTACTCTGAAAGGCTTTGGAGTATGCTGCAAAAGCACAGCCCCAGAAACCCTTCATGATGTCTGTAGTTCCCTTGGAGTCAGGAAACCTGCTGCTGAGCACCGACTCGCTGGAGTGATGCAGGATTGTTTTAATTCTGTCGTTTGGCTGCCCGCTTGTGTTTAATGACGTTTATTTGAAGGAACGATGCTTCTTGGAGAGGGAGGTCAGCTGGAACATTCGTTGTGCTCTTCATCTGTCTGCAGCCCTTGATCTTGCAATGCATCAGTCACTAAAGAGAGAAGTCATTACTCACCTGTAAAAATGAAATTATTGCACTATTAGGGGATGGTACCCTATGGATATTCTTAAATGTAGGGTGCTTATTGATGCTTATTTTAAAACAACAAGGAAAAAATGACAACATTTGCTTTAAAGATTTTTTAAATTAGCACAATATCATCAGAATTTTAGTTTTAAATATGGTTTTTCTTTTAAAAAGTATTTTTTCTCCATAGAAAACGTGTTTCAATTTTTTTAAAACTTTTTATGAAAATATTTTTCTAATGCTTGGATATTGTTAAATTGGGAGTGGATTATCTTATTCTTTGTTGATTGCCTTGAATATGATCATTCTCAGTTTATGTCAGATTCTCTCTGTTTTATGTTGTAGCAGTCAGATATTGTAAAATATATTTGTCCTTGCCATACACCTAAAAAATAGAAACATACTGTATTTTTGTACACATTTAACATTCCTTAACCCTAACAGTCACTTCCAATTCTTTTCCTGCTTGAGAGAGAGAGCATAAAAATGTAATTATTAAATACATTTATGTGAAAGACAGATACCACTAATGCTAAAGACTACATGAAAATAGCTGATTAGAAAGACTCTTGTGAGAAAATCAACAGTGTCAGACAAGAAATTTACATTATTGTGACACATTTCCTGAAGACAGACCCTTTCCTTGTGGACCTCCTGAGGTACATGAGTGAGGAATGTTCTACTCCTATGGCTCCAACAAAGAGGAAAACCAGACTGAAAATGAAAATACAGTCTGAAAAATACATGACCATGATACCTTAGCATTTCCATGATCCAGGAAAGACATTTCAACCACCCCACAAAATATTGCATTTCTTTAACTCTTTGTTAAAGAAAATATGTTCATACGAACAAGATCTCAGCATAGTTTAAAACACAGTAATGAAGCATCTGTCAAATCCACCCCTATTGATGTAATATGAGTACAAGCAGGGAAATAAGTATCTCACAGTGTCCCTGAGCAAAATCATCTGTGACAATTAGCAGGGTGCCATTTTTTAAATTATAGTTGTCCCAGTTAGCTGTTTCAACAACTATGGCACTGAAAAGGACAATAAGGTTGAAAAGAAACAATTTAATTTAAAAAAAAAAAAAAAGAGAAAAGTTCTGTAAAACCTAAATTGAAGTAGTAGGTATTCATGTAATTTCAAGATATATTCATTATATTTTTCTACTTTTTTTTTTTTCCTTTTTCCTTGTACATAAATATCACTCTTCCATTAAAGAGTGATATTGGAGGTCTTTTTCAATCTTAATGATTCTATAGTGTAGTTATTCTGCCTTTCTGTGATATGAAAAATTAGGGGCTTAGTGTTTTAGTTGGGATGAGGAGTGCATTTCATCTCAAGTCAGCCAGCTTTTATCCACATGATAACCAGAAGGATTTTAGATTCCTTCTCACAGCTTCTAAGATTTACCATTTTAGGCACCCTGTCATTACCTTTAGATACCAGACAAGTTTATTTCTGAAGAGTTACCATTACCTGGCAGAATTTGAAACAGCAATGTCAGGATGCTGCAGGAGGTTTCTTGGAACTGGCTTTTAAAGGCTGAGGAAGGGACAAGTAGAATGACAGGCAATGTGAAGAATGCTTTAATCTGATTTTCTTCTTTGGAAGAGCCACAGTGGATCAGTCTTCATGCATCCCTTGGGAGATGCACAGGGACCTGAGGTGTCTTCATGAAATGAACATTGGCACAAGCAGGCACAAAGCCCCAGAAACCACCGTGAGCCCATGGAAAGTATTTTCTGTCCCTGGCAGCTTTTAAATCTTTCCATAGGAGACAGGCTGCTGAATTTGTAAGTTAAACAGCAAACAATAAACAAATACTTCCCCCCACCATTGCTCCACTCTTTTTTTTTTCTCTCTCAGTTTTTTTTTGTTTGTTTGTTTTCTGTTTTTTTTTGTTTGTTTGTTTGCTTTGTTTTGTTCTTCCCTTAGGAAGATTAAATCTGCAAAAAATGAAGTGGAAATAAAAGGTGGAATTTGTGCTTATTTTTGCAAATGACTCGGTGTAAAATGCATAGAGAAACCCGTGGGCTTGATGTTTCTGAGAAAGAAAAATTCTCCCAAGAATTCTTCCCTTAGGAAGAAAATCAGCCACTGACAGGCTGAAAACCTCAGAAACATCAAGCCCACAGAAACCTGTGTGTATTTTGAGGAAACACAGTCCTTCTCAACTGACCTTCCAGTTGTTGCAAAAGGAACAAAGTGTATGTTTGCTTTAAATTTGAAAGTAATTTTCCATTTACACCCAGCAACAGAAGGTTGGATTTTGGATATATCTAGCAAACGTATCTATGGGGAGGGGAGATGGGGAACTTTGAACTGTGCTTATCTGAATATGATGGTAATCAGTGGAAAGTGTACATTTAATTTTTTCTATTTTAAAAGAGCACTTTTTATCAGTTTAACTCTGATCCCTTTACATGTTTCCACAGGAATTTGGATCTTGAAAAATTCTGATCCAAATGCAGAATATCGAATGCTTGTTTCTCATAATACAAGTCATACTTAAGTGACAGTAACATCAGTTAAAAAATGCTTTAGATAAGGAAGGGAAAATATTTAATTTTGGGAAGGATAAATACTGTAAGCATAAAATATTTCGGCCAATGTGAGAAACAGTAAATACTGTAATCTCAAATCGTATAATTTGAATCCATGAATTAATTCCCTGCTTTACAAATTATTAAATATTGTGGAAAAGACTAAAGACTGTGGCCTCCAAGTTTTTTTTTAAAAAAAGAAAAATTTAGGTGGAACCTTTGCTTGTTCCACCTGTGAAGGCCTGGACACCTGCAGTGGTCACAACAACAGCTTCTGGGTTGTTTGGATTTCAGAATTTCTACAGAGAAGCTCAGCTGAAGCCTGCACAGCTCTCCCCTCCGGGTGACAAGGAAAAACTCTGCCGCCTTCTTCGTGTCAGCTCTGACAGTCGATGTTTTCCTGACCCAAGGAAAGCCTTTTCTGCTGGGTGAGTTGAATCTGCTAAATGGGATATTCAGTGCCAGCAGTGGAGAGCTATCACTGGGGAAATTTAACTGGTCAGGAGAATTGTAAGAGGCCAGTTCTGTCCCTTTTCTCTGGGAGTGTGGCTTGCAGTTTTGTGCAATTGCACCTGTGTTATTAGGGACTGAGCACGGGGCCTGCTGGATGGAATTACAGCCCTGCGGTCCTGCCTTATCTTCGTGGCTTTGCTCTAATGGCAGTCTCATTTCAGGACTCAAGCTTGGTCAAAAATTAAGAGTCTAGCTGATACAAGCAACTCATACGCTGATATTAACAACTCACACTGGCTGTAAAAAGTGTTTTGATGATACAGCTTATAGTAGTTTGTCGAGTAAAACAAATTGTTCTAGCCAAGGCATTTTCAGTCCGCATCTACACTTGGGATTTTGGTAGCAAAAATAGCACAAAATGTCATTGGTAGGTGTTCTGCCAAAAGCTTCTAGCCTGTGTTTGTCCTCAGATCATTTCTTTTTGCTGCATGACAGGTTACATCTGTTGGAAATATCTTCTTCTAACTTCTGGGGTTTTTTTTTTCCACTCAGAGCAGTCACGCCTTACTAGTGCTTATCCTCTACAAAGGCATAGAGAGGAGGAGGAACAGGAGCCTACAGAGGTGTGTGTTTCAACGCTGAACTTTATAAATGAATCTAAATGACACGGGGCCTCCTTCCACTGAGTTACTTAAGCACTTTGAAACAAAACACTCCCCTCCAAACGGTCTCAGGAGTCCACAGTACTTACAGGTGTAACTGGAGTTTCCATATTAACCCCTCAGCTGCCTACCAGCACAAGTGTACCTGCCAAGAGGAAATTAGGACAGGGAAGCGTTTGCTGTTTCCCAGGTGACAAAAAAAAATTCTTGTGAGGGCTTCTCAGGCAGTCACATTTAACCTCTGATAGAAACAGTCACCAGAGCGTTTAAAGCTCGCTGATACATCTAATGTTGTTTTACTGTGCTTTGTGGGCATTTAAAAACCATTTTGTGGCCAAAGTAATCCTTAGGAGTCAGTCACTGACAGAGGAGGTTCATCACTTCAGCTTGCACAGGCCCTGGCCAGCCCTCAGCCCCAACGCTGAGGAAATGTGCAGTGGGTGAGGAAACCTTTAATTGAAACAGCTCCCACAGAAGGGAGCTCAGTGAGGGAGCTTGTAAGGAAATAAGGACAAATAATGGATCTGCAGAGGGGTGCTGAGCTCCACAAAAGCAACTGAAGGAGTTTCAAAGAGATTTGAGAGTTTGATTACACGCTGGTGATACTCCTGCTGTAAGGTGAGTGGAAGTCTAGCTTGATCTAATTAGCAAAAAGTGGAACATGAGGACAGAACTGACAGTGCTGGGATGTTTCAGGAGGTGCTGTCATTTAGCAAACGAGACCAATTCAAAACTCCAGTGAGAGAAGAGTATGATTAGAGAGGTTAATGAGCCCAAAGTCACCCCTTCTTTTCAAACTCTAAATTAAATCTGTTTCTGAAAGTTGGTTAAAATCGTGCCCATGTATCCATGGAACACTGGATTCATAATTTTGCCTGTTAGTACAGGATTGGTATCATTCAAATTTACAATTGTATTTGGATTGTTTTGGTTATCAAACTGTAAGAAGGTGCATGGTGAAACATGCAAAATTTGCTAGAAATAGATTCTAAAAACAGCTGGAAAAATTATGTTGAGATTCATCAGTGGATCACAACTTGGGGTGATATACACCAATTTAAGTTTGCAGATAAAGTATGGATTAAATCAGCATGTATATAATGTGCTTTTTTTTTGTTAAGCCATTTTAGAGTTTGTATGGTTAAGTAATCAACAAGAATGTTTATCAACATTTACTGTCTATTTATATGTTAATAAAATGTGTAGAAATAGCTCTGTAGGACTTTTTTTTTTAGGAGCTTGATTAATATTTCTAAAATTAGTAAGCAGTAGATGTGATGAGCAGCTCTTGAGTGCTATAATTTACTACCATTGACACCCACCTACTTCTTCCGCAGCCCTAAATTATATGGCTCATTACTTAGAAGACTGAGAATTGGTGGTGTTGTGGTAGTAAATCCAGTGTTAAGTTTTAGCACTTCTGTACAATAAGTCTGGCTTCTCCAACTAATTAATTAAAATTCTGACTTCACATCCTAACCATCTTTATTACAAGGATTGGTCCTAAATAAAGGTTAAACCCAAGCAGACACGTGTTGAAAATACTGGAACAAGTAGTGAGAAAAAATAGCAGAGTACGTGTAGTTGTGCAAGTAAATAAAGAAATTCTTTGTTATTTTTGGCAAGAGGTGGAGAAGCATGTGATGTCCAATTGTAGCTGTAGCCAAGGATTTATCTTGGGGCTAAATACTTTATAGGCAAACAGTAATTCCTTTTTTTGCCCCACATCAGCTGAACACTATTTCAGTCAAGAATGCCGTTTGCAGAAGTTGACGAGTCCTACAACCAACCACCAATATTTAAGTGATGTATAATGTTAGGTCTGTGTTGTTACTGGGGGTGTATCCTGTTATTTTCTGAAGAGTTGAGCAAGGCAAAATGCTGAGCTGCAATGCAGGGTGCAACCAGTCAATACATTTGCTCCATGCTGTTACCTCTGTAGCTAGTGGTGTGTCTGATGGGTTTGGGCTAGCGTGGCAGGGACTGCTAGCCAGGGAAGGATGTCAGACCAGATCTGGAAGGTTGGTGCTTCACAGTTATTTTCAAGGCTGGCCGGGGAGCTCTCTTCGTCTTGTAAGGCCAGAGCACTCGTTTAAATGAATTGGGAGTTCACATGTTCATTCTCACCTCGTCATTTCCTAAGTTCCAGCTCTTGAGAGTCAGGCCTTTCTCTTGGCCCCAGTGTGCTGATCATTAGGTCCCTTACTTATCCGTGAATGAGTGCTATGGGAGTTGGCAGCTGACGAGGCTGGAGGAAGAGCTCACCCTTTTGGGGTGTGGTGATCGGGATGGCCAGCACCGGAGAATTATTGGGGGTTTTACACATGCTCGTCCGAGAGCCCCCACAAAACACGAGGCTGCCTTCATGCAGGTAGCGACAGAGCGGGACGGGCAGAGAGGAGAGTTCGCGGCCGGAGCGTCTCAACTTGTCCTCCCAGGACTTCCCGGGGGGGACTGTCAGCCGGCACTGAGGAGGCTCCGCCGCCGCGCTGCTGCCGGGGGCGGTGATGGCCACGGAGCTGCCTCGGGCGGGCAAGAGAAGCGAGCGAGCGGCGG
>VYXD01000544.1:190531-202514 GCA_013397195.1 Hylia prasina
GAGCCTTGTATGGAGCGCCGGGGGGTCCCGGGGTGGCGCCCGGGCGCGGCCGCGGCTCCTCCCGCTCCGGGTGCTGCTCGGCCGCCGCCGCGGTGGCTCCTGGCAGTCCCGGCGGAACGCGACCCTCGCCCCCTGAGCCCCGAGGAGAGACCCGCGCTGGGGGGGAAGCTAGCGCGGCAAATGGTGCCCAGGGCCGCTATCACTAACAGCAACTGGAAAGGAAGTGGACGCTTTAAAATTTGGTCAGTTCCCAAGAACGAGCTCTATTAAAACAGCGGTTTGTTTGTCGGAGGCTTTACCGTAATGGTTGCGGCAGGGATTGTACGGGGTTTGTTCTGGATTCGTCGTGGTATCAATTGTAAAGCTGGCAGGTGCGTTTACGTGTGTTTAACGCTGTAGGAAATAGTGGTGAGTTTGTAAAAATTATTTTTATTTGAATCGAGCTTTCAGTTGTCAGTGTTAGGTGCTTACACGTATATAATAAAGAACTTTCTTTCGAGGCTGTACTTTTTTACTAACTGTTGCATCTGACTTCAAATGTCAGAAACTGCGATTGTTTCCTTTTTTGTTAACTTAGTTTATAGGACTCCAGAGCTTGCCAGACTTGCCAGAAATTATGTGGCGCTCAGATGTCTTTGCATCTTCCTGCTTGTGTACCGCCCTGTTTACTTCAGTTATTTTAATGTCTTTAAATTGTGGGAAAATATGTTACTCTGAGAGACGATTACATCAGATAAAGCTGCAGTTGTTGATAACAGTGTATGTTTCTGTGATTATTTATTTTCTACCCAGTGTTACCTCCCATGACATCGTTTGCAAAAAGTTTAAGCTCTGATTGGTGCCACCAAGTAGGAAAGCTCAGATGGGCCGCGAGGACTTACTTTCTGACACAATAATTCCTTAGCAGAGTTAATTTGCCAGAGCTTTCTATAAACTAAGTTTAAAATACCCACCGTAACTGTCTAACGAGCGTGGCAGCCAGCAGAGAGATTAATTAAGCACCTGGAAAATAGGTCAATACTGTATTACGAAGCGGCGTGGTGAGATGGCAGATAAATAGAGCAAAGTGTTAACGCGGATTTACCGGGGGGAGACTGATGCCGCTGGAGCAGCGGTGACGGCTTTATCTGCGCTGCCGCGGACCTTTTATGGTAGCGCGCAGTCCGGGGGAGTTCGCAGCCCTGCGGAGCCGGGGCTCGGACTTTTCACTCCCTCCACTTCTTCCTGGGGGCTCCTCTTGTAGCTGCTCGCTCAGACTGTGGCGCAGCCTGCGCTCCGAAATCGTTTGTTTTCGTAGATAGATTTGGCTGGGTGTTCTCATTCCCGTGGTGGTGGTGGTGTGTAGCTCTCCGGGCTTGGGGACGGTTTGTAATTGGACAGATTCCACGAGCTGGAATAAAGTTTCATTGAAAAATGGCTCGGGAAGCTGCCCCTGCCCTGGGGTCTCTGCGGCACTTGTGATTTTTCTTTGTTTCAGGTTTTTTGTGTTTGCCTGTTTCCTCCCTCCTCTCGTTCAAACAACTACCTACAGAAACAGGGAAATGAGACTGGCTCCTGCATAACAAGATAGCAGAGACAAAGACAGGGTGTGGGGAGGAAGACTGAGCTTGCAACTCATCTTTCAGAACTAGCTGATGGAAATCCTAGAATTTGCATGTGCTGTCCTCCAGTTTGTAGCAGTTGCTTCCAAACAAATGTTGTTTTGGAGGTGATTTTTCCAAAAGCATCTGTCGGATTGATCGCATCCCTTGAAGGGGGTGGGAGGCTGAGGAGCACTTCCAGAGGCAGAGGGTTGGTTAGCTCACCAGCCCTTGGATGGAACAAAACTGACTGTGCTAAATTCTTGTGAAAACCCCAATCCAAAGGTGTAGGAATGTCCGGCTGTGTTTTTCCAAGCTTGCGTGTTTAGGTGTGTATACTCCTCTTTGTACTATGTCAAGGGATTGCACACTTCCTGTCTTTACAATAGTTTTATTTTTTGCTTCTATAGGTTCTCTTTCTTGTGTTTTCCCTTTTGCCAGTGTGCTGATCATGGCAACAAAGGCCCTTTTGACAAAGTGGTGCGTTTTGAAACGGGAATTTTGTAGTTGGCTTTCTTGTTTGTGGGGGGGAGAGGAGCAGCATTGGTAACGGGAGCAGCGTTGTCATTTGAGGCTGAACATGTATTTTGGAGGAATGTTAAATGCAAGGAGAAACTGCTTTTAGTGGAGCTAAATTTGGCTGTTGCAGTGTGGGGTGTCGTGGCACATGAGTGCTGTGCACATACAGAGTAGTTCCTGCAGGCAGTGTTGCTTTCTGCACAGAACTTTGGGGAATAAAGCGAAGGACAGAGAGGCCTTCTTATATTTTTTTATTAGATCAGCCTTGGCTTTTCTGAATATATAAAATGATTTCATCTGATCTGCAGGAGTATTACAGCTGTATTAAACTGCTCTGACTGACAGAAGTACGAGTTGGGTAGAGCAGGCCTGATAATCACCTGGTGATCCTTGGTCGAGGGAAGAATGTGGAAATAGCATGGTGGTGCTACCAACATTCCTCTGTCACGAGTTTGCTGTTGAATTTTGTGAAATAATATCCACCCTTCCGACTTCAAAAAAGCTTGTTTGTACCATTTTGTGCTTTCCAAGTTCCTAGGTCACCGAAATACTCTATTTCTCGGGATCCCTTCACTGACAATCGGAGGTGGAGTGGAAGATAATGTATAACTTTCAACAGGTCCTGGAAGAGAAGCTCATTATTTTGGGTAGGTATAGGGTGGGACTTTAGGTATATGCAATCATATTTCAGAACCCTGGCTGGGCTAAATGTAACACCAAACATGGAGAAAGGAGCAAGGATGAGCACTGAGCATGTTCCAGATGCCTGGTGTGTGTGCAGTGCACCTGAAAAGACCATGTAACTCCATTTAAAGCAACGTAAAATAACTGCTGCTATGATATGGGTTAGTAATGGCTTACCTTTTCTGACTTCTACAGGCAGTGAATACCCTCTGTTTAATCTGAAATAACCTATAATGAAGGATAAAGCCTAGAAAATCCTGTTACCTGGTCTTGGCTTTCCCCACCCCCCTTTAGAGACTGTTTTAATTTAGAGCCTCTACCTCTTTTACAGAGTTTTAGAGAAATTGTAGCTTTGTTTTGCTTCAGTCACTGAGCTTTGAATGAGAGGTGAGCAGGGGAAACAGCATGTAATTGCGAAAGTGGATTTTAGTTGGTAACTTTATTTGATAATGTAGTGTTTCCTATGGGCTAGGTTCTTCCCCCAGTTCTTCAGTTGTTTTATTTCAGTGTAGTGAATGTTGAAAAAGATGGCAGGAGTTGGTGTGAATCCTGATTTTAGGTGCTGTTTGGGAATAATCTTTGCGAAGTTTTGTAGTTTTTTTTTTCATGGTATATCATATTTTTTCCATACAGCATCTTAATACTCTGCTTAGTTTTTTGAGAGTAGGTAAATTTCTGACAAAAGGGAGTTAATCTCTGGTGTAGCAGCAGGGCTTGGAAAAGGAAGAAGAACCAAATAACTGAACTGTTTTTTAAGCAAGTCAACTCAAGTAGTTTAGTTATTTTTTTTTTTTTTTTCTTATGCTGAGACTTGGAGTCAGTGTAATTTCAAAATACCTCTCCCAATATTATTAACTTTACATATTTATTAGTTCCAGCATTATGTAAACTTTTTGTACAGTCTTTTTTATGCTATGTTTTTAGGAAAAGATAAGGAAATTATTCCTTTTTTTTTTTTCTTCTTTTATCCAGCTCTCTTATGCTCTACAGTATTTGGTATAACAGGAAAATGCTAAGCTCGAGTTCTAAAACAGAGCAATAAACTAAGATGTTGTCAAACGTCCAAAGACAAAACAGACATAAGAAATATTTTCCTATCTTTTAGGATGATCAAAGCTACAGCAACTCCCAATATTAAAAACGTAATTGGATTCTTATGTGCAGAGAACTTTTTTTGCATTTTAGGAGGAGCCCTCCCGTCAAAGAAGCAATCTTTAAAATCAGTAATCTTAAACTCATGCTTTCCATTCTTGCTGAAATAATGTAACCGTTCTAGAAACCTTTCAGTGCTTTTTAAAGCATGTTACAAATTAAGTACAAATAACCTTATAAATGTAAAAAGTGGGTTATTGCCAAATGAAAGTCTGCTTTTATTTGTATGAGCATCACTAGATGGATCCATTTGGTGCTGCAGTAACCACCCATTTAGGGTAAGTGCCGGAAGACTTCCTGGCAAGAAAGCTCAGGTCCTGACACCTGTGCTGAATCCCATAAACACCCTTAAAAGAGGAGGTTTTGGAGATGATTGGAGATGCCCATGGCCACTTTTCCAGGCCTGTTGGATTTCATAATCCACTGGTCTGCGTGTCTTGTGCTCTTCTCTGTTCTGGAGGCTGAGCTGCTCTGGGTCACCACGCTCTGCTGTCCTGCAGCTGTTCTTTGTGTGACCAGGACACTCAGCTTCCAAGGAACTTAAATTTCTGGGTGAGGTAAGATTTTTATCATGAAGCTTTGCTCGGTTGTTACCTTGCCTTGGGGCAAGAAGCCACCCACCACTTCCTGAGAAAACCTGCTTTGGGTTATTTTAGGAGTTTTTCTTTAGTTTGGCTTGGCTCTTGGTTGTGAACTGTGAGATGGAAGTGGATCTCCTTGCCTTGTGCTGACCTCATCTTGCAGTGGTGAAGTGAGATGGCAAAACTGATCCCTGGGCAGGAAAAAGTGCCAGGAGAGCAACTTCAGCCGGGATTGCAATAACTGGTGCAGCTGTGCTTTGTGTGGGGCTGGAGTGTCCTCATTGCAAAGATGTTTGCTGCTTTTATTAGCGTGACCAGATCCCTCCAGGCCTGTTCCCTGGGGTCTCTGGGTGTCAGCTGACATCTGAACCTCTCCCTGTTCCTGCTGGGATAGACTGAAACAAATGCCTGCCTGCAGAGAGGACCTACTGCAGGCTCAAGGGCTGGATGAGCAAGCTCACCCATCAAGGCAAAAATGCAGAGAGAAAACTACTTCAATACCAATAATCATTAGGAAGTTTATAAGGGGGGAAAAGAAATTTTTCTCACTGGTGATCTAAGCTCCCCTTTGGAAGACACGAATAACCAGTAGTATCAGGTATCCATAAAAAAAATTATATACACTTATTTTTCTAAAGCTTTATTAATTTGCTTTTGCAAAAGTAATTTACTTTTTCATATGTAGATAGAATAAACAATTCTTCTCTTGTGTTTCCACTGTCTCAACATGTTTACTGCTTTGTTTTGGTCCTTTGTGAGCATTTTTTTAAAAATGCTGTGTTAACTTTTACCAATTCCACTAGTTTAAGTAAAATATGTTAATGTTTTCCCCTCTTTCCTATGGTTTTTTCTGTGTTGGCACGACTGGTGCAACTTACACAATTTCCAGGAGGATTTTTAGATGTTTCTTGTAAGATGCCATGCTGCCTTTTTGAATGAAGCCGTGGATGTGCATTGTCTTGTCAATATCATCCTTCTTGTGTTTTTCCTAGAAATTTTGGTCATCTGCTACTTCTTGCCCCTTGTCTTTCAATTCTTCCTTTTTCCTGTTGTTTTTAACTATTGGACTTGGTTCTTGTCTACGGTCTGTGTATGCCAGTTGAGAAGTTTTTTCCTGCAGCTTCTTTTTGAAGATTTGTAGGGATTGGGTGTGGGTAGGAGAGTTACTCGAATAATCTTTATTTTTCAGCATTTGAATCTGTTAAATACGGGAATTTTGGTGTTTGAGATCTTGTGAAGCCCTTCAGAAGGAATCAGATTTGTTGCAAAGAGGAGAAAAAAAGCTCTTTGTCTCCTCTTTCCTTTTAATACCAACTTATTTTGTGATTCACGAAATTAGGTAGTATTCAGCCTCATAGGAGTGGATTGCTTTCATGAGATACTAAAGAGTGATTTTAATAACTTTTCTTTTTTATGGCTTTTGTAAGGATGCTGGGGGCTGGCTTCATGCTTTGGGCTGTGTCAGCTCTGAGCCCGGCAAGAAGACATGGTGGGAAGTTTTCCCAATAAATGCTTTGGGAACTCTTTGTGACAGATGCTGTTTGAGACTAAATGTGTTTTTAAAACTCTGTCACAGAGGTGTCCAAACATTCTTTTGAAGATTAAGACAAGAGTGGCTGTTAGAAGTTTATTTATGTTACAAGTGGAAAGATTATTAAACATGGAAGGGAATACAGCAGAGAAAAGATGCACATTATGCACATTTATCAGTATTATGATGCCCTCCAGGTAGTGGGTCATGTGCTGCATACAATTGTACCTTCTTTTCACATGCTTTCTGTGTAGTTAAATCAATAAGTTTCTTTGCATAGGGGAGGGGAAGAAATTTCTTGCCCTGGTGGGAAACGTTATAATATGGGTTATTACAGTTATTGATTCATTAAGAGGCAGAAGGCTGATCCTTCTGGGAGAGAGAATGGATTTCTAATGCACAATATTTACCTGTAGGAAATGCTGCTTCCTCCACATCCTTAGCTGAAAGAAGTGGTAAGCACCTTTTCCCTTTATTTTTTCTTTACTGTTCTACATATGCCATGTCCAGATTATACGGCTGTTTTCAGCAAGCAACCAATGCTATTTTCATGACGATGTTGCTTACTAGGACAGAAACCACCTGTTATGTAAAGGCAGAATATTCAAACCACTTTTAAATAGCGAATTTTTATTAAGGGAAAAAGACTGGGAATTCACAAAGGGTTTTTTTTTCTGTCTGTGTATGTATAAAAATACCTTCCAAACATGTGCTTACTCTGTGTGTGTGGTTTACCTCAGTCTGTACATGTTTGAAAGTTGTTACTGGATGTAGCTGGGGCAACTGACCTGAAAACTGCAGCAGAAGAAGATCAATCAAGATAAGTGTGTTGGATTAGATGCCTTAATTATTTTACAGTTAAGTCAGTTTTAAAGCAAATAAAGGCTTCAGTTGTTATTTACTCTGACAATTTTCTTGCAGAGGAAGTTGAATATGCCCTAGGTGTGCTGTCTTGACAACTCAGTAACCACTTGATAATGACATTCTTGTTGGTCTTCTTGGAAGAGGGACTGACTTTTCCATGTATTTGAGCAAAGTTTAAACTCAAATATTACTTTCTACCAGGTAGTTCTCAATGTGTAGGAAACAGTTTTATTCACCTCCTTGGTACAGGAGAGCCTGATTTGCAAATTTTTGCATTGCATGTCAGACTTAATGAGCTCAACAGGTTTTTTTTGTGTGTGTGCTGCAGACTTAATGTGCTGATCCTGTGGGGAGAGCAGGAATTTTGCATTGTTGGTTTTGTTTGTTTGCTTTGTTTTTTGATGCTTGCTTGTTTGTATTTGTCCAGGTGAAAATCTTTTGTAGTGAGAGGAAGAAGGATAATTTTGGATGAGTTTCCTCCTCACTGAGTAGTTGAGAGGACTTGATGAGCTCTATGCAAGTAAGACCCCTTCATGTGCATGCATATATGCTGCCAGACATTGTGAAGGGGAAGTGGCATCAAACATCTACATGTATACACTTACAGGAGCTGCATTTGATATTGTCTAGAGCTATTCTAAAATGAAGCTTCTAAATAAATTGCTTAGCTTGGTTGGCCCATTTCTAGTTCTAACAAAAGCCCAGCATTCTAAAAAAAATGCAAAATTAAGCAATTGCATAAAAATAAAATTCTGGAAATAAGAAAGGACTAAGAAGGAATTTTCTTCTTTTAAATACAGTGGCATTTGAACACTTGATATACGAACAGGCAGTTTGAGCTAATCCTCTCTATCAAATTTTATTTCTGCTTCAGGGAGGGTGGCAAAATCTTTTGGAAATACTTAGGGCAATGGAAAAAGCCTTGCCTCTCTGCTTGCCTCGGTCCCTGCTGCTGAATTGAAGGGTGACAGACAGTAGCAGTAGTTTGAATAGATCCTTCAGCACTGCTGTCATGCAGAAGGTGTGAGCTCTCCTGGACTTTTGTTAGGGACTTTTATTTGAGTGTGCCTACTGTTTCCAGGTTCAAAAAGAATTAGTCTTCTAAAAGAAGAGATTAGGCTGGCGAAGCCCTGGCTGGTTGAAATGTGCTGTTTATGTTGATGGTGGCACATTCTGATTTGGAGGGCATGTTCTCACTGGGGGCTGGTAGCCAATACTGCACTGCTTGTGTTAGCTTTCCAGTTGCACAACAGCAGCTTGCCCAAAGGAAAAAGAAATGCTTCGAGTATTGTCTCATTTATCTTTTTAGCTATGATTGCAGTCATATTGGTATCACAAGATTTAGCTTTTGATATTTGTGGAAAATGTGAATAAAGCAATTGTGTTCTTGAGCACTGCTACTGGTGCTATGGCAGCGTTGAGTCATAGCAGTTCAGATATTTTATGTAAAATATGTTTGTGCTCAGTGTATGGCGTCAGTTCTGTTTCCAAGTGTCGAGACAATGGTGCAATTGAGACTGGTTTGTATCACACTTAAACCAACTGATATTTTCAATTTCTGCTATCAGTGCAACATTGGTGGTGTCTGATTAAAAATATCTCCGCTGTTGCACAGACGTAAGCCAGCTCTGCAACATTTTTTTCAGTGGTTAGTAACTAAGTTCTAGGAGGGCAGAGTTGGATCATTGTATCATTTGCTTCCCACTAAAACTCTCTCAAGCTTGGAGCCAACCTTTGGCCTTTCAGCCTCCACCTGTGCAGGAGTGAGGTTTCATGTCGGGCAAAGGCTGCGTTGGCTCAGCTGAGTGCCCTCGGTGTACGATGGGCCAAAATTCCTGAGCTCTGAAATACGTGTGTTAATCAAGAATGGTAATGACTTCTTTTGTCATTAAACGGCATCTCTGGTTGCTGCCCCAGAACTGGGTGTTGGTTTCTTTGGTGAGGTATCATCAGCTGTCTCTGATCTCCCAGTTCTCTGTGGGGGAGTGAGTGTGTGCCTGTGCAGTGTGTGTCCAGAACTGCCTCTGTCGTTGTGTGAGGAAACGATTGACATGCCATAAGTTACCTGGAACACCTCGGTGCTTTCTCCTTTGCTCTCTCTTTTCTGTGGGTCACAGATCTGCTCACAGAGCTGGTTTTGAGGTGGCCAGAGGGTGGGAGTCCCTGGGCTTGTGTTTCTGGACGCTTCACACTCTCTGCAGATATGTTTTCCTTTACAAATTGCATGAAACCTCAATTGCCAGTGCTTTGTTATTAATTGTACAGCTGGAGTGAGGGAATTCCTCAGGGTGAACAGGTCATGGGGTATGAAAGTACTTGCATCAGTACAGCTTGTTCAGCTACATATCCAAAATAAACAATAACACAGAGGTGCTGCTACTACTGGTAATAAACTTTGGTCTGTGTGGAAAGAGAGGGCAACTAATTCAGCTTTGTATTTACTAAATAACTTGAGAAACTGAGTGGTACCTAATATAAAAAGAACAATTGTTTTACCTGGAAAAAATGACTGTTAGTGTCCTTACAGTGTTTCCAAAGTGATGCATCATGTAAACAAAACATTTCATAAGTGCCACTGCTCAAATTGTGCATTTTCTGGAAGTTACTGAGCCTTTAGAAGGCCTCCCTCGATACCCAGCTGCACTGTGAGAAGGATGTGAGTTTTGGAACTGGTTTTTGCCCATGGAGGCCTGAAGGAAGTTGGAAAACAAGTTTTCTTGGGCTACAGTTTAACTCTGTTATTAGGTGGCTGCTGCTGGCTGGGCTTTTGCCTGTGGGGAATTTACTACCCTGGGACCAGCATGGTGATTGCACTGCTCTGGGAGGTGGAAGGAGCTGGGTATTTTGCAGACAAATGAAGGGAGCAGTGTGGCAATTTCTCCTGAATTTCTCCCTGCAGTGGCCTTATTAACCAGTTACTTGGCTACACACCCCCCTCAGTCTTGTGGAAATGTCACTGTATAGTTAATTATTAATGGTGGTCAGGCCTGGAACAGCCTGTGCTGCTCCAGGTTGTCACAGTCTGCCAAATCGGTCATGCTCCTGAGCTTGCCTGGAACTGCCCGAGGAGGCTGGAGACAGTAATCTTGAGAAGTAAAGAGCATTGTTACACTTAGGTGAACATCAACAAGATGTTAACCAGAGGTGCCTCCTTTTGCTGAGACACATCTGCCTGGTTCGCTGCTCAGTTTCTGTAGAGAGAAGCTGGGCTGGGGGGACAAACTGAAGTGCCTCCTGTTCACTGACATTACTTTGTGAAAGTGTATTTGTTAATTTTTTTAAAGGAATAAACAGTGAATTTACTTAGTTGAGATATGTTTGCTTCATTACTTTGTTCATACTTTTTTTCAGAAGCCCAGAATTCACAGTCTTAACTCCGGTCAAAAGTCACATGTTTTGTATAGTTTCATGTTGAATAAGCCAAGTTTTCCCAGTTCTCTCTGCTTCAAACCAAGAAGACTCATTCCTTTGAAGGAAGCCTATCTAGGGGTGGTAACAGTTGGTCGGTGTTTTGGGACAGCCTTTCTTCTGCACGTTCCCTGCAGTACTCACTAACAGTGAGGTGGGGTGCAGCAACCTCCAGTCAGAGAATACAAGCTGGAGAACTCCAGAACCAAATTCAGCTTGTGTGTACCACTGCCCAGGAGCGGTGCTGGAGTGCTGGAGTGAAAATTTTACACTCTTCTTGCACTTGGGGAAGGAGAAGAGGGCTTTAAAAATATGTGTGGAGGAATGGATAACTTCTCTGAGACTAAAACTGAAAGTCAAATGGGAAGTTACTCAAGTAGCCAGAGGCTGCCTGTGGCACTGTCACCTGGAAATTGCACTTTTCAGTCCTTCTGATGCTTGTGCTTACTCTGCTTTGGTTTGCATCTTGGAAGGGTCTTGTAGTGCATACATTTGCTTTTTATTTAAAATTAAATTTAACTGGAAGATGTGCAGCACCTGCTTATGTGTGTCCAGGCTCAAATAACCTCCCTGAAATGAGCACAGAAGATCTTCTTTCCTTTAGCCCTGGTTGTTTGGCTCTACACATCCCTTTATTATTCTGCTGCTGGGCTTGTTCATGTGGGTGTAGTCTGACCAGCTTCAGTTTGTATGAGGAAGCAGGAACAGTCTGATTAAGAAGTATGCAGAAAGATGTATGAACTCAGTGAGATGTTTTGTGACAGGGGGAAAGAAAGGTCCACTCTCTGCTAGGTGAAAATGTGCTGTGTATTATTTTCTTTTGCTGGGAGTCCTGCTTTTAAAAAAAAGGGCAACAACAAACCTGCAACACAATAACACTTTATTCTTTCAGGTGTAGATATTCATAGGATTGTATTGTAATCCAAATACCTCAAAACAGTTAAAAAAAAAAGCTTCCAAACCCCACAAACAAATCAAGCCAGTAAGAAAAACGGAACAAAAAACCAAACCATCCCCAACCACAAAAAACCCCACAACCCCAAACCAACAAAAAAACCCCCTTACAACACAGCAGTGCTGTTATAGTAGAGGGTGTTGGAGTGTTTTCCCATTCTCTTCAAGGTTTGTTGTGCAGCTCTGCTGTCTGTGAGGGTTTGTTTTCATCTGGGTGGGGGGAAATCAGTTCTCATTATCAACTTAGCTTCTCAAAGCAAAGGCCTGCAACAGCTGGTTGGGTTGGATAGTTCCATGTTGTTCTGATGGATTTCATTGCATACACCTTAGAGTGTGCTTCTGTCTGGAATGCCTTCTGAGCGTTGTCAGTGTGTGGCAGAGGTCTTTAAGCAGTCTCAGGTGTAGGATGCTGCAGGGTCTTATGTGCCTGTTTTCACAGGAACACCTTATTCACTGGTTATGTGAAGATACTGTAGCTTCTCCAAATGACACTGGCATCTAGAAGTGTATGTTTAGGAAAAGACAGGCAAAATGATGGGAGTAATGAAGACGCGTTTAGGGGAAGGTAAAACACTGTACAAGTCCATTTTTTTGTGTGTGGAGTAAAATTTTATTAGTTCAGTCTGTCATGATTGTATCAAAGGTTGTTCTTCAGGGTATGTTATCTCTTCCATTTAGTGCTCAATTTTCCATTTTCTTCAGGGTGGGTT
>VYXD01000544.1:202570-260915 GCA_013397195.1 Hylia prasina
TTGAGTTGCTAAAAATGTTCTTGTAATAACTCAGTAAACACTTCTTATCTGCAAACAGAGCTGTTATTGTGGTCAGAGCTCAGGGTCGTGGAGTTAAGGCCTGTAAGAAGCATGCTAACCCCAAAAGATGATAGTCTAGTTTTACTTATCCAACTGACATTAATGTTGAAGAGAAAGCTGGGACTGTGTTCCTTCAGACCTTCTGAACTGGCTTGAACAGCACGAGCTATAGGAAATTTTCACTTTTTAAATGTGAAAACCTGCGGGTGGTCCTCACAGGTTCCGGTGAGGATTTGAGTGGGCCTCTGGTCCCTCTGATGAGTTCTTGCTCATACTGGAGTGTTGTCCTATCTTCTGAAAACATCCTTTATTTCAGTGTAGCTTTTTCGAAGCAGTTATCATCATCATCTAGTGCCCTCAACTTTGGTGACATTGTTTTACACAGGCAAATACCTTCTCCAGAAGTTAAATGGAGCGGGATTTTTGCTGTTCCGTCAAGGCAGACCCAGGGCAGATGGACCTGCTGGGGCTGCTGCAGCTGGGCCAGATTCTCACCTGTGGGCCAGGTGTCCCCACTCCCTCCTGCTTGGGACCTGTTTCTGCCCAGGCCCTTCATGGGGTGGCTGTGCCTCTGGGCATGCCCAGCATTTAGATTTGTCTGTGAGTCAGGAAAGTGATTCTGGTCATCTGAACCCCTCTGTCAGCAAACTGAGATAACACACTAGTGTGTGTGCTTGAGAAGTTTCTTTGCTTTTGAAGTGTAAATTTTTTTTTTGAGTTTGAATATTTTACTTGTTTCATGCACATGTGTGTAAAAAGTAAGGGGATTGTGGTGAAAAAGCAAGCAGAGTATTTTTGGGTGGGAACCTCAAAAAGGTTTTAAGAAAACCCCCAAGCATTATTTTGATATTTTAGTATCTTTGGCAGATGTGGTATTTGAATCATCCCAGAACTGGAGGAATGGTGAGGTGCTGATAGAAGGTTTGGTGTGGCCTGAACTGTGCAGGTGCCACTGGAAGCTCCAGAGAGGCTTGGATGTGCATGTTGTCTGGGGCAGGTTTTTGGATATCTAAATAATATGATCAGGGTAAGTGATATATTTAAATAAAATTAGGACAGAAAAGGCAGTAAGATCTCATAGTCAATAATAACACATTATGCACCTTGTATGGGACGTGTTATTTAGGAGAGAAGTCAAGAGCTTGGGGAATTTTTTTCCTGTGTTTTGAGGTTAATAGTCAGTGCTAAAGCCTTGGTGTGATGCAGGAGGCCAGTGGCAGTCCCATCATGTTTGGTGGAGGGGGAGCCCAGCTGCTGGCTGTTTCCTGGCTGTCTCCAGCTTCCTACATCGTCTGGCCCTGAGGAAACAGCTTTGGGAAGGAGAGGGCTTTGAAGTTTTCTTCTGCAGCTGGGACAAAACCCATTAGAGGATTCTAAACCAAGGTGGCGGTATGATTATTTTAATTGCTCTTAAGATATCTAAATGTTCATTTGCATAAATCAAATCACAGCTTCAGAATAATTATGCTGTGCTTTTGGTTAGTTTTCATTTGATCAGAGTCACTGCAATGTCTAGCTCAAGTTTTATGTGACTCATCTGCAATTTAAATACCAATTACCAGAATTTTCATGTGCTTGGTATGATTAAGTGATCTAATTAAGGTATTATTGGTATTGAATTTGTCGCTGGGAGCTGATCAGACTGATATAAACCATAACTTCCCTGAAACCTCGTAGTTACACTGGGGTCCATTCAGAGCCTTTTTCTTAGTATTTAGCTTAACTACATGACAGAGGAGTTTTGGGCTGGTGTTTGACAGGTCTGGAGGGGACACTGTGCATGGAGGACACCTGGAAGATAAACTCAGTGCCTTTACCCCGATGACTGTCACTGATACACGAATTCTTGCAACGGGGTGGAATAGAGCTCAGGGAAAGCACCCGCCTTTCGTGAATGGATTAGGTTACTGTACCTCGTAAGTTACTGGAACCTTGTCGTTGTTTATGTGTACATACCCATGCCCCTCAAGTTATTTTGGGCCCCATCACATGGCTTGATCACTTTCATTTTCATCCCAGTGAAATTCTTTGATCTGTGGCAGTTGTGACATTTGTCTGTTCTTGGAAGCCTGAAGGTGTTTACAATGAGTAGGTTGGATACCTTGTGTAACAGGTAGCACTGACTGACAATTAAGAACTTCTGAGTTATTTTATGTCATCATTGCTAAACATTTGAATAGGTTTTTCAGTTGTGTTACTGAACACTGTGCTACTTTTGTGTGTAGAAATGGTGTGAGGTTTTAAATGACAGTTGAGTTTAATAGCACAACGGTAGGACCCCTGCTTGAAAAATGACATGTAGCGCCCTGCTGCAGCCTGTCTCAGTCCTGTGCAACCAGCTAAAGCACTTAACTTTGGCAACCTGCTGCTGCTAAAGTTCTCCTCTGGGCACTGGTAAGGTGTGAGGGCCTTGTTCTGGCCTAAGAAACTAAACAGAAAAGAACTTTAGAACAGCTCATTTGGAGAACATAATTGTGTCCTGATTTTTCTTTTAAAGTAGCAGCTGCTGGAAAGCTTGGAAATGTGCACAGTTTTCACTTGTTTTTTCTTTTTCTTTCCCCCTGTAGGTATGGCCTCACAAGTCTTGGTCTATCCACCATATGTTTATCAAACCCAGTCAAGTGCCTTTTGTAGTGTGAAGAAACTCAAACTAGAACCAAGCAGTTGTGTGTACCACGAAAGAACCTACCCGCAAATCTATGTGAATGGTAAAAACTTTGGAATTTCTCCCCACAGGGTTAGTACTTTCTTTCAGACTAAAAACCCATTTGATAGACCTCGAGGACAGAGCTTTTGGTTGCAGTCAAATGCCGTTGCTTTAAAAAATACTGCAGGTGCTACAAAAGCGTTGGCGGCGTGGGCGCAGCAAGCTCAGCTGGAGGCCCCTGGGGCTGGGACGCAGGGAAGCCAGTCGGAGATCCTGGAAGGAGCCCAGCGATGCGGGTTGAAGCGTAAGAGCGAGGAGCTGGACAGCCAGAGCAGCAGGATGCAGATCGTCGACGAGCTCTCCATGCTGCCTGCCATGCTGCAGACCGGCGTGGCCAACCCGGTGACGGTGGTGACCACGGCCGCGGCTCCCAAGCAGAGCGGTACCAGCGGGGACGGAGATTACCAGCTAGTGCAGCACGAGGTGCTGTGCTCGGTGAAAAACACCTACGAGGTTCTCGATTTCCTGGGACGAGGGACCTTCGGACAAGTCGTCAAGTGCTGGAAAAGGGGGACAAATGAGATTGTGGCGATCAAAATCTTGAAGAACCATCCTTCGTACGTGCGCCAAGGGCAAATAGAAGTGAGCATCTTAGCGAGACTAAGCACTGAAAATGCTGATGAATTTAACTTTGTGAGGGCCTATGAATGCTTTCAGCATCGTAACCATACTTGTCTGGTTTTTGAGATGTTGGAACAGAATTTGTACGACTTCCTGAAACAAAACAAATTCAGCCCTCTGCAACTGAAAGTAATAAGGCCTATTCTGCAACAGGTGGCCACTGCACTGAAAAAACTAAAAAGTCTGGGTTTAATCCATGCTGACCTCAAACCAGAGAACATTATGTTGGTGGATCCCGTTCGGCAGCCTTACCGGGTCAAAGTCATAGACTTTGGGTCTGCCAGCCACGTATCAAAGACTATTTGTTCAACTTACTTACAATCTCGGTATTACAGGTATGTGTCTCTCCCTTCAGTTTTTTGCCTGCTATGGAACAGGGTTTTGGCATTTCTTAAAGTTAATGGTTTAAATAATTACTCCTCCAGGTAACTAGTAAGAATAATTTGGAAAAGATGAAACCGCCTAGGAATGTGAAAATTATGTTGTCGGTTGCCATTTTGAATGTGAATACTTGCTTTGAATGCTTTTATAGTGTTGTCTTTTCTCTGGAAGTGTTTTCTGTTGCACTCTGAAGTCATCACTTACTGTTATTTTGAGACCTCTGAGACTGTTCAAAAGGAAAAGAAAAAAAAATATCTTTCACTTGCTTTGTTAGGATGTCTTTCAAGCCCTCCTAACACGATGGATGTTTTTTCTGTAAACAGCTGGACAGCGTGCTGGAAGTGCCATGTTTCTATATCCTGTTGCCAAAGATTATGTAAATGCCTCTGTTTTTCTCCAGCACTTGTAAATATTTTCCCTAGTTCTTAGAAACTCCATTCTGACTGAGTGCCTTCAGCAGCTGTGGAGTTCAGTAAACTTCTGGAGTTAGGGAGTGATAGGGTGCTTAAATATTTGGGGTGATACCAGAAGGGCATTTAAAGTGATTTTGGTATATATGATGTATATGGTATACATCCATTTTTGCCTGAAAATGGATGTATATTTTCAATAGTTTAGTTTGGTTATTTTTTTTAAGTTTTCTTTGAATAGCTACCCAATCTGCCTGACATTTAAAAATTATCAATATTTAGTCCTTTTGTTTTCCTTATAAGCTGAACTTGTCTTGATTGAAGATCTTTTTCAGTTCTGCTTTGCATCATTGGCAGTAGTAGGTGCTGTGTATTGCCTGTCTGCCGATTCAGTAAGAAGCTGGTAAACTAGGACAATGAGTACTTTGAAGAAAATTTTAAATATTTTCCAGCTATTCATGCTGGAAATGAAAACTTGTGCAGTGCAATTCTAGGCTGGATGAAATTAGTGATTGGAGTTCATGCCAGAAGAATCTATTTTTTGACTGTGGCTTGTAAACAAGAATGCTTCATGCACAGTGCTCACATAAAATATTCTAATTCATCACCTGCATTCTCTATTACTTAATTGCAAACCACAGCAGAGGATTTAAAAGCTACACTGAAGTTCATCAGGAGAAAACTAAATTGGGAAACGTTATGGATTGATGCATATCCACATTATGCAAAAACATATACAAGAGGGAATAAAAATTTAAATAGCTTGGGAGTTCTTTTTGGTGTAAAAGCTGTGCACTACTTAAGATGCTGTGGTTTTGGGCCTCTCAGGACAAATCAGGCCAGGCTTGCAAAGATGGCAGCAATTCTGAGAGGCTCTAGACAAGTGCAAAGGTTTTACCTTCAGCTGGTCTGTTTGAATCATAATCCAGCAGATATTCAAGATGCATGGTCTGAGAATGTTTCCTTACCTATTTTGGCTTTTTTATTTGTTGAAGCAACTACAGATTATCGTGAGCTATTGCCACTTTTCCCTCTCTCTCCCCAAGAGCTGACAAAGGGGAGGCTGTGGACTGCCAGGCTGGGTGATCCTGTTGTAGTACTTCAGCCTCAATTAACTACTTTAAGCCTTTTTTTTTGTTTCAGATGGCTCAGTAGACAAGACATTGTTCTTTTTTAGTTGCCTACATAAAAATGTATTAGTATTCTGTTTTACTTGGCTTGATGTTGCTTTGCACCTCTTGTTAGAATTCTGGCATGTGTATGGGCTTGGGCAGAGGTCTGTTGCTGTCAGGATCAGTGTGCAGCTCCTTGGCATTTTGGATGCCTGTGTTGCACTCAAATGTGAGTAGGTGGGGTTCCCTGTGGATGTTTATTCAAAAATATCATGCCCAAGAATAAGATTTGTGGGTGCATATACTTGCCTTGCCTCAATGTTGAATGATATGGGCTCATTATGGCATGAACACTTAAAATTTCCTAGTTGGTAAGTTATGCTGAGGTGCTTTGTAAATATTCAGGCTTCAGTAGATCGTACTCTTTACATTTATAGTTTTATAATCCTTCTATAAAGTAGCATCTAAGTGTGTAATGTTTGAAAATCAAAAGGACATAAAAAGAAGAAAAGTGGTTAGGGTCCATTTACTTGATTTTTTTTATATATATAAATATTGGTTGAGATAATTTTGAAAAAAAGCCAAACAAAAACAAACAAAAAAACCCCCCAAAACTCCAAGCAACTAAACTTCAGAATTATTTTCAACAAAAGTTTTTACTTCTGAACAGGTTTTCAGCATGCTGGATTTCATCATGGATGTGTAGCTCTCTACCAGTTGTGTAATTCAAACTAACTTTGTGTAGCCTGGCAGTTTCTCCAAATTTCTTTTTGTTCCATTGGAAGCATCAGACTGGTGTAAATAATATCAGAAAACAGGGATTTGATTCAAAAGGTTTTGAAATAGATCATGCTGGGGAAACTTGCACGAAAAGTCTTACAGAAGAATGAGAAGGGCCTTCAGAGAAGATCTTGTATTGAGATGGCATTTATTTTAACAGAGATTGTGCTTTTTATTAACCAAATAAGGAGCAGTTATATAAAAAATATAACTGTACTTAAATGCCTTTTCTATTAGAAGAGCCTGGGAGTGATAGTGCAGGTTTGACTTGTTTGACTGACATGTTGAAACAAGTTTTACAAAACCTAATAAAGAGAAAAGGTTGTTTGGTGGTGGTAGGGGTTTTTTTTGTTTGCTTGGGTTTTTTTTTCTTCCCAGTCTGATCATTGCTTCTGGGTTTTTTTTGTTCCTGAGACCACAGTGAACTAGTGATCATGAGAATGAAGAATGCCCCAAAGTCCAGTGTTAAGGTGTTTATTGTGAATTCTAGTGTCACTGTCTTGCATCTGTAAGAGGAAGTGACTTATGAGTTGGAAAAATGGGTAATAAGAGGATTAGGACTTAAGGAGGGAGAACATCATGTAGCCAGATGAATGGATAATGGGCTGACTTATCTTAGCCCGTAGCAGAAGGAGAGGTGACCTAATGATGACTGTTGGAGACATGAGGGTACTTTTGTATGAGGAGAGGTCCTAAACAAGTGAGACTAACTGAATTTTGAAAGGGTATAAGCAAGCAGAAAAATGGAGACGGACTGTATGGAGTGATAATGACTTGATGCTTTCTTGTTTCAGCTTTGTCAAGCAAAGAGAAAATAAGAAAATGGTTAAATGACATATGAAAAATAGATTTTTGACATTTTGTTACCTTTTGGAAGCTCCTGTTTGTTATATTGCTAGAAATTGTTGAGTATGGTTATGACTAAATACTAGCTACAATACACTGTCTGATGTCAAAATCACGGATGATTTTTTATTTGTTTTAAAGATCAGATGTTATCCTCAATGCTCTTTCCCTGAAAGGCAGTGTCTGTGCTTACATGCTCTTCTTATGCTGGTCTGGATTTTAATAGCTGTGGACTAGAGAGATCTGGTATTTGAAGCCATTTTCTGCTTCTGGCCTCACACGTTAAGACTGCTGACCTTTAATGAGTGATCTAAGGAGGTAAATAACTAAGCAGTGTGTACGTTTTCAAAAGAAAATACCCTTACGTGCAGCATAGGTGATCCAGCTTTTGTCATTTCTGGCAATGGCATGAGAAGTGTGTTGCTATCCTTTTGGTCAGCCGTGCCCCAGAGCATGAAATGGGGAGTGTTGCATCCCAAATGGAAAGCAGTGCAGGCTGTGGAGGAGGAGAATCAAAACATCTGTTTCTAAGTCTGGTCTCTTGTGCTCATCTGGCGAGGCAGAGAGTTTTCCCAGGGCATGGTGTTTCTCCCTGGAAGTCATTTTCCCTTGTTTTGCCTCTTTTCCTGAGGTGAGATGTCTTTGGGAAAGCAGGTATGAGAAGAGAGCTGTGTGCAATTAGCAGTAGCCTCCAAGAGGAGTGAAATGGTCAAGGTGGTGCTGCCCATCACCTTCAGGGAGCCAGGTTACCTTCTTTTCTGTTGCCATGGGAAGCAATGGCCTTAGTGCATTGCGTTCAGAGGTACCTCTTCAGGGAATTACTGCTTAATTTTTTTCCAAGGGGAATTACCTTTGTATTGATTTAATTTGGGTTGTCTTCCTAAGGGGATTTTGGAAATGACTCTTGAGTAAGCCTTACCGAACTCATCATTCACAAAGTCCCTCTAATACTGTGGATCTGCCAGCAGCCATTGCAGGCGTAGGAGTGAGTGTGCTGCTTTATTGCACAGCCTCCAAAGGGAGTTGAACAGTGGTTATTTTACCTCCTGTCTCCAAAGAAAACATCATCATCTTTGTGCTGTGTCAGATTGTGTTGTGAGTAGAGTGCAGCTGGAAGCTTGACTGAAAATGTGTTTCGAGGATAAGCACTTGGTTTCCCATCCAAAGGATGTTCCTTTTGGCATCCAGGGGTCTGCAGGCCAACTGTTGCTAGCATAGGCAAATGCATTGGGAAAACAAAGCAAGTGGGAAGCAATGTAACTCATCTCCAGATAAAACTGGGCACAGCTGGACCCCATAGGCTGGTGGGCAACTGCAGTGATGTGGCAGAGTGGAAGGTGTCTGGTTAATGCGAGATACTCGTAGCTCAGAAATGTTTTTCTTCATGTTTCGCTGGTGACAGCAGTAAAATACAATCCTGGTGTTCAGCACTGCACTCATAAGGAAAAGCAAATGATGTGAGTAGATGCATTCAGTGCAGTCACCTCATTCCAGAACTGGACTGTGATATTCTCCCTCCAGCCTTCCAACTAAGGGTAGTTGCTAATCAACAGGCTCGTTCCAGACAAAATGCCAAATGTCAATAGTGTTGCAACGGAGCTTAGAGAGATGGAAAAATTGCCCTTGGATGTGTTCCTGGTGGATGAGAGCAGGCTTTTCCCCCTCTCCTTCTCTTACCCTCCTCTCCCATGAAGATCAGAAACGACAGAGGAGAAGTGATAATAAGTGTGTTCTGTGGTCACGACACTTTTCACTTGCCCAGTCAGTTCTGCTGCAGCTCAAAGAGCAATTTGGTCTGATATGGGCTTTTCTGTTTTAAAGGGTTTTGGAAGAAGAATAAAGTAGTTGAGCTGTGTGGTTTAATTACTACCCGTGAGCTGGGCTCAGCGAAGTCTCTGTGCGTGCTCTGAGGCTGTTGCAGCAGGACAGCTTTTCATTTATGACTTTTGCAGCTTCATGCTAAGTTTCAGAACAAACCACCATCAGCTTGTGCTGGTTTTTCCCCCCCTCAAATTTATATGCAATTTACTTAACTTCTTGTTCTCCTTTCTTACATGCACTCCTTCAAAATTAGAAAAAAAATTCTCATGGCCATAAATTCCCAGAGAGGCTTGTTTTTTTTCCCTGGCCTTTGTAGCTTGGTTAGATGTGGTCCTTGTCACTCCAGGGACTCCTGAGAAGACAGGGTGACTCTCCCTGGAGTGGGTTTTGGAAATTGAATGTTTTCTTTCTGTAGGTTTGGGTTGTCAGCAGGATGGGCTGTTTTGACTCAGTTAACACAACCGTTGCATCTGAGTAGCTCCACGATTATCTTCCCCTAATTTCAGGTCAGCATACAGCTTCTGTATGTTTAAAACAGCAGTTAAAAACCTGCATACAAATAAATATCCCTCTTAATACAGCTTTTCTTTAATGAGCAAGGGGAGAAGTTGTGCAAAGCTGACATCTCGGGAAGCAACTGCCTTTTCAAGTTCACCCATTGCTGTCACAATACTTGAAGCTTCTAAATGAGCTTTATCTGGAGTGGGGTGTCTTGGGGTTTTTTCTCATTTCACAATGCCTAAAATTCTTGCTCAGTATTTATTAAATTTTGGGGTTGATATGTTTAAATGAGAAGCAAAGCTCTGTTAATCAATTGATTTTTCTGTCAGTTTGGGAAGCGCAGTGCGAGAACAAGCTAAAAGTGCCTCTGTAAACAACTTACACTTCAACATGCTAGCAGATGTTATTCTATCACTTTGAACTGTGCATCACTGAAGTGTATTGGGATATCTTAAAATAGTCAGGGGTGGTGGCCAGAGACGGTAGACTTCTATAGATGGCGAGGCTGTTTCGCTGCTGCAGTGAAATAAGCCAGAAGTACATGCTGCTGAGGTCGTTTGCTTGCTCAAGGTCAGCCTGTTCAAAGTCAGCTGCTCTGCTGTGAGCATGGTTACTGTCAGTGCTATATGTAAGAGAGTCCTGATAATGTAAGGAATTGCTATTACAAGTGAATTGGGACACTTAACAAGTTTTTTCCCCCCTCTTTAAAGTTGCAGAGCCGCGGCTGCTGGTTTATTTCCTTATCTGAGCAAACGGAACTTAATGTCAAGATAAGCTTTTGTGGCTTGTGTCTGTGAACAAATTGTTTTATTGATTTGGCAGGACTTTGTCTGCACTTTTTGCATACTGTTCATTGTTTTATTGGACTCCCATTTTAAACTTCTACTTCATGATTAATAGGACCTAACAAAAACCATTACAGGTATCATCTAGGAGTGGCAATCGTAGCTCATCATAACTTCATGTTTATGTAGCTATTTGATAACAAATATATTTTCAATTCTCTATTTTCTAGTCAACATAATGTAGTTATCTCATGTTATTGTAGTTATCTCTAATACCTTATTATTCTCTGTTCATAGAAGCACAGAACAAGAGTAGATTTTTTGGTAATGGTGTGGGGTTTTGGTTTTATGTTTGGGATTTTTTTTTTTTCAATTCTGTAGAAAGGAGTGTCCAGATTACTTTAATTTTGCAACTTTTTGTGGTTTTGTTTTTTGGGTTTTTTTTAATCCTCTCTGAAGATCCAGAGGAGAATCATGGGGATGGGAGTGGATGAAATGGCATCCAGCCTTCATGCTGGGTTTTTTCCTGAGCTGGAGATTTTCTGAGTAACATAACCTGGGATAATGCATGAATCATTTGAAGGTGCTACATGTCTGCTGGAGATGCTAGTACTGTCAGCCCAGATTTCAACATAAATCAGAGTTCAGGTGAGGGTTGCCTTAGTCTTTAGGTTGCTTCAGTTGAACAGAAGGGAAATTCTTTCATGGTTCTCATGGCAAAAGAGCTCTTGGTTCTTGTTACATTTCATTTTTGCTGAGGTTGAATGATAAGACCTGTTTGCCACAGCTAGAGGTTTGGGAAGCAGCTTTTATTTTTCACACTTTAAAATAGATCTACTGAAACATGATCCTTTTTTTTTTTTTTTCACTGCACTGATATTTAAGTCACAAAGACCTCTTCATCGTACGTCTGTGCGTACGTGAGTGTGGCTATATCAGATTTCTGGGTTGCAGAAAATATCAGCGGTAGCTGCAGTGCTGTGTTTGTAAATATTGTGACAAATTGCTCCCACTGGGCCTCTCTTGCAAACAGGGCTGTGCATTCCTGCTGTAAGAGCAGGTAGTACTAAATCTGGACAGATGTGATGGAAAGACAAGCCTCTGCACCAGCCCCTGTCTCTTGCACCTGGCATCCTTGGCTTCAAGGGAGAGGTGGCTCCTTCTGCATCCGTGAGTCCCGCCAGGAGTGAAGAGGATGGAGCAGATATGTTGGAAGTCTGTTGACTGGAAAATCAAGCAGGTTGAGCAAGCACAGATCAATATGTGAGCATGTTTAGGATGCTTAACACTCACATGGAGTCAGACCGAAACCGGCAATAAAATACTAGGGAATTAAACACAAACAAACACAAACATTAAACAAATCACTGACAGGAGAGGGAACTCTTGTGAATTCAGGCTCTGATTGGAAAGTGGTAGAGGTGTCTGAGATAAAAATAAGTATTTGGGATGTAATTAAGTAAAATAAAGTCTTAAAGTATGAAAAGAAGTTGCCTGAAATGTTTGGACTGTTAAATTTTATACTGTATATTTGAAGATCCTTGGTCCTACCGTCCTAGCTATTGTTTCCAAGGGGTTTTTTTGCTTGTTTGGATTGTTAATAAAATAGCTTCTAACAAGTGAAATGGGATTAGAGGGCTGCGAGAAACAAGCTGAAAGCATTTCATAGGTAAGATTTTCAAGCAGTTGCATTTTACCTTAAAAACATTTCCCCCTTTGTGAATACCAAGGGGGATATTTCAGTTGTCCCAGGACAGTGCAGCAGGCTCTCACAAAATATCATCTCTATATGTGGTTACTTTTTTTCAGAATTACACTATTGAATTTTCATTAGTCATTTGAATGCCTTCTTAGATGTTTTTGAGAATGATAGGGTCTTGCCCTTGTAGTGAATCTTTAAGTATTCAAAATGTTTAAATCACCCAATACTTCATGAGTCTTTCACAAGAGTGCACTTCATTGTTCCAAGTGTAGTGCACAAAACCTTTTTCAATGTTGAAGATTCAAAATTAATGTGAATTACAAATGTCTTTTAATTGTCAAAAATTGATTTTAGGAATTAAATTGAAACAGATTTTATCATTATTTTTGTTACTTTGTCTCAATAAAACTTAATTCCGCCATAACTTTCAAACGTGCATTTCATGGCTTCTTTGAAAAACTGCTGGCATCACCTCACTTATGTACAAGGCTTTTGTGTAAATATAACATTACATGAAGCTTTTAAACCGCATGTTACTGTTTTTATCAACTGAAAAACTGCTGGGCTGTGCTGTAGGTCATCACTCAGTAATAGTACTTGATTCTTGCAAGAAAAATATGATGGCAAAAGCCATGTTCACACTAACAGTATTTGGATGTTGTTCTTGGTGCCCTTTTTTTGAACCCCAGTTTAATATTTAAATTTTTGAGCTCCTGATTTTTCTTGCTCTTTCACTGCTTGCCATCCAGTCAAGATCTAGTTTGGCTTTTTTAAATATAAATTATGCTGTATGTCTACGCATATTTTGTTGAGTGTTTTTAACATCTTGAAGTATTCTTCAAGAATGCAAAGTCTCCCCAGAACCTCTTCTCCAGGCTGAGCACCCCCAGCTCTCTCAGCTGCTCCTCATAGGATTTATGTTCTAGATCCTTCAACAGCTTTGTTGCCTTTCTTTGGACACACTCCACATGCTGGCTCTGCACTGTGTGGAGATGCAGCTGGTTTTGGACACTTCACCTCTGTGGAAAAGTAGCTACAAGTAGAGCAGAGGGCCTCAGCATTTTTGGTAACAAGAGCTGGAAAGTAGAACAGGAGGATGTAATTTGTAGATTATACGGTATGGCTTCTGACTGCTCTGGTTTTCTTACAGCCTTGAATTATTTCAACGATTTACAGTAAGAAAGTATTCTTAAACTGAAAGCTTCCCTGTGCACGCAGAGTATTTGGGACATGTAGTTGATGTCTGTCTGACTGTGCTGTGTAACTTCTGCAGAGAGAGGCACTAAAAAAAAGGGAGTGCTTAACTGATTGTCAGATTTATTTCTGCTGATTTTTAACTGGTCTCTTGGCCCTGCCATGAACTGAGCCTTCTCTCACTGAGTTGACAGTGATCTGTTTTTTTGTGGCCAACACCACTTACATCCCTAGTGTTGCCTCGCTTTATGTAATTTTCCTATTTGATGTAGTGTTTAATACAGGCAGCAGTTGTTTAGCTGCTAAAAGCCTACCAAAAAAAAAAAAACCAAAACCAACCAAACTTGAGAAACTAACTGATATGTAACAAGGGAAAAACCCTGCAACCCTGCAGGGTATTACATAGCAGGATAATTAGGAATTAGCTTGTGTCATTAGTGCCCCAGTACTCCACCCTGCCCTCAGAATGACTGTCCCACAGGGATGGTTGCTGGTGGAGGTGCCATGTGCCATTTGGGATATTCAATTTGTAGCCATGTAGTTGCCCTCCTGAAAGAACAACTTCAGGATTGCCTAAGACAAATTGGCACTGGTTTTGTTCCACTTAATCTCTACACACCTCTTGTTCTGAGGTTATGATTACTAAGCATCTGCGTATATAAAGCACCTTTTCTTCTTTATGTGTCTGTCTGTGGCATCATTATTAGACTGTGTACAAATATCATCAAATGGCTCCCCACTGACTCTGTTCTAACATAGAGGTATCTGATATAAAATTAAAAGAGAAACCCCTAAACTTAGTCTAATATTTAATTTACTGAATTGGATGGAGGTCATGCCCATATGTGGTTTCCTGTTCTGAAGGTATTTTTTAACACTTCAGCATTTTCATTCTGTGTATCCAGAGGAGTGAGCTTATGTGAGACTACTGACTCTGTCTTGCAGGCTTGTATGGAATAATGCTGGTGCAATACCCCTTCAACCACTTTGTTAACCAATATATATATATGTCACATTCCCCCAAGATACAGAATCTGGATCCATTGTAACCAAATCAAAGAAGGTGGTGTTACTTGAATGTGGCTTGGCAAATGCATAACAGCAACCTCAGCCCTTCCCTCTCCTTTACTGACACAATGAAAATTCTAATAGAAGTTAATCACTTTATAATTAGTGCTCTTCTCTTTCCAGACACAGGAGAGCTGCAATTTCCTAGTTTTAGCGTGGTCCTTGTTTTGCGTTTCCATGTGTTTCTGGGGATGGGTGCCAGGCTGAGGGTGCTCAGGGGAGCCAGAGACTGTGTGACAAAATGTGTACCTCTTGGAAAGCTTGTGTGTTGATTTGTGGTTGCTGAAGTATGGCAGAAAGCTCCTCTACTTGGTGGCATGGTGGTGGTTTGTTTGTACATCCCACCACTGTGTATTGCACACATGCATGCTCTCAGTCCTTCTTGGTCATGAGTTGTATCGTTTTTCTATTTTAAATATGTGTGAAATTGGATGTAACAACTCATTTCTCCTTGCTGTTGTGCTTTGATTTTAGCTTTGATTTTTAAGGTTAAAAAGATATTTTCAAACATTCTTGCCTTTTTTTTTTTCCTTATGGCTGTGCCTGAAGAGACAGCTCTTTCCTTTGTGAGACAAACTTAACGTTTTGTCAAGCATGTGATTTGCATGCTTTGAGGTAAAAGGCAGCACACAGCTTAATGTGTTTTAGCAAATCAAAAAGTACAAGTGGTTTAATGGTAATCATTGGACTGGATTCATTCTGCAGTTTTTAAGTTACAGTGACATAGCTTAATTTTTCTTCTGCGTGAGACAGGTCCTCTTAAAGATTCTTCAAATGTTTTGTGTTTTTCATGAGGGAATAGCTACAGATAAATTTCTGAAATTTCCCTGTGTATGTTGCACCTCTAACTTTCCAGTGGCTGAGCTGTGAGTACAAGCAAAAGCCCCTGTTTTGAAAATGGACTGTGATCAGCTTGTTGGAGGGGGCATTTGGTGGCCTGTACTTGTGCTTGTGAAATGTGGAGTGCAAGAAACTCCTGCAATAAGAAATCTGATGTTTGCTGGATGGGTGTAATACAGTGGGGATTTTGGGAAAGACTTCAGAGCTGACCTCTGAGCTTTTTTTGTCTGACTGATATTTGTGTATAAAGTGTGCCTTTGTGTCAGTACCACTGAACCTTCAAGTACTTCAACCCAAATCTGACAGGTGAGGTGAAAGTCCCCAAGGTGCCAGTGCCAGAGGTACAAACAGCAGCTGCAGAGCAGAGGGCAGATTCAAACTGGTGGCTGCTGCAGGGTGGAAAGGAAGAAGCTGGTAGCTGTCCTTGCTCTTTTGCAGTAGCTATTTGGCAAGTCAGTGTGTGCATAGCTCTGGACTAACTCAATAATACGTGTGTTGCCTTTGTATGCTATAGAAAACAAAACAGAGACTGAGGGTTGTTCGTTGTTGTCTGGGAAGAGTAATAGTGCAAATTTGAAGAAACAGCGACAGCAAAGTATAATTAAGTCCAGTGGTTGTTGATAGGTTTGTTTACATTTGTGTGGCATGACAGCAGATTCTCTTCTTCAGCAGAATGTGGCACAAGTGCAAAAAGCTTCCTGACTTCTGAAGTGGAAATAGTTTCCTGATGTTGACTAAGAGCCTGTGTTCTTAGTTCTCTCTCCAGCTCATTGCTCAACACTTGCTTCTCATGGCACTGCCACTGCAAGAGGAACAAAAAACTCTGCAGACAGGGCAGGGAACTTTATTAAAAAAAAAAAAAACAAGACAAAACAAGACAAAACAGCTGTACCCGTGCAAATGCAAACAGAAAACCCTCCACCCAGCAACCAACCAAAAAGCCACAAACTCACAAAAGCAAAAGACATCCCCACCCAAAAAATGTATTGGGGAATGGGAAGGGAGTGCATGCTCAGAGGTAACTGTAGCTGTATACACCTGTACTTAATTGCCTCCACAGAGCAGTGTATTGCTGTATTTAATTTTTCTGCTGTTAGGTCCCTATGGTTGGGTTTTTAACCATCCCATGAAGAAACAAATACTTAATAATGTCTTGGGTGCTTTATCTAGTATGTAGTATCTTGTGCCAAACTACTGTAGGTCTGAGCCTATGAGTAAATATTTGAAAAATTGAAGTTAGCCCAGATTGTTCTAAAATGCACTTCGAATCTTGAAATACTGTAATGTGGGATTCTTCACATATTTCTGCTAAGCATTGTCCTTCAACTGCAGCGGCTTAAGCAGGAAGGAAATGTACTTTATGCCTGTAAATTAACTTGAGTGGGAGTCATATTTGCCTTGTTGATATGGCATAATTAGTTCAGTGGCTGGGGAGTTCTCCCATGGCTTGGAAGCATGTGGGTGTAGCAGGAGTGTGGCGGTCAGTCCTGTTCTGCCTCCTGGTAAACACCCAAGAGTGCTCAGCATCCCCCAGCTCGGCCCCTGGGGCTCAGGGTGCACCTGGAGAGGGGGTGTTGGAACAGCCCCCTGCTGCTCCAGGTCGGCAGCGCTGCGGCCACTGTCCCTGGCTAATCTGTGTAATTATTTTGAGTGTTTAAGTATCTGCAGTTAAGCAGCCAGGCTTTGCTGCCTTAATAACATCTTACGCAATGGGACCCTTCCCACGCTCCTGGCCGGCTCAAGGCAACGTGGCACGCTGGAATTTCAGTGTGCAGAAGAGGTGGGAGTGCAGAGGGAGTCACTGGAAAGAGATTGTGTGCAAGTAGCAGTATTTTCTTTTGCAAGACAAAATATCTTTTCTTTTTCTTAAATCTCTTGGACAACAGTTATTTCATTTTTTGTTGGGTTTTTTTTTTTTTTTTTCATTGAATGAACTGTTACATGTTACTAGAGAACTGGTAGCTGAAAGGGATTAGTACCCTAGGTGTTAATTTATGATGTGGTTTAACACAGTCTTTTTTATTTTTTGTCGAACTTAGCTTTTAATTTAAACTGGATTTTAAGGAAAATATTTTAATTTTTGTACTTTCCATTTTAAATCAGACTAAATTTCCAATTTGTTTTTTTTCTTTTTCATTAACTATGGTATTTTTTGCTTTATTGGACTCAGGTATGGCTTGTCTAAGAAGAATGCAAAAAATTTGTCATGCTTTGAAACCTGATTTGTATAATTTGCATAATTGACAACTGCATGCTTCGGGGTAATGTTTTTGTTACATTTTAAAATAATGAAAACAAGCATTCGACACACATTTCTGTGATCAACAAACGTATCTCAAGTAGACCTAGATGTCATTACAATATAATTTCCTTTGTAAAGGGGGAACCTTCCTATGCTGTCTCATTATTTTTCCTGTATCATACATAACCCATTCAGTAAAAGATGGGATGAAGCAGAGGGCTGTCTCCAATAAATTCATGAAGAATGGAAACTCATAATCAGTGTCCAGTCTCTAGCACATTAAAGGTAGTTTTTTGTTGCTTCTTCTCTTTTCCATTTCTTTTTTTATTAATGACATACTACACTTCTGGTCTGGCAGAATTGCGCAGTGAAACTCCCCAGTCCAGTTCTGTTTTATGGAATAGATTCTGTATTTGTTTTGTGAAAAGGTCCTGATGAGGAGCTGCTTTGTGGTGCAACGGGCAATTTTATTGCATGAGTGACCAGTGCTTTGAAATGTGATCACTGGCTGCTGATGTTGCTGAGCCAGACAAGAGCCCGGGAAAATAGGGCAAATTGTGTTGGAAAGATGGGCTCATGAAATTTTCCATGCAGCCCTGTGTCAGTACAGTAGGGGAGCACTTTTTACCAGTACAGAATGAGGAAACTCTTAACTTGCTTTCCGAGTCCTTTGTGCAGCCAGCACATTGGCCTGCCTCGTCCCTACCATGTTTTCTTTGGATTGTGCTCCTTGTGTACTTTAACCTTTTTGGTTATTCCCCTTTGGCCCTTCCGAGGGATGTTTTGGGGCCCGTCATTAGGAAGGCCTGTGCTCTGTCTCCCACCCGGCATTATCAACATCAGGAAACAGAGAGTGTTGTTGGGAGATGAGGAAGGAAGTTAGACTTCAAAATTCTCCAGTTTGGAACCAATTAGGGTTTTTTAAATTGTTTTTGTTCCTGTTACTAAGCTTAACTTTAAAATAAATTCCCTGTATATGAAGTACAGTAGTAACAAACGATGATGGCACTTTCAGGGTTTTTCTTTTTTCTAGTGTCTTTCTGGTTTTAGTTAGATGCTGCAAATGGAAATGAGATTAAAAAAAATGAGGCTTCTGCTTGTATTAACATGGTTCTTGATGATTCCATGAAAGCAGAGAGGTCAGAAGTTCCTCTTCCTTGTTTACCTCTGTGTTGCCATCCCACAGAGATGTGAGGGTGAGGGCTCTGCAAAGGTGAGTGGCGCAGGATGGGGCATGTTTTCCAGTGGCATTACCCTGAGTGCAACTCTGTGCAGGAAAGGTTATACTGAAGAAGGTTGTTTCTTTTCTTTCCTCTCTTAACATCTCTGTGTACAACCTGTGTATTGTGTGTGCTAAGAAATGGGTGGAGAAAGTGAGTGTGCATATCTGAAGGTTGCTTTTGCTAAGAAAAATGGAAACATTTTCATGAGAACTATTTGCTGAGAATGCAGAGCTGGATTTGCTTTCCCTAGAAAACACCTGAGAGTTGAGTTCCAGGTGGTAGTCAATTTTCACAGCATCAAAATTGAATCGTCTTTAAACTAAAATCACCAATGTTGAAAATCAGATGTCAGGCTCTTGATTGGCTGCTAAATGTATTTAGCCTTCCAACCTTTGACTGATGTATGGTCTAATTTCATTAGAACAGGTAATCCTGTGTCATGCATCTCTTGAATGTTCTTTGCAGCATTTTTTTTAGAGTACTTTGGGAACAAATTCATGATGAGCTTGGTGTAATAGTTGCACACAGGATAAAGAAAATAGCTTATAGGTTTGTCTGGAAACGATGACTTGACAGTAGCCTCCGGCAGTGGAATTTAGCTATCAATAGTGTGTTAATCCAGTTAAGTAGAGAGCCTTTCATAGGGAAATAAGAGTCATGTGTTCCAGCTAAATAATTACCTTTAAAGATATCGTGCAACTTGTAAACATTGCCTCGATATTTTTGTGATATCTTTTTTTGACACAGTTATGACACAGCAATAACTTTTTATTGAAGCAGTGGCACATGCGGTGGCTTTGGACGGTATTTATTTCAGAACATTCTTGTCTAAAGCTGTGTTGATACGTGTAGGCACTGACTTCATCAGCTCGTTTTTGCCTGTTCCTGTTTACCGTTTAGAAAATACCAAACGTATGACAGTTGTAATTAAGCTTGTGTTTATACACCAGTCCTAAATCACAGCAAGCTTGCACGGAGACACACTGATGATTTGGAGGAGTTTATGAAGCCAGTCCTCTGTTTTACTTGGTTAGGGGGTGTTCCCAGGGGTCAGTTTTCACCCTCAGATCCCCTGGATGCAGTTCAGCTCCCATCCTCTTCCCCCTCCTGTGGTGCTTGGGCAATAAAATCACATAGGAGGAAAAGCCAGTTAAATGCATGATGACTTTCTTCAGTTAACTCCTGGTGGAACTTTCATCTCTCAGTTAATAGATTTTTAACATTTTTTTCTTTTCCGTGCTTAACAGTGAAAAACCACTATGATTTCACTTGTCTCTCATTTCAGTGGGTACACTGGCGCCAGTGGGGCATAAGAAATACACAACACAGTGAGGTATGTGCTTATTCTGTAGAAAGAAGCCTATTTTTGCTAGTCCTCTTGAATTTGGTAGGCTTGTTTTTGGTTGTTTTTTTTTTTTTCTTTTTCTGCTGATGAAACTATAATCACTGAAAATTGAGCACCCTCTTCTCCTGACCTTGGGAGATAAAGTCTGATGAGGCTTGTTGGGTTGGTTGATTGGTGTTCCTGGTAGTTTACCATGCTGCTTTGAGGTCGGAAAGGTGATGAAATCTAGTGAGTGGCAACCTGTTACCTGCCACAGTACATACGACCTTAAAATGAAATCAGGGATATGCATTTGAGTCTGTTTTTGTCACTTTTAAAGTAATAAAACTGGTTTAGAAACAGATCTGGCATCTTTGAGAAACCTTCACATAGTTGTATAAAGGAGTAGACCTGCTTACATCAGGTTTAACTGCTGCAGCTCCATAAATATGTTACATAGTTACAGTTTTAAATCTCAATAGTGATCACTTCTTATTCTATAGAGCTGTGACCACCTTGGGGAAAGCACTTAGTAATCATAATGTACTTTATTGCTACATGATGGTTAATAAGCCTTAAAGTGATAAGCCTTAAAGCTCTTCTGTAAATGAGGGGAAAGTTCCCTTAAAGTGAACGCTGTGCTGTCACATTGACCATCCTTAGAGGACCTCTAAGGCAGCAGAATGTAATGTTCTCTGTTTTGTAACAGGGCCATCTTGCCCTTTATTTCCAGGGACACTTGTTTGAGGTCGCTAAGGTAAAGGCCTGTTTCCTTGGTACCTCACCAGAGCAGCTTTCTGTCTTTAGGTACTTACAGTACCCTACAAGGCTCGATAAGTCAGTGACATACATTTTGTAGACCTTAGTGATTTTTGTCTTCAGATGAAAATTGATTTCAAAAACACATCTTTGGGGATTTTTTTGGATGTCGGCCGGATTTTGTCTTTCTCAGTTGATTATTTTTATTTATGTTTGTAAAAATCTAATCTTAAATCATAGTACGAGCTGATTTGCCCTAAGGCCATTTGCAGCATCAGAGACAGAAAATAATATTAATAATAATAATAAAGGGTTTGTCTCGTTCTGAAATGACTAATGAAAATACCTGTATTTATCATTATGCTCTAATGGACGCTTCCTCATAAGGTTATGTTACCAGACTCTAAATCTCTTCTGTTTTGATTTTGATGTAGGTCTGATACTGTTCTTGTTTCCAGCTATTTATTCTCAAGAGGCTATTTCTGTATAAGGCTTCAAGTATTCCAGCATCTCAGCAATTGTCTGATAATGGATAATTTTGCTGCTCCTTTCCCAGCATCATCATTAAGGTGTGTGTTGTTTACAGAGCCATGACAAGGCTGGTTGACAGCACCTCTTCCTGGGTAATTGTAAACAAATTTGTAAGCCTGTGTTGGCAGTGGGATTACTGCCAAAGATTCGTTCAGTATATTGGTCTGCTTGTAGTGGTTTATGCTACCCTGTTCATGGACAATATAATTTCTTATTCTTGTGTTGTCAGTACTCTTTACTGCTGTCAATCTTAAAATTGCCATTTTGCGAGGAAGACATTCAGGAAAACTGATTGTGGGGAAAATCATGTTACACAAAAGTCCCGCTGAGCTGATGATAGTGATCCTATCTGATTTCACCTATAAACTTTGGTCAGTGTCAAGGACCCAAAAGAACTAGAGCAACCTGATGAATCTAGAAGAAAACCACCAAGGTTTCCCCCACAATTGAAGTGTGTGTGTAGGGACTGCTCCGACTGCAGGCAGCAAAGTAGGACATTGCTGAAGGGGAGCTGGAGGTGGCTGCATTTGGGAAGTGCTTTTTTCTTTCAGTAAGACTTTTTTTTCCCTTTCCCAATTTTAGCATATGCAAGGTTACACTTATTTTTGTAGGTTAACTCCTTCCTACAAGGGAAAAAGCACAATGTAAAACTGCCAGAAAACTTAATGAACTTAACTCACAAGGAAATATTAGCTCTGTTAGCAGAGACACAGCAAGGCCAGTGCTGGGAGCCTTACTAAAAAGCAATGACATAATGCAGGGCTGGCCTTTGAAAGTTTGTCCTACCAATTTGTGATGTGACAACAGAACCTAAAAATAGTTCCTGGGACTAAGAAAAAGTAGCGCTTTGATTTGAGGATTTCTCTTTTTCCCCATGGAAAATTTGTGTATGCTGGAAACAAACCAGTGTGGAATTCTACACATATCCAAGGAAATACCTTTTTAGTAGGGATTTGTCAACTGGACTTTGGTTTCCACCTTTTCAAGGAGCCAGAGTTCCTGGTAAATGCTCCAATCGAGCAGGCTTTCATAATGCCTTTAGGGCAGTGTTCAGGATTTGGCAATCACGTGCAAAACAGTCCAACTTCACAATTATTTTATTTTTGTCAGTTGCTGATGCTTTGAATAAATTTTTAGTTGGCATAGTCATGGTTTTGTATTTTGGTACAAGTCATCTGAAAGCTGAACCCAGAATATCTCCCTGGCCTAGTATGGTATGTAGGTGGATTATGGGCTTTATGTAGTGTATATTTCTATTTTCTGTTCAGGACGTATTTGAGAGTGCTTCATAATCTTTACTGATATTATATTAATGCATGTTTAATAGTTCAAATGAAATGACAGTTGTGTTCTTGAAATAACTATTGCTGTTATTTTTTAAAGTCCAGGAAATGTTTGTTGCCCCTCACATTTTTGCAGCAGAGCCCTGCAGGGGCCTTGTGAAATTCTGTGTAATTCTTTCTCTGCACTCTGAGGAGAGCAGGCAGTGAAGATAACTTCCCTTTTCTTTTCCTCTTGGAGACAAAAGTTCTCCAGCCTCAGCTCAGGGCACTGAGCAGTCCGTGTGCTTCAGCCCAGTTTGAGCAGCAGCTCTTCTCTAAATGAGGGGAAAGTTCCCTGTCTATTTGATCTTTGTTGCTTTTGTTATTATTGTCAACAAGTGTGTCTTTTCCTAACATGAGCGTCTGGCTATGTTGGGAGCAGAATGAAGTTTTTAGCCATAACTAATGAGCTACTTGCAATTATAAGTGTCCTGGACCAGACTCAAAGGGTTCACTCAGATGAAAGGCTCCCATTACTCTACAGTTATTATCTAGATCTCTTTTTTATCTTTTTTTTTTTTCTTTAAACTGCAGTACCTGTTTTTAACTTCTATTTGCTCACAGCAACATTTTAACATTCAGTATGATTAAAAAGAATTCTGAGTATAATCTGGTTACCCTGATTTCTTCCTCTAGTGTGGTGGTAGATGGGTCTGGGTTTTAGTATTAGATATCAGGCAAGAAGTGCTTTAAAAATATCACCATTTATGTAATGAGAAGAAGAAATGGAGAAAGTCCCTACCCTATGTTTTAATGTTTGGTTAGATGCATTTTTGAATGTAAATTTACTTCAAAACTCTTCTCAAAGCAGGGCTTGCAGAAATGCTGGGGCTCTTTGCTGTAGTCGCATTCCTGTCGTAGCATGTTGTCAGGGTCTGATGTGACATCAGTTCTGAATGTAATAGATACATAGTTAAGCAGTTTATTTTAGGATCCAAAACTCTTCTAAGAATAGACAGGCTCTCCTTTCAAGCGGGAAAGGACAAATAAACTGAAATGGAATCACAGGGAAGGAAAAATAGGAAAAAAACAGAGAGGAAAAAGTGTCTGAGGAGAACAATACAAGGGAAGAACCAGCAGCCTCGTGCTGGTGGGGTTCAAGGCTGGGGTGAAACATTTGGAGGGACCATTGCATCTGGATTCTTTCAGCAGACTGTGGTGTAATGGGAAGCAGGTGATGGGATGTGCTGGAAGGCTGAGCTCTTAACAGTGTAGCCTACCAAAATAGACTTGTGTAGTTTTCCTCACTAGCAGTCCGTAGGTTAAATTCATCAGGGAGGGGAAAAAATTACCTTTAAATCTTCTAAAGTAATTTCTTAGCTTTGTCAGAACATTAACAGGTGGTTTTCTGTTGTCCCCCAGAGCTGAGGTGCTGCTGTGTTTCCCCATGGATGTGTTAGTGGGATTGCTAAGCCATGGGTGAGGATGAGACTTGTTCTGGTGGTGTCATATTTACACCACGGGTGTAATCATAGAAATTTGTATGGGAAGAACTTGCCAAGTCAGCCAGTTGGTTCAGTTGCTAGAGCAGCATAAATTACTGCAGCAGTATTCAAATTAAAATTAAGGTTGTTAAGTGTTGGTGTGTGCTGTGTGTTGGGTGGATTTTTCTGGAAGTTACAGATTCCCACAGGACATTGAGCCAGACGTGTAACAGTTGGGTATGAATCCAGCAGAATATTTAGTATCTAGAAACATTTAAAAATATTTTTATTCACCAAAAGGTCGCTACTACTGTAAGCTTGAGAAGGCAGATTTAATTTCATGTGTGTTAATTCGTCTGCCCCAGTTGCTGCTCTGTAGGTTTTCTGTCATAACTTTCATGTTACTATTCTTTCTGATTTTTTGTGTTTAATTTAGCAGCTGCATAGGTACTAAGTGTCTAGATAACACTTTATATAGGGGAGTATGCAAAGGGAAATGGATTCTGGTGTTCCATTTATTTAGTGAACAGGACATGAATCTCCAACATGAAGCTGTGGCATCAATACATGACATTTTGCACAACACTATTGTTTCAGTTGTATGTGCTTTGAATATTTCAGTTCTAAGTGACCACGTTGCTGTTAATAGATAAATTTTTAAAAAAATACTAGATTCTCCTACAAGTCTGTTGCTTGTTTCTTTCAAAATTAAACAGCTTTAACAAGCCTGCCGTTTCTGTTTATCCTGATGTCATGGTGTCAGTGTTGAATCTTGATTTGACAATGTTTTTATAATCTAGTCTCGCTACATAAATTATCTGTAATGCAAATACGGATTTTTTTCAAAGATTACATTTTTTAAACTTTTTTTCTGTTAATTTTTGATGAGCTTTCTATAATTTAAACAATGTAATTTGAAGTCAAAATTTAGCAGTCTTGAGTTGCAAAGTTTCACCAGAACATTACTTTGCATCACCCAGATGGGCACGTATCAGCAGTTTAAAAAATCCTTTTCACAATGGACAAAGATGTGAGCAGATTTTCTTACTCTCTGCAGTATCTGTGGGATGTGTTCACCTCCAGTGCAATGTGCCTGCCTGGAGAATTGCTGTGCAACTGCTTAATGCTGGAAAATTATTTCAAATAGTTCAGTACTTTCATGGTTTATTGAACTCTTGGGCTAAGCTGCAGACCTGCAGCAGGCAGGTGTCTGGTTGCCCTGTGTGGGAGGGCAAACTCTGTTACAAGTGTTGCTGAAGAATAAAAGAAATTTTTCTTTGTGTCTTCAGGTTAGACTTTTCCTTGGTATTGTCCTGGGGTTTTTTTGTGTGCGTGGTTTTTTTGGTTGGTTGGTTGGTTTGGGTTTTTTGTTCCATTTTTCTTAATAGCTAGTTAAAATAAAGGAATATTTTATGATTGACTTGATTCTTGACGTAACAGCAACATCCTTGTGTTCTCTTTTTTTGTTTGTTTTTACGTGAACTAAGCCAGTAACAGAGACCCTCATGCTAATCAGTCATATTAGAAGATAATTCCTCTTTCCGTTGCCTTATGTCTGCTGGGGCTTTTTTACAGCAGGATCTGCCTGTCCATAACTTTGTACCCTGAGCCCAGTTGTAGGGCTGTGGTCATCAAGGATTAAAACGCAAAAAGCCTTTGCAGAAAACTTGACTTACAAGGCCTTGGCATTCTCGACAAGGATGCCACAAGCAAATACTGCTGTGCTCCTCACTTTCTGTACAGCTCTCTACCTGTTCTTCAGCTGATGTTGGGCACTGCAGTCCACGCAGGCCCTTACAGAGTTAGAAATTGTCCTTCCCACAGAATCAACAATAACAAAGTAAAGGGGGGAGGGAATTAAGTTCTAACATGTCTGAGCTGTGAGGCCTTGAAGCATCCCACGCTGTGCTCTTCTCTTGTCCTCCTCCAGAGCTGGAAATCTGTGTTTGATCCTCTCCTTGGGTGGAGGTCAGCTCGTGGTTGCCAACAGCCCCACTGCTTTGGCCTTCCACAGCTACTTGTGCTTGCCTTGACTGCAATCACTATTCCAAACAACATCATTTCAAGTCTGGTTTTCTTCAGAAATAACGTGGACAATTTAGCAGCTCGTCTCGGGGGTTTGTTTTGTACAAAGCCTGTGTACGAGATTTTGGATGTTTTCCTTTTCTGGGCAGAGGCAATGTCTGTGTGACCATCTCTGGCAACCTTCGAGCAGTGCAAGGATAAAGCACTGCAGGGTGGTCCCACAGTGTAAGTGCTACAAGCACACAAAGGGTATTGTCAAAACTCAGTTATTGGTAAGTAACCTCACTTGACACTTAAAATACTGATGCTTTGCTATCCAAAATGTAAATGTATTCAATAGCAGGCTTTATTTATCAATAAAGCATCTGAAGGGTTTATATTTGCACCATTTTGTTCATTCTGTTGCAACATCGGTATCTACTTTGCTTAATTTTCATGTAATTCAAAAACTGCTTAACATATCAAGTGTATAAATAATCACTCGGTAAGTCTTTTCAAGGAAAATCAAAATCATGAAAAGGCAGAAGCTTGAACATCTGGTTTTAATAAAATCAACTCCTCCTTTCACAGGAGATAGTGGATAATTGGAAAAGAGTCTGCTGAAATCACTTGTTTTATTATTCTCATCTGAATAAATCAAACGGGAATAACAAAATTATTATCTTCAGTATTTTTGGTAAGTGGTTAGAGAAAGTTTATTAGCTTAAAATTTGTGCTTGCTCTGTCAAAACAAAATTCTTTTTCAGTATCAGGACAAAAATCTAGGATAGTTTGTGATTTTTTTATTATTTGAGGAAATTACCTAGTATTTAATTTTTTGTCTCATTTAATTTCTTGTTGAATTTTCTTTTCCCCATTCCGTTATGAGCCATAAGTTCCAAAGAATTTTTTTGCAGCAATTGCTTCTTTTTTTTAAGTAGTCACATATATGGGCCACTTTCTATATAAGATTTTTAAATCCTTCTCTAGGGCAGATCAGGGTTCAAAGTTAAACTGGCAGCTGCATGTCAGTCTTGTATGTTATATGTAAATCACTGGGAGGCTCTGAGGGGAAGTAGGTCTCTTCTGGCTGTTGAGCATGCATAGTCCTATGAAAATGTTTTATTAGGCAAAAATGAGGTTTTATCATTTTGGGGTAGGAAAACTCATACTGTGGCCATAGGATTTTACTGGAGGTAAAATAGATACTGGTTTCCCTGTGTCATCACTGCCAATGCACCAAACTCCTTCAAAGGAGGAACGAAACCAGGAATGAGGGCGTAATTTCCCGTATCAGCTTGAACAGAATTATTCTCACTGTATTTTAAGGTACATGGTGACATAGCCTTGAATTGCAGAGAGTGGTGGAATTGAGTCTTTGCTGCTACCTCAAAGAGAAAGATGCCCCTATCCAGCTTAGCTAACATTTCCCAAGTCTGCGTCTGAGCACTTATATTTTTGATTTCCAAGTCCTCTTACGTTCTTAGAGTTTAAAAAAATCCCCCCCATCAGAGTTTGCTACTTATGTACTTCCTCATGACTGATCATAAAGAGTTAAAAGAACCCTAGAAAACTACAAAAGCCAGGAGCATGAATGTAAAATGTAGAATTCAGCTTTTCGTTGTTGATTGCTGCAGTATTCCTTCCAAAGAACAGGGAGAAAGGCTCCTAGTCTGGCATTGTGTGCCATACTTGCATTTCTAAGACCAAACACAAGTTAGCACATGACACTGCCAATCTGCATTCTGACATCTCAGTGGGCTTAAAAGCAAGAGACAATAAATTCAACTTTAAAAGTGTTCTTAGGAAGTGCAGCTGAGTGGTTTGGTTTTTGTTTTTTAATGTGTAACACAACTAGTTTAAAGATACCTATAAATTTTATTGATATCATTCTTACTTTAGCAAAATGGCATTAAAGGTAACAATTATTCTGACCACGTGGAAGATTGTAGAGAAGATTGTAGTTTGGGTCAAGGGATTTGCTTGGGTAACTTGTGTATTCATGCAAGAATAGTGATTTTAATATGTAGGAAGTGAGATCTATGTATGTTCTCAGATTGGCTATGTATCCTGATCTTCTGTTGCTGGAGAAAATTTACTGTAGCACGAGGTTACACTTCAGTGTCTTCTGATGCAATTTTCTTGCAGCTCCACACAATTGATGGCTGTTTTTGTTCTACATGGATTCAACCCTTACGGTATAATCTAGAACCCTTGTGGATATTTTCCTGTCTATCCATTCTTAAATATTCCTAATATTTTTTATCTCAACAGTGACCTGTGATTCCGAGAGTAATTGTAATTCTGGCTTTTAAAATCCACTTTTATATTTACATCAGTCTTTATCTCAAAGTGGGTGGGGGATTCCTTGGTCTTCTAGAGTGAGGCAGGGCATTAAGAAACACCTGTCTGCTTCTCTTCCCTTATTTATTATATATGTAATTTGAGTAATGTTACTGATCATTCATTCTTCCCTGAAGCTTTATGGTTCTAACCAGGGTTTCTTCTTGTGCCCAAATCTCTTCAAGTCTTTAATTTATATTGTTCTTTTCTGCGTCTTTTCTATTTGATGTATCCTTTTTCAGATGGGGGTGACCAAAACTGAACACAGAATTCAAAAGTGAACACACACTATTCAAGGTGAGGGAATATCACTAGTTTTATATAAGGCATAATATTTTTTAATATGTCTTTGTCCTTTAAAAATAAATACTGATGTCCTGATTATTTTTGCTCCCAATTGTAAAATATTTTTCTTGAGTAATCTGTAAATTTGTCTAGCTTTTTCATTGAAAAGTTGGTTAATTTATATCATAATTTCTTCTGGGTAATTAATTAATGAATGTGGTACATTAATTTTCACTATGATTTACTATACACCATGTATGCTCTACTTCCTGTTGTTGTTTTGATTTAATTGCATATTTGAAATTCCTTCTGAAGACCGTCATGAACCCACTATAGAGCCAACTGATCTTTATATCCTTCATCATTTCCAGGTTTTGTTATTACATGGTTTCTTCCCATTTCATCCTTCAGATTACTGAAGTGTACTTGCCTGGGAGTTTTTTCTGGGTGTTGCCACCTTGGTTTTGATCCCTCCAGCCAAGAGTCTTTCCCATGTTCTTGCAGATCTTGAAGAAAGGTTTGCATTCCTTCACATACATGATAAAGCCTGGTAGTTGAAGAGAGGGAACTGTACACAGAAAACTCATCAGGATGCCCACTGCCATCTCTCATTAACTTACTCACTGCATCTGATCCTTCTCTTAGGCCTCCTTTCTTTAAGAGAAGAATCCTGTGTCTCACAGCCCATCTGGTTATTCCTTTCAGAAGGGATATGCTTGCATTATGCTCCTGATGGTAGAGGGGGGGAAAGAGGTGCTCTCGGGCTGGTAATCTGGTTTGACTTTTAACTCTTGCAAATTGGATTCATTTACCTGAGTTCTCCATACCAGGACTTTCATCAGGTCATTAATAATAATAAAAAAAATATAAACATCCCACCCTTTTGATGGCTTCCTTGCAGTAGAATTTCTTGTCACGGTGACATTGTTTTGTATCCAGAGTAGGTAATTATTAGGCATTGTCAGCACAGTGTTAAATAGAGTAGTGAAGTTTGGTAGTGAAGTTTAAGGGGAGGAAGGCTATTTCTATACTCCCCACTCTGGAGAGCCACAGGTGGTCAGTAAATAAACTGGTGCTGTGATCAACAGTCGATACATTGACCCTCCCACGCTGCCAGGGAAATAGAAGTGAAAATTGCCCAATCTTTTGTCTCATTTCCTTGGTCTGTGAGGGGGTGTGTGTAGTGTGACTGTGTTATAGGACCTTCAGTGGGAACATATTTGAGAAATTATCCCTGCATTCAACTGAATTTTTCATGAAAGTACAGTTCTGGGAAGCTGCTGTTCTTATTGTTTCGTGCTGTTCTTCAACAGTAACTTTGTACATTGGCTGTTGGGTTTTAGCTTTTTCATGTCACTTCCGTTCTAAATTGGATTTCTAACCAACGATTTCTAGGCAATGATCATCTGAAAGAGTTTGACTTCTTACTGGGTTTTTAAGACTTATTTTTGTAGTATAGGTAATTCTTTCTGTTCATTCTTTGTTCCCCCAGTGTAAGGGTTGGAAGAAATGTTGTTACTATGCTGCAGTTTTGATTTTTTTAGCTTGCTTGAGGTTTGGTTTTGGTGTTTGGGTTTTTTTTTTCTTTTAATCCTCCATTAAGGAGCTACCTCATTTTCCTTCAAATTTGTTTATTTTGTTGCTTTATTCCAAGCTGGCCAACGTGTTGCAGGTAAACTATTTTATGAAATATTCTGGTCCTTGAACAAGTTAATGCAACAAATTGTGTGATTTCTTTTCTCATAAGCTTACAAAAAGTTATAGGATGGTATATGTATTTATAGTCTGTGATGTAATAAATAGAAATATCCAAACAAGCAGCTGAAACAAGTATTCATTTGTGTCTTTCATCTTTTTAGATATTTCTAATCGTAAAGTCTAAGCTGTGCTGTTTTATGATAATGCTTTTAATTAATGCTTAATTAATTAAGAAGGAAAGAGGTGCTTTCTCTCTAAAATCTTGTTTTTAATTTAAGTATGTTTAAGTAAGATTCAGTGTCCTTAAGAAGCTTAGAAGATTCTGGTGTTCTCCTCGTTGATGTCTTGGTGTGGGATAACAGGTGCTGTTTGCTGAGGTGGAGACTGTGGTATCTTCTGGTGCACTGAACATCTTGTGATCTGCAGTAAAACCGAGCAGGAGTGTGCATGGGTGCTGTTTTGAGAGAGAGAAATACTAAGTTACACTGTTTTTTTTAATCTGATGTTAAAGTAACTGTTGGCACATCTGCAGTTCCTACCAATCTCATGTCTATGCCTGTAGTCAGGAAAGGGAGTATCTTCCTTTTGAGGTGCATGGTGAAATATCCCTTATAGGAGAAAACAGCTGTGGATTATCTTAAAAATTAAAGTTGAAGAATGGTTCTCTCCACTTTAACACTTTTCTCTCCAGCTCTCCAGATGGATTTTTAACGGGAACTTTAAAAGATGGAGAAACAGAAGCAGGTGGTTTTGAGCGTGACATTAACAAACTTTTGTTTAACAAAAATGTTTGAGCTGGTTAAGATCACTCCAAACATAATCAAACTCGGTTACATTTCTCCTGCAACTCAATTTGCTGTGCGAAAGTTGCTCCATTTTAAGGACTAACATGAGACATGGTAGGTGACATTGGCCCTGAAGGAGCAGCAGGTCTTCACCTTCCTCAGTAATTTATGGCCTGAACATGCATTTTGTTCCCTGTACTGTAGAGTGGTGCAGGTAGCTGTGCTCAGGAGCACGTTTGTTTCCTTTTCCTTTCTGGATGGTAAGTCTGGTGTTGGCAAGTGAGGAGCACTTTGCCTCTCCTGAAATACCTCCTTGTTCCTTAGACTTATTTATTAGTGCTTTCCTTTGTGAAAAACTAACAGACTACTGTATTTTTAAACACAGCAGGCCTTCATTTATTTTGGCATTGTATCAGCCCCTTTTCCTTCTTTTTTCCTTCCCTTCATCCTCCTTTTCTTTGCAATCCCATCTCTCCAAAGGGACGCGCGACAGACCGACGGACCGTGGCTATTTTTGCACGGTGCACATATTAACCATTGAGTAAACCTAAGAGGTTTTACAGAGCTTATTTTAGCAGGAGCATCTGTTAAAGCCCCTATATCCATAGGCTGTGTGTATATTCATTAACAATTCGGGGCTGTAACATAATACAACAAAAGGAAGTGTGTTTTAACAGAGATCTCGTAACAACCATAGGCAGACTGGCAGCCAGCCAGTGGGGAAAGGCAGATGTTTCTTGCTGCTATTTCTGTCTTGTGGCATCCAGAGATATTGAATTGATTTCTTGGATAACAAAACTAGCTAAGACTTACTGCAGCGTCACGATCCTGCATTGCAAAAATGCATGTGTTTGATCCCCAGAAGTTTATTGTAGTCAAATCTTTGGAGGCAGTGGAAAACTGAGCCTCTCCAGTTTCACAGCCGGCGTGACGAGGTTTAGCCTTTGTATAATCACATCCAAAATGGTTTGAGGCAAGGATGGGGAGAACTGCAAGTGCTAGCGTGAATGGCAAGCACAGAATTATTTAACAGAATTTCCTGTCCTATAGACTTGCTAATCCACAGAAAGTGTTGGATTTTCCCCTGGCAGAAGCCCGAATGGCTTCAGTGGTCAGAGATGGAGCAGAGCATTTGGGAGTCTTTTCCCTTGTGGTGAACGTGCCTCCTTGGAGCTTGTAATATGTCTACGTGCAGCTTCCACCCACTGCCCTTGTGAAAAGGGATGGAGATGCTTCAGCTCTTGGTCTGCCCTACAGCTACAAGATAGCTCCTCTGTCACAATGTAGCATAAAAATAGGAATTTGTTCCCCATCCAGTACATGTCAGTAATTTAAAGAATATTTTGATAAAGGTAAATGTCAGATGAGAATGAGATATGTAGGTATTTACTATGATCAGAGTCTGTTTTGTATGTGAAATGTCAATAGGTTGCACCAGGATGTGCTGAAGCATAAGATTTGTGAGCATTTACCCAGGTGAGAAATGCCACGTTTCCTGGTTGGTTGGATGCTCCTGTTTTGCCCAGCTGCAATGGGAATGACCCTTTTGATTTTAACCACCTTCCTACTGTTCTGTGACATGCTAAGCAGACAACAGATTGTTTGCTTTAAAAGTAGATCCCTTTATAGTGCGATGCTTTAAATAATACTTTACATTTCTAGGCATCTTTCCGTATTAGAATGCAGATATAAATTAATTCTTTTTCCTTTTCTTAATAGCTTGAATGAGCTGGGAGGGAAGGTTTTAAAATGACAAATACAATGAAAATGGATATTTGTGAAATACTTGAGTTCCATTCCACGTGAACAGAGATGTTAAAAGTCCCTTTAGCAGCTGTGTCAATATCAATTTTTCTGGTTCTTGAGTGCAGACATAAATTCAGATGGTGTTGGTTAAATAATTCACGTTTGTTTTAGGTGAAAAATAACACCTGCTCTGTTTAGCAAGTACAATGCTTTCATTTAAGTGATTTAAAAATTGATCACATTCAACTGATTTGAGTACATTAAGGGATTTGCAGTGATGTAATTAAATTGATATTCTAAATAGCTTTAACTGTTCTGTACAGTTCAGAAGTGTACAAGTGGATTTTCAGATAAAACTCCTACTTGGGTTTGTTGTTGTTGTTGTTTTTCTTTTTGAGATAAAAGACTATTGTGTTTGGAATATAGTTACATATGACTTTGAGTGGATAAATCATTTGAGACATACTGGAGGAAAGGCAAAAGTTCTGAATCAGGGACATGCTGTTTTCCAGGCATATCAGTTATTTTCATATACGTAGCAAACTGGTACTTGTAGGAAAAAAAACTGTCTTGGAGCTGCAAAATATTGGCACAGGTTACCTAGCTAAATAAAAATGCAATTTGTCATGCTATGATTTTATCGAAATAGTTCTCAAGAAACAGATTTTTGTTTTTTTATTTTTTTTGTTTGTCATGTTGGATTGCTGAATGACCTTTCTTCCCCAAAGACAAAACTTGAGTAACCATGTTTAATTTGCAGAGCACCAGAGATCATACTGGGATTGCCGTTTTGTGAAGCCATAGACATGTGGTCGTTAGGGTGTGTGATTGCAGAGCTGTTTCTTGGATGGCCACTGTACCCAGGAGCACTGGAATATGACCAGGTAGTAGAATAAATTTCACAAGCATATGCACACTTTCTGCAACTTAAGAATTTCGGATCATTAAATCCAGAGTTTTAAATGCTAATGATACCCCCTATTATGTAGCATTTCTTCAAGTCTGTTCAGTGCTTTTAATTTAGCCTTATTGATTGTCCTAGAAACATAAATCCTGATTCTGAACCAGACTGTATTTTGTGCTGCTTTTCTTGAATTAAATTTCAATTTGTCCTCCTCCCTCTGTCTTATGAAATAGTTTTTGGTATTGAAGCTGCTTTTCCTGATGGAAACCAAAGTTTGCAGCTTACCACCATTGCATTATAATCTCTCTTTCATTTGCCATGAACAGGGTTGACTCTGGAATGTCTATTCAGATGTCAGGATTAATTGTGTTCTGAATACTTTCTGATGCTTTCTGGAAACCCAACAAAGCTCGAGGATTTGAGAGCCTGTACTTCACAAGGAACGAGAACGAGCTGTCCCAATCATACTGTGGATAGGCAGGGGTAAAGCCTGGAGCTCTTAAAGCTCTGCCTTTGCTTTGTTGGAGTTTTCAGCTACTGACACCATCAGCATTAGTGAGCAAACTTAATAAAACCCCACATTGTTTCTGATGAAAGATGTGGAACGTTTTTGTTTTAAACAATTAGAAAATAATGTGTAATTTGGGAGGAATGTTGTCAGCATCCAGACTATGCCCACCTGGTTTTGAACTTTGCAAGTGAAGCAATCTCTTGAAAACCCCAGAAGGAACAGCACTGGCTTCCTGCTAAGTTTTAATCTTTTATGTTTTAATTTAGTTCAGAGGATGTTGTTTAGGTTATTCAAGTCCTGCTCGTGGAGTGGGCTTTTGGCTCCCTACACTTACAGCTCAGACCTACTTTTCTGAAAATTTGTTTGTTAGAACCATTTTCAGGGGATATATTAATTTTGTGTTGATGTTGGTAATGTTTCGTATTTCAGTTTCCCTCATTTACACAAAATGCAGCATTTCACCCTGGAAAGTGAGCTATGAATGGAATGTGGGTTGATGCTTTGACGCATTTAGACCTTTTTGCAGACTGTTGCTGTTAAAATGGAAAACAAAAGAGGAAACATCTAACAACCCATGCAATTCCCTGTTCTTTTTAAGGATAAAGTGAAGGCATTTGTTTTTTGGGACAAATCTGTAATGATCCCTCAAAAAATTCCAAGAACTCAGCAAATTTATTTACCTCTTATGTATCATTCAAGTTTGCTGGAAGCCTCAGGTACTAACTCATCTAGCAACTTGCCTGATCCTCATGTTGGAGAAGTCGTGGTAGAAGAGGAGCTGCATCCTGCTCTGCCCCAGCAGGAATTGCCTTCCTTTAACCAGGCTCGTAACTGTGCTCCAGCAGGTCTGCAAAACTTGCTTTGGAGAAATTGCATTCAGGGCTTCTCTCAGTATCCATGAGTGCAGCAGGAGTAGGAGATGGCTTCCAGGGAATTCCTGTCCTCCTGCACCATGGTGTGTGTCACTGAGTAAACAAACAGGCTTTGTGCTGCATTTCCCCCCTGCTCCATCCCCCTGGTGTGTGGCAACCAACACCCTGGCCCTTGAAAGTGAGCTCTTAGTTCTTCTATTCATTTGTGGTTGGAAGCAGGAGCAGCTGTGTTTCTCAGTGGAGAAGAGCCCTGTCTTCTGAGCTTTAATGCTCTTTAGAAACAGGCGCAGGTGCTTCACTGCTGAATTTTTGAATTAATGCACTGGCTTTTCCCTCACTACTTTTTAAGGCTGTTTGTTTTCTGAGGACATTATAAATGATCTAGAAACATTTCTGGTCAGAGTAGGATTCTCCTTACTCCCCAAGGCAGGGAATTATGGAGGATACTAAACACCAGAAGTTGGCAGCATTGTGTTTAGTTCCTCCCCGCCTGGGTCTGTCACTTTTCAGCAGAAGCCTCACATGTTCCCTTTACTCTGTACTGCCCATCAGATTTTCTCTTCTCAGGTGCTCCCAGCTCTCAAGTCCTCCCTCTTTCATTGGCTTTATCTTCTCCTCTCTCAATTTCTGATCTGGTGTATTTGGCCACTCCTTTTGATTTTTCCCTTTCTTCTCTCTTATTCCCTGGCTGCTCCTCCTTTTCCAGGGGCTGGCTCACCCCAGCAGGCTCTCTGTGGTGTGGGACCCTGCCCTTCAGAAGTTCAGCCCTGGCTGCTGGAATCTGTACCCTCTCCATCCTGTCCTGCAACAAGCTTGGTTTTCAATTATTGCCAATTATTGTTCCAATTCCAAGGTGGTTTTTCATTTTGAAAGCAATACTGCTTCTGGGATACCTCTCCCTTTGGAGTGAGCTAACATTGCATGCACACTAGTTAAATGACATCATGTTTCAACAGATTTCTGTTGAAGCCTTGAAACTTAACTTTTCTAGATAATCCATTGATCACCAGCTGTGATAGGTAATGCAAAACGCATAGTAAATCATCTGCACCAATAAATGCATCTTGATCATTTCAGAGCAAAGTTTTTTTTCAGGCATAAAGCCAGTCCATTCCTATCACACTCAGTAGCAGATTTTCTTGGATAACAACACTACCTTTTGCTGCCTGGAGCTTGTACAGCCACTCCCTTTCCACATGGAATGTTTCCTTGAAATGCAGGTGTGTCAGATGTGTAAAAGGCTGATACACTGGAAACAGCAAATGGGAAGGATTTTTATCAAGTTACATAATGAGAACATGCCAAAAAAAAAAATTGAAGTTCTGTAAGCAAACAAAGCACTTCTACTGATTTTTCAGTTTAGAATTAAAAAAATATGTTTAGGATTTGAGTGGGTTGAGGAGTAATGCCAGCCACTCTCCCCAGCTCCTCGTTGCTGTGACCCAACCTAAAAAGCTTGCTTATATAGGTCACTTGAGAGGTTTGTTGATGTGTGGCTTTCTCTAGAGATGAAGAGAGCAATGCCAAGTGCTCAGGGTTGGGTTTCTCCCCTCTCTAAGATGTAGCTGTCAAACTGTGATGCTCTGAGCATGGTTCGTGTTGTCATTTTTTAAATGAAATTACAATGAACTGTGTGGGAATCACGTTTTGAAAACAAGAGGTAAATTATTTTCCCTGTTCTATTTTTTCCTCAGATTCGTTACATTTCACAGACTCAAGGTTTGCCAGGAGAGCAGTTGTTAAGCATGGGAACGAAAACTTCAAGATTTTTCTGTAGAGAAACGGATGCACCGTATTCTAGTTGGAGATTAAAGGTAAACAGTGCAATGCAGTAGAAAACAGCACAGTATTTTGTGAGCAGAGAAACCAGAGAAGCCAAGGTTCACTATGAGACCACTACCTCTGTGGTGCATCTCCTGTGGTTTAGCAGCTCCTGCTCTTTATCCCTTCCATTTTTTCCTGTTCTCCGAGGTGCAGCTGCCAGGCTGTGCTGTGCCCAATGCATGGCTGCCAGGTGGGGAATTCAAATTAAGCCTTGTATCTCCAGAGGTAGTAAATGAGTGGGTTTGTTTTGTTCTCTTTCTTGCTCAGTTGCTGCTTTTCACTTCATGTAAGGGATTTGTCTCTGAGGCCCACACTGCTCTGTCAACATTTGTCCAGAACTGGCTTCAGGATCAGAAGTTCCCAGTAGAAAAAGGAGATTAAGAAATAACATGGCTGTGTACAGCTCATTTCTTTTAGATCTCCTGCTAAAACAGCCTTTGTTGGCTGAAAGCTGCAATACAGTGAGTGCAGACAAAGTTAAAACAAAATGTACTTCTATGTTCTGCACACCTTGCCTCTCTCTAAGCAACATTATTGCACTCTGGCCATAAGCAGAGCTTTCGCTTCCTACACAAATGATTTACTTTTTTTAAAAAATTGCATTGCTTCATGGCCCAACTTCCCTGGGTTTGCAGAGGGCTCAGGAAGCAGTTGGGGCTGACAGGAGATGTCTGCAGTAACAAACAGCTGCCCAGCTCCCAGCACCAGTTGCCTAAGTCCCCCCAGCAAGTTGGTAAATCCCGGCAGCGCTGGGCCAGGGCTGCCCTGGGGTTATGTAAGATTCCTCCAATTACACCAGCCTGCTTGATCCCACACTCTGCTTTCCCAAGCACTTGGTCTGTAGGTGACACTTTACATCTGGCTTCTCCGTGTCAGAGCGAGCCCTCCCCAGTTCCAGGAGCTCTTTGTTACCTTGCAGATGTTCACTGGGAGTTTCAGTAGGGACCATTGCTCAGTACTTGTTGTTTTTGTCAGAGTTCACTTTGGAAACTTCTCTGTAGTCTATCTGTATGTTAAAAGCTTTTTCCCTGAAGGCCCACCTTGCCTCTGGCAGCACCAGCCTACTGGTGCTGTCTGTGTTGAAGAAGGAAAATTGTAACAGGAGATAGTATACCAACTCATAAACCATTAATTTTCGAGGATGTTTTTGTTTCATAACTAAGTATTTAAAATATTTACATCACTTGTGGTGTGTGTGGAGGAATAAAAGTATAAAAATAAAAAATTTTTAAAAAGAGACAAAACAAAGAAGTTGAACGGATCCTGCCTGGTTTTTGGTTTATTTCTTTTACAGTGATGTGATGTTGCTGCTGCTTGGGGCTTAAGGTCTGAGTTTGGAAAATTGGTAAAATACAATAATAGAAAAGCTGTGATATATAAAAAGATAAGAGTGTCATTAAACTGCTCTATGCTAGGCTTTCAGCACTTCTTGTGTGATTCATAAACTATCTGTTGTAATTCAGTACTGTGATTTGTCAGATGTAAAATATTGCAGTTGTCTTTTGATTTAGAGAATGAAAGTAGCCAGTAAACAGCATACAAATATATAACTGATATACTAATTATTGGGGGGAAAAAAATAGTGGGTTTTAGGTCAATAAATACATAAAGTTACTGAGGTGACCTGTATTGACAGATTCTAAACTCAGCTTTCCTTTTCTTTTTTTTTTGAGACATTGGAAGAACACGAGGCAGAAACAGGTATGAAGTCTAAAGAGGCCAGAAAGTATATTTTCAACAGTTTGGATGATATAGTGCATGTGAGTATTAAAGCCTCTTTCCTCAGCAAAAGGAATGTGTGGGAATGACTAGTGATTTTAAAACATTTTACTGGTTTTGAAAGGAGTGCCTTTTAGAATATTACTTCCTGTGTCTCAGTCATATTCATTCTTTGCTGCTCTGAGGAAAATACCTGGCTGTGTCAGCCCTCTGAGCTTTTAGTAGAGATCTTCCTTTTCCATTGCTTGTGTTAAACAGTGAAACATGTCCTTGTGGTGGGGGAACCCCTGAATTTTGTGTAAAATGTATACTTTCTCTTCTGTCTTATCTGCCACTGTGGCAAAGAATAAACAAAGAATGCATATGGAACCTGCTCTGTTTATTGTATGATTGCCAGTACAGTTCTGTTACCTTGACACTACAATTCTAAGTGTAGTTTTTTAAATTTTGTTTTTAAAAACATAACTGTTTCCTCACTTTTCTTTACCTTTATTCCTTTCTAGCAAATAAGAAAAGGCAATTTTTTCTTGTCTTTCATATCCTGAAAAAAAAATCAAATCTTGTTGCAAGGTTGGCATCAATACATACTTAAAATTGGTTTTTGAAGACCAACTCTGTAGTTCAAGTTTGACCATATAAAGATCTTTATTCCAAATCTTACTTCTTAAATTCAAAGTCCCTGGAATAAAGAAGACTGGAATAAAGCCTGTTTAACTGGGGAGGTTGCAGGGGGGGAATAGTGTGCATGCCTAAAAAAAAGTCACCAATTCTGAGCCAGCTGTGTTGAGATAAGACAAATCCACCGTACCCCATGTGATAAAAATGCTGAATATTAGTATTTTGTAGCAGAAACCAATACCAGAAAGAGCTAAACTAATATGCATATCTTGTGTCTGACTGTTTTGTTCAATGCCAGGTGAACATGGTGATGGATTTGGAAGGAAGTGACCTGTTGGCAGAGAAGGCAGATAGGAGGGAGTTTGTCAGTCTGTTGAAGAAAATGTTGCTTATCGATGCTGATTTAAGAATCACTCCAGCTGAGACCCTGAACCATTCTTTTGTTACCATGAAGCACCTCCTTGATTTTCCTCATAGCAACCAGTATGTAACATAGAAATCTCTGTTGTTGCAATTCATTTGTATAAAAGTGTTGTTTCTTCTGCTATCAGAGAGCAAAAAACATCTTTCATCGTTTTTGCAGTGTCTTAGAAAATTCTTTCAAGTGCTTGCAGTATTAGATACATCTACTGGGTCAAGGAAACTGCTTGAATAACTATGTTTTTCTCTGAAAGTAACAGTTAAGAGCAATAGATTTCTAAGTTGTTTCTATGCATGATTGTTGAAATTCCAATGCTGCAGAAACTTGGGCATGATTTTTGAAAGTATGAGGAGCTTTAGTTCCTGTCAGTCATTGAGGGCTATTTCCTCTTGAGGTTAACATCTCAGATATTTCCTTTCATGTACTGATTAATGTGGAATATATTGAAAGTTTTCTTGCAGTTCTGGAGTTGTGGATTTCTCTGTGGATTTCCTAAAGTTGCAAGCATTTCACTGAAAGAACAAGCTTTTTCCATCTGTTTAATTTCCTATCTTCCCTGCCTGTACTCAGCCGTTAGAAAATGGTGTTAGATGGAAGGAGAAGGGAGCAGCAGTATTGTTCTTGAATTTAAAATATGCATCACAGAGGCCTGATGTGACCATAGTAACAGCAGTGTTTCTGTTTTTCTACCTGTGTGGATGATCCCATTCTGTGAAACTGGGAAGTGTGGGGTTTGAACTAATTCTTTTTCCCCTTATTTTGGGGAATTGGTTTTTTACCTTTAGTGACATCAACTGGTGATTAAAACAATTTATTTTCTGGTTCTGACAGAGTGAAGTCCTGCTTTCATATCATGGATATTTGCAAATGCCGATCAAACCTGTATGACTTAAGCAATTGCAATAAAACATCACTTATGAGATCAGTTGCCTCAGGCACTGCAGCCAACCTGACTGCAAGCTTTACCAAAATTGGTCCAGTAAGAAGTCAGGTAAAAACAATGGTTCATGTCTTCCTTGGTTTGGTTTGGTTTTATTTTGTTTTGCTTTAACTGTAAGTTCAGTTAATGTAGTTTTTCCAAGTAATTCAATAATTGAAAAAATTATATCTGTTAAGTGGCAAAATCCTCTGTCTTTTGCTCTCGTTTTTTCCTAATGTTTTCTTAAACAAATCATTTAGAATAAGTTTCAAATTAAGTTACAAACTGGGCTTGCCCGTGCTGTATTCTGGTGCCCTCCAGTGGCCCAGTGTGATGGCTTCCTGTGAAATGGATTTGAAAGGGGTTTTTTTAAGAAGTTGTTTTAGTTATTTACTGTATAAAGTGGCGGGACAAGTGTGTTAGAGATGTAGATTCACAGTTACAATAACGTTGCCTGTGTTGAATCTGTTCCCTTAGGCATTAACTGCATCTGCCCACTCAGTTCTGCACCAAGGGATTCCACTGCAGGCAGGAACTGCTCAGTTTGGTTGCAGTGATGTTTTCCAGCAAGCATTGATTATATGTCCTCCAGCTATTCAAGGTATATTTATCTGTAATTGTCACAGTTCCTAAGATGTGAGTGTTATTGCCTGTCTGTTAGCAATATTTGAGTTTTCCATTAAGGTTTATATTTAAACCAACTTAATTATGTCATTAAAAATCAGCGTGTGAATCAGATGTAGATACTTTGCACCTTTCTGAAGGAAACAGCAAATCAGCACCTGCAGAAAATGTTCTAAGCAATCCAGAGCCCATATTCATGTACTACACACACACACATATAAATTTATGTCTTGGATAAAATAGGAGAAAAAAGGAGAAGCAATAAGCAGGGTCTTCTGAAATAAATTTTGAGAAGAAACAGGAAAGCTGAAGGGAGTTTCAGTGCCTTATCCTAGCAGCAGTCATTTGTGGAAATGGGAAGGTAGTTTATATTGTTTGCTTATTAACTTAGCTTGATTATTGTCTTTGTTCCAAAGATGTAATTCATTTGTCTTGGTGATGTTCAGCTTTTTGTTGAGATCAGGTCTTGAAGTTATGGAATTTATAGGGAGTAGGGTTTTTTTAAGAATGACCTTAGTTTTCCCTCTGCATTTTAAAGTTGCAGAAATCACACTAGATGAACTCTGAAATGAGACAAACCAAAAATATTCAACCTAAACTTAAACCCCAGGAAGTCTTAGTCTCTGTAGATAAAGACAGATACAGCAGACTTTATCAGTAATGTTATTTGTGGCAGCTGCATCTACCTTGGGTTCCAGAAACTCAAGAAAGGTCTGAGTAACACACCAGGCAGTGTTATGTAAAGCTGCTTCACACAGATTTCCTTCTGAGAAGTTAATTATTTAAATTGTATATGTTCTTTACACAGTGACGTACTCCATAATAAAAAAAACCCTATTGTTTTCATTATTCCCAGATGAATAAAGTGATTTATAGAAAAGGAAACAGTACAGGCAGACACTTTATCTGTGATTTGTATACTGTATTCTTAATAGGATGATAACTTTCTAAATTTAAATTCTGCTACAGCTGAAGTGAAGGGGATATATTGTTTTCATCACATAGGTGACGAGTTGCTGGCACAGATGAAAAGGGGATATTAATGGTATCTGGCACTGCTTCAAAGTTTCCCAGCTTGGCTGCTCTGTGGAATATCTGAAGTGCTAAAACTCTCTGCTTCTGTCAGAGCTAAGATGTTGCTCTTCTAGATGGCTGTGGGGGGAAAAAAAAAATCAGTCAAGTGCGTTTCAAAATGAAAAGCTTTGAAGTGCATGGTTACAACTTAGTATTGCGTTATGACATGAGAGAATTACATCAGATGAAAACTTGCTTTCATCCCGTACTGTAAAGACTAAAAAATACCCAACCAAAACACTTACAAACTTTAGTGTCATAATTCTTTAGGAGTTACCTCTGAACACCTATTGCTTAATCTTTGAGTAAAGCACGAGGCATGAAATGCAGTTAGAAGATGTGATCAGGGATAACTTTTCCTAGCCAGTATTTTCTCCAAGCATGGCTATTCTGTTGCAATGTCTGTTAAGAAATGTCCCCTTTTCATTATAGTTTGATATTATTATGTAAAAAAAAATGTTATTGTAATAAACATTGCAGCATTGCTATACGTGTGTTAAGTTTCCTGTGACAATAATGAAATCTACACAGGCCATGAGATGCATCTTTTTTGTATTATGCTCTTGTGAGCAGTGCTATAGCTTGCATTATTTTGATGAAGAGAGGAATAGGATTAGGGATTCTACTGCAAATATTTGATGAGGTGCACAGAAGATTTTACGTTGTTTCCCACCAAACAGATGGTAACAAAGAGGGACATTATACATGTGGCATTGCCAGCTACAAAAGCTGAGAGGAATATGTTTCAGCCTGCTGGAAATACAGAGATGAGGTGTGCAAGAGTCCATTCTGAGAAGCTTTGAAATTCAGTTCTACTTACTTTTGTTTGCTTCCTTTCAAATTCTTTTAATGTAGTTTGTGATAAAGAGTAAATGCTTAGCTCTGCAGAGCTTTCTGCCAAAGTCATTCCTCTTTCTGGGAGTCTGTTTCCAGCTAGCAGCTATTGGCAGTTCTTTCTGGAAACTACAGCTCAAATATTTGTGCAGATAGGTTACGGCACAAAAATCTTTTAGGTGTTAGTTTGTTTGGCTTGAAATTCTAAATTATGGAATTAGATCGTAAACACATTTTACCAAATGGTTTTAAATTGTCCTCTATGTTTGCTCAGAAAATATATGCAAGACTGCTGTTTGCCTAGAGCTTGGGTATGTGTTTTTTTCCCCTGACAGGAATTCCTACAAACCACAGCAAACCCACCAGTTTCTCCCTGAGGGTGGATAATGCAGTTCCGCTGGTGACTCAAGCCCACGCAATTCAGCCACTACAGATTCGAGCAGGAATCCTTTCTCAGGTTGGCCTACTGTACAGCACAGCTCTTACTTATTTAATTAGAAAATGTTTTTAAAGGCAGAGTTCTGTTGCAGTCCCTCTGCTGTCTGTGCTGAGCTCCAAGCAGCGAGTGTAACTTCAGTGAATTGCTCGTGCCATAAAAGCCTCCTGTGCTTCCCAGCAGGCGTGGTCGAACCAGACGCAGCAGATCCTGGTTCCTGCCTGGCAGCAGGTCGCGCCGGTGGCAGCTCCAGCCACATCTCTGGCCTCTGATCCTGTGGCTGGCCCACAGAGGCTTGGAGACTGGGGGTGAGTCCACCTGCTTGGTGCCACGCTGTCGTCGGGATTTTGGCGCGTCTTCCTTGAAGTCTATAGAAGCTAAAACTAAGACTATAGAAGCTGGGGGGTTGTAAAAGTCCTTTATTGCGTGGTTAAAGCAGTCTCAGGAAGGCACAGGTGTTACAGTTTGTGCCAATGTGCAGGAAGCCTTCTAGCATAAAGTCCCCAAGTCCCATGCAGAGGCAGCAGCACCTTAGCAGCAGCAGCAACAGCATCCGTGATCTGTGTTTCGTGTGCCTCTCAGCATCCTCAAAGCAGTGCATTTTATTCTATTTTTGGCCAGTCAGGTAGAAACATGAGTCCAGTATTGCCTTGTTGGACCTATCCTAAGCTAAGATTGATGTGCAACAATATTCGTAATTTCTTACACAAATTCCAGGCGTGTGTTCCAGCTAGGAATGTTTAGCAAGACTACATTGTTTTGTTATGTCTACAGCTTAACTAACTTTGCAAAAGGCAATGCTGGTGAACTTTAAACTAGGTTTAGGTCCTTTTCTTGCTAACTGATGCAGTCTCTTTTTTGCTTAAAGCATTTTAATTTAAACTAAACTTGCATTTCTACCTCCTGTCTGTGTGGATTTATGTATTTTAGTTTCTCTGAAGGTTCTAATTCAGCCCTCACATCTTTGAGCACTCCTGGGCCTGTGTGGATTTGACCCAGAGGGGTTTTGCATCCTGACACCACGCCTCACTGGCTGTGATTTAACAAGGACTGAGGGTGCTGGTGCAAACGACCTGCAATATAAACCTGCCTTTCCTTTTCCTCAGGAAGATGATTACCCAGGGCACCCACTACAGCTCAATGGTACCACAGCCTCTCCTAACACATCAGATAACCTTGTCTGCCCCTCAGCCAATTAGTGTGGGCATTGCACACGTTGTCTGGCCTCAGCCTGCAGCTACCAAGAGGAACAAACTGTGCCAGAACAGGTCGGTAGAACATTTCTAAGACAGAACATTCTGAGAGGGTGTACCTGTCACTGCTGTTTTGTGGGCAAGGGAACAACTTGTAGAGGTGACATCTTTGTTGGACACAATTCCTCTTAGAGAGTCCTTTGGAAAAAATGTGTCCTTTCTTGTTAAGTTTTCAATGTTATTTTGGTAGTAGACTAGATGGAACAATACTTGCAATACTAATTACTTTTAATTCTTTTTGATTAGTATGTGCCTATCGTGGTACAATGTTGTCTTTACAGGCTTTGGGAAGGTGTAAGAATATACTGAGGTAGCTCTAATGAGATATTCCTAAGTTAATATGAGGGAGGATATATCAGGTTTAGACAACTGAAAATAGAGAGAGGCCGTGTAACAGGGTTGCTGTGTGGTTTGCAGTCAGCTTTCACTGATAGCCAAAAATATTTCAGCTGCTTGCTGAAGAAAATATGCCCCAGTGCCATGCAAAATGGTAGCACAGGTGTGGGATGCTCCAAAAGGGGGAAAGTATGGGTCATGTGGGCAGTGTCAGCAGCCCTGTGTTAAGCAAGGGGTTCATCTGGAGGCTATCAGCTTTTGTTTTCAAGGGGAATCTTTGCAGGAAATCTGGCCGGATTTTGTTTGCTTGTTTTTCACCCAAACGGGATTTCGATTTGTTTTTACCTTTATTAGAAAGTGGGATTTTCAGCATACTGTATTCGATGTTGATGTCTTTGCTATTACATACTTGGTATCTTTCTTGTCGATGTCTGAAACCATCCACGCCAAGTATTTTTGCCTGCGTTTGCCGTTCCATGTTTTTTTAAATCGGTGGCTTAGCCTACGTCGCCTGCTTTGGTTTTGTTGGAAGCAGCACAGTTTCCAGGTGTCTTGAGGCCAAACCACGTGTTTCCTTCCCAGGAGCAGCATGCTGCAAAACACCAACATCCAGAATTCAGCCTTCATCTCCCCAAAGATCCTCAACCTGAAGGCCGTCAAGAGAATAAGCTGCGTGGAAGCACAGGACAATCTGAACTCAGAGGGGCGGGAGGCCTCGGTGGGGCTGGCCCCAGAGCCGGCTGCGGCCTGCAGCCCGCGCCAGGCCCTGTTCCTGGCCGGCTCCCCCAGCCCCGCCGTCAGCGTCATCACCATCAGCAGCGACACCGACGAGGACGACGTGGCGCGCACGCACTCGCTGAGGGAGTGAGCCTCTGCCCTGGCTTTTCTTAAGCTTGGCTTAAATACGCCTGTCTCAGCGCAGCAAATGGGTCTGAGCTCAAAAAGGGCGCTGTGCTCCTCGTCAGATCTCAGCAGGAGGTTAACTCTGTGGCACTGAAAGGGAGCACACTGTCAAAAATCTGCCTCATTAATCTGTGTGTGTGTGTTACGCCTTTTCAAACCACAGGTTTTTTAGGGGTTTTTTCATAACTTTTTTCCATGAAAAAAATTGAATATAGCAAGAATGTTGTTTTTCTTTGTTGAAGAACTGTATTCTTGCTGTGTATACTCAATATTACCATTCTAGCAGTAGCATCCAGTAGGTGCTATTACATACCTGTGGGTAGAAAATACTTGGCTAACGGGGTGAAAAGGTGAACCTTTGGGTGCAAAAACAGGTGCTAGGTATTGTCCCCCAGTGGAGTTTTCTTTCACAGAGCCATTACAGAAGCATGCAAGGCTGAAAAGTTTAATGTTCCTTTGACTTGATCCTTACTTGTAATAATCCTGAACTGGAGGAACTTGTATTTTAAATCTAAGCTTTGTCAAAGGTTTCAGGGCTCTGAACTGCTGTAGTAAAACATCTTGATCTACTTGTTTTAGTATTGATTCAGTAAAAGAAATTATCCATTTAGTAGGTTTCAAAAACTGCTTGTTTAGTCTAGAATTCTAAAAGAACACTGAAAAGGTTTAAAACCTGGTGGGAATGAAAAAGAAGCAAGGAATTGGACGTTCATTTGCATTGAAGGGGCCTTTTCTAATAACAGACCCTTTTTTATTCCACAATTGCACCCAAATGAGCGGTGAAGGGTGTGTTTGCTGACTGTGTTTCTGTGTGCAGGTGTAAAGGGAGCCTGGAGTGTGAAGCCTGCCAGAACACCCTGAACATCGACCGCGTGTGCTCCCTCAGCAGCCCCGACAGCACGCTCAGCACCAGCTCCTCAGAGCAGTCCAGCCCCTCTCCTTGCAAGAGGTCCAACAGGTGAAAACTCAGGCTCCTTTCAGCAAAAAGAAAGATCTTGGTATACAGCAGGCCCAGTTTATACTAAAAAATGCACAAGTTTTGTTATGTTGCCAGCTGGTGAGGGTAAACGATCTGTTTAAAAATTAATTTACTGGCCTACAGTTGCACAGCATAGACAGCTCTGTTCTCATGCCTGACAGATGTGTCTTGCTGCATTGAAAGCTTTCAGAATACTGAATGAATGGTGTTCACACAGAAAATATAAACATGTTGCATGCAACTTCCTTTGGGATAAAAATCTTCCAGAGTTGCAAGATTAAATAAGCCAAAGTAATATGTGACAGATTTGGTCCCTACATTTTTTTAATTTTTGCAGCCTCTGGTTTTCCCATTGTGTCTCTTGTAATCTGCAATGACACTGATGCCTTTTTCTCTTCTACCAAGAGTAAGGTTCATTTGGGTGAATACTGTTGATGTGAACACCTTTTAAATGTTTTTATCTTCACCGCCTCATATCTAGCTTGAGCCTTCAGCAGTTTCATTGTGCAAAATGAATTTTAATTAAGGTCCTAACGAAAAAAAGTTTGTTTAAAATAATTAAAAATTCTATCAGAGCATGTATTGCCAAGGAAGTGGAACTCTCCCGAGCCTGCATCAGGTAGATAGTCTACCTGATGGTTGCTAATTAACGTTGTCAGTCCTTTGGTATCAAAGCATTCAAAAATTCAGATAAGTTTTTGTGAAGACCTGCTTGATTTTATGGTATTTTCTTTGAATTGTAAGGAACTCATCTGTAATTGAATTCCCTTTGGTAATTCAACTTTGTCAATAGCAGAGGAATTTGTTGCTTTCAGTAGCAATCTACCTATATTGAGTCATATAATTAGCAACTCGAATCCAAAGTTAATAATATAGAAGTACAATTAATTGCTCAGTAGTTGTCACATTATCACATTCTTGAAAAAACTACTCAGAATTACTGGATTTTGTTGATTACATCTTCATACTTTTTGCTGATCCTCATAGCACTTTTCACAAAAAGTTAATTTTCGTAAGTGGTTTTATTTGTATTATCCCATTTTAAACAACATGCAATAAGGACATGTTATGTGAGCTGTAAAATCACTAAAGGACTTGACCATATGTTTAGGCATTAGTGAATTCACTGCTGTTTCTTCTATGCTTTAAGTTAAGCATGCATTCCATCCATTTTTAATATAAAGAAGTTATCTCTTTTCTCCGAGCCTTGCAATTTATGGGTAGGATGAGTTTGAATATATACACTTGTCTAATTACAACGCATCATTTTTGTCCACCTTTGAGTAATTTCACTTCTATGAATTTAATGTGTTCATTTAAAGAAATGTACCTCTATCATGAAAATCTCTTTGCTTCATTGCAATACTTTTATTTTTTGACAGTATGTCAGATGACGAACAGGAAAGTGGATGTGATACAGTGGATGGTTCCCCAAGCTCAGACTCCTCAGGACACGATAGCCCCTTTGTGGAAAATGGCTTTGTAGACAATAACAATAAAAATAAAAATAAGGAAGCAAGAGCCTCAGTTAACCCTGAAACCAAATCAACTGTTTGCACAGTAGTGGTACCACCCATGAGACTTGAAAACAGGTTACATCTTGAGGAACAGATGGTGAATACAGGTAAGTTAGTTCAGGTGTTTTTCTATGCCAGTAGATAAGAATAGAAGTTTCAGTATTTGTGTTATATTTATATATATATATATATATGAAGATTTTGACATGCTCATACAACTGCTAATCTGTAGTAACCACTTCTAAACGGTGCTAGGGTTTGACTTTAATTGGTATATTATTATTTCTCCCTGCATGCTTAAGCAAATGAAACCTTGTCTAACTTCTGCCAGAAAGGAAGAGTGACAACAAAAGCATAACGTTGTTTATTTCTGTCTTGGAAGTTGCCACCTGCCAGCCTCTGAGAAAGGGTCGGTCTGTCCTGGGAAGAATAAACCAGTCCTCGGTGGTAGGAAACCGTCAACAGAAACTGACATCAGCATTCCATCAGCAACATGGAAACTTCAGTCAGGTATGTGCAGTAGCATCCAGCAGGCTCCAGATGTGGAGCTGGAGTAGTTGAGTTCCAAACTGAATGCTCACGGTTTCGGTTGCTGTCTGTGACAGCTGCAGGTTTTCAGCAGCTTGATTAAAGAAGTGTTCAAATCTTGAAAATGGATTTCAACTTACCGGGCAAGTCATAAGTATCTTTCATTTTATGTCATTTTCTTAAAACAGCTGACTCTATTTTAAAAAAATAACAGAAAACTCACACTGGGAAAAATTGTCAATGCTTGCACAAATCAAAACACGAGACAAAAAGAAAAATATCTTAGCATTTATTTTTTCTGCATCCAAATGCTAAAATACTCATAGTGTGCAGGTAAAATCTGCAGCTGTATCTCAGTGTTGTTCTGTCAGTAGTGTGCATGAAAATCTTTTAGTTTGAGTATCCAGAGGTGAGATAGAGCTCAGCAAACCCAACTATTTCTTACCTTTGCTGCCAGGTAATGAAGCTGGAGGGAGATGAGACTGTGATTGTAGTTCCATCCAATGTTAGAAGATACCTAAAGCTGATTTAAAAGTTGCTTTTGTCGTTGCCCAACAACACAGTAAATGTGTCTGCTGTGGCTGAGAACTGAAGTTGACACATGACATCAAGCTTAAGCCCCTTTTAATTAATTATCTTGGAGCTGTAGCTGCATTGAGCTTTTGATTAGATAGCTGGAGGTACATTAATGTGAGAGACTTACCTGTTTGTGTAAGTCTTGCAGAGAAACTGTGAATATTGTAAGATAAATGCTAAATGAAAGCATGCTATGTGTAGATAAGAGGATTTGGCAATAATGGCTTGAATAGTTTAGATTGAAAGAAACATTTGGGTGGGTGACACAGTCTCCCCTTCTGCATGATTATATAAAAGCATTGGTTTAATGAATTCTCAGCAAACCTTAATATGATCAGCATGGTATTAATTTTTAATCTCTTCAGTGTCTGCAGCTCCTCCGCCTCTTGGCAGAAAGTGTAGAACGTTATTTTCATTACAAAAATTTATGCTGATCCTTCCTTCTTTGGTAGATGCCCTATGTAGTTTGAAGCCTGCATCATTTAATGGGAGTAATTGATTTTTAGTCTTTTCTCTTTGTAACTGTTAATGATTGCCACATCTTCCTGTGATCGTAGACCTAGACTTCTGTTTGCCTAATTGTCTCAGATATTTTCAATCCGTTTATTATTTTTTCTGCTCTCCTCTAAAATTTCTCTCCTATTTGTCCTCTTTGTGCCTCATTATGGTGCCCAAACTGAATGCAGCACTTCCAATTGATGCCAAGCCAGTGCTGAGTAGAGTGGAATAAGCACCTTGCTCATGTGATACATGGTATTTCTGTTAAAACAGCCCAGCATGGCATTTTATCTTTTTTTTTTTCCCCCCCTTTGCAAGAGCATTGAAATAACTCGTGTTCTGTTTTCCATCTCTTATTGTCTGTGCTGCTACCTAAATAGCTACTATATCTTTTTCGTTCTGTCGAAGCATTTAATAATTCCCGTCTCTCTATTCCTCCCGATTTTAAGTTGACTAGTTTTAGTGCATTTTTCCTCCATTTTTCCCCGCTCCCTTTGCTCCGGGGATCGCTAAGCCCTGCCCGTTTCTGTCCGCGTGGCCAGGTCCAGCACTTCGGCTCGGGGCCGCAGGAGTGGAACGGGAACTTCGCCCCGCGGAGGCAGCAGCAGCAGCAGCAGCAGCAGCAGCCTTTCCTGGCGGCCACCGTGGCCGGCCCCGCCTTCTCCCTGCCCCAGGGCAGCCCCAGCCACCTGCCGGGGAGCTCCCACCTGGGCGGGCAGCCCGCCATCCTCCCGTACGCCTCGCCGGCGCCGCTGGGCACGGCGGCGCCCGTCGCGCACCTCCTGGCCTCGCCCTGCGCCTCCAGACCTCTGCTGCAGCACCCGAGCTACGGCCTGAGCCACCCCGGCGGGGTGGTGCACCAAGTGCCAGTGGGCATCAACCCCCGCCTGCTGCCTTCCCCCACCGTGCACCAGACCCAGTACAAGCCCGTCTTCGCGCCCCACTCGTACGTCGCCGCCTCGCCCGCCGCCTACGCCGGCTTCCCGCTGAGCCCCACCAAGCTGGGCCAGTACCCGTTCCTGTGAGAGCTCAGGCTGCTCGGCGACTGCAGCGGGAGTTCGGTTTAAGAGGAAACATGGTGTTTGTTACGTATCAGCCATGGCACAACAGGAAAATTATTTTTTTGAATCGTGTAGACTCGGGTGCAATTTAAACAACTCTTGAGCTTTAAAAAAAACTCACTTTTAATGTGTTTTGCACATTTGGTATAACTTGTCTTTGGTCATGTTATCTTCTTATATAGTAACTTTAGACAGGTGACTTATGGGAGCAGAAATCTGGTTTTGCTCCTGCTATTTTTTATAAAATTGCCTTCTAACTAGTGCAAGACACGTCTACATTTGGGAAGCCATTCAGTGTACAGAACTAGAGCAACAGATGCACATGTGTCAGCAGTACGGTGTAGAAGTAACTCGTTTGTGTTGCGTATCTTGGTGTTTAAATGTTGAGTCACTTACCTAAAAGTTGAGCTGTTGTTCTTCACATTGCATGTGTCTTTTGCATGGGCAAAGAAAAGGCCTAAACATTGCTCTTAAATGTCGTTGTCCTAATAATCTCAGCTGCATTGTAAACTGTTCCCACACATAGTGCCTTAAATATTTGAGGTTGTTAATGTTATTACTTATATATAAATGTTGAGGACTGCAGCACTTAAAAATTCAGATCTGCTGATTTTTTGATAGCGTGATGCTCATTTTGGGTTTTGTGTGGTATTATTTTAGTATTGGGTGTATTTTCCTGGTTGAGAAGGCAGCATGTTTTGCTGTAGCCGAATTTTGCTGTCTTTTTTTTCCCCCCCTCCAGAACGATCTAGCTTCAAGACAGGACTTTAGTAGCGCTTAAGGAAAGTTGATTCAGTAGCTATTGAGTAGTGACACACAAGACAGTATTTCATACTGGTAAATGGAACTGCAATACAACCTAAGTAGTTTATTTTAAAAGTGTTTGTCTAATTGGATATAATAAAATGTTTAGAGGTGAGGTAGGCATGACTGACTAGCTAATGAAAGGAAAAGCCAAGTGCTCATTGATCCATGACGTGGTTTCATCTTAGCTCGAGCAAACCGTGCAGTATTTAATAACTAGTAGCAGAATATTTACTGTTGAAGCTTGAAAAAGATGTGAGTTCTTTGTGTGCAATCTTTCATTTATGCATGGGAGAGATTTTAGTCTTTTTACATGAATAGTATTTGTTTTAGCCTGTTGTGGGTGTTTGCTTATTTAATACATTCCGTCAGGGACGTAAATTACATGCTTTTTGCATTTTTTTTTTTTTCCCTCCTTAGGAAGTGTGTGTTTTCGTTTTTTTTGTTTTGTTCAAATGAAGTTGCTTTTGCAGCACCAAAGACTTAATCATCCATTTCCTATAAAAGGTAGCTACTTTTTCATAGACCTCAAGTATACTGTAGTGTAGAGATGGGATTTACGGAAGGTATTAAGCTGAGGCTGTGTTTTAGCTTATGGGCAAGTAATAAATTGTATCATTTATCTTGAATGTATCATAGATAAGCTGCTATATAATGATTGCCACTTCAGATAGCTGTGAAATTAGGTGATTAACTAGTTCTTTCTTAGCCTTCTAATTTCTGTACAAGTCTAATTACATGAAATAGAAGCTGGGTTTTGGGTTTGGTTTTTTTGTTTGGGTTGTTGTTTTGTTGGTTTGTTTGTTTTTTTTTTTTTAGTTTTCATTTTGTTTTCATGTTTGAAGTGTCGTAACTACTATACTGTAAATGATGGAAGATGATTGCATATGTTTTTTGGGGTGTGTTATTTGCATCAGTATTTTATCTCCATTAACTTTGAGCTCATCACTGCATATAAGTGGATGTATTAATGTAACTTAATTTTTTTATGTTTTCATATTGGCATTGTGTAGACACTTAAGAAGCTGCATCTTGCAGGTTTGACTTAACTTTTTTTAAAACAAAATCTGGAATACAATCCTTGCAATGTTGACTGGAATAAGAGTGCAAAGCATTTTGGGTTTAACTCTGTCAATAAGCTAATAACTGGTAATCTTTTTCTTTACTCCACTAACACAAGCAGTGTTTTATTTAATGAATGTCTGAATGAAATAAATGTGCCTACATTTGATTTATTTTTTAAGTAATAACTACAATACAACAGTATTAGATCATAAAAAGAAAATACCAGCAGTACATTTTTAATCACGCTGAAAATTAAGAAACCTAACTTTTCCCAAAAGTTTCAATGTTTTTAGTAATCAACTCTATGCATTTTGTACAAGTGTGTGTGTATATAAAGTATACATTAGCAACTAGGAGTATCCTGATGAATTTGAAATCTTACCAACACGTATATAAAGCCTAAACATAGGGAGTCAAATTGGATGTCCACCTTTGCCACTTCCAACTCGTGCTGTGTGGTCCAGCAGGCAGTTTTGTGTTCACTCCCTTTTTTTTTGGTGCTCACTCCATTGCAGGCAATGGACACACCAAGAACCACCAATGCAAACGGAGCACATCGATTTTTGTGTCGTGGTAACAAAAAAAACCCAAAACCAAAACAAGACCTGTTGGTTTTTTTGGTTTTTGGTTTTTTTGGTTTTTTTTCCTGGGGCCACGGGGATCGTCATGGGTCTGATGTATTTTCTGTACTTTCTTTTTACTGTGCTTAAGGTTGGGAGCTGACGTGCTTGTTAAATCAACACTCTGTGTATCACCACGGTATCCTGCCGTACGCAGGAAAAGGTTGCTGTCAATGCACCCCAAATTAGATCTGCTGCTCTTTCTATGTGTTGTAATCATAGAAATGTCTGCATTTCAAAGAATGAAATATTTGGGTTCCTGCCACAGCTTAAATTCAACACGCCAGGTGACGTTCCCCCCGCCTCCCTCAATATATTCTGAGAGAACGGACTCGCTGCAAGTGTCTGGGGCCCATCTGCAGAAAAAAAAAAGCTTTCAGGGCGAGGGCCTTTTCTGTGAAAAAAGTCATCCTCTGAGAAGCATTTTTACACGATACCGTTTTAATGCCTTTTTTAAATAAAACACTGCATGACTACGGAATTGCATATCTGCATCTTACTTTAATTTGCAAGGTTTTATATGAATTTCTTGTGTTCGGTTTTTAACTTCAGGGTGTTTTATTGGTCAAATATGCTACTGTATTAACTCTTCTTTTTTGTTTTGTTTTAATTTTTAAATTTTCTGTTTTTACTGCTAATTAACGTGGTTTGTGTTAAGTAAAAGTTAAATCACACTGCAAGCTGTAGGAAGACTTGTTCTAGAAACACCCAGTAATAGAGACTTGATTAATAAGGTTGAACTGTTACTGTTTAACAATTTGTAGACTTGTGGCTTTTTTTTTTTGCTTTGGATTTCTCTGCTACACTAGTTTGCCATGTAGCAATTGCACTGTGCAATATTACAATATGAGGACTGGGAAAATTTTTTTATGGATGTAATGTCTCTACAGTTTGCGATAGTATTTCTTTCTAGTTCTCAGTGATTTAAATGTGACCAAGCCTTCTGTACTTTGTCACAAAAAGCGGGTTTTCCAGGTGACTATTTTGGTGAGTGTCAAAATAAGAATTTATGGTGTATTACTGTCAAGATTCACTTTGAATTAAAATATATATTGCAGCAGATGACCTTTGGTGGCTTTTATTTTTTGCTGTGTTACACGAAGGCAAAGATGATGAAAATTCCCTTGGAGGGCTCTAAAATTCGGGTGTAATCATTCAACTGAGTTTCTGAAATTATAAATCTCATAAGCTTTCAAGGCTTGCTTCTGATGGTCTTGAGAAGCTGTCTTGAGTGCAGCCACACCTTGAAGGCTCTTTGTTCTGGATGTCCCACTTGTACAACCTTAGAGGAAGGCGATCTGGCCCAGACACCAGCGGATGCCTCGCTGCTGCTGAGGTTTGTGCCAAGCCAGTGGCAACTGCTGCCCGGCCAGCAGGAAGGTGCTCCTGCTGCCACAGATGGCCCCACATGGTCAGTGGCTCCAGATGGCCACCTGGTATGGGCCAGATGTATGTGGAAGGCACATTTGGCGGTGCTGTTGTCAGCCAAATGTGCTCACTCTTCTGTGCGGTTGCAGCGCTTGCTGAAACCTGGTGGTTGGGTGCACACCTGTGCTTGTGGGCACGGTGGTTTCTGTGCCTTCCACTGCATTTAAGGGTCAGTCAGAAGTGAAATGGAAAAGACTGAAATGACAGTGCAGTACATTTTTGATACCAAGGTATTTCAGAGTTGATAGAAAGCTGTCATTTTCTACGCACAAGGTGCTGCTGATGCAGGTCTGTCGCAGTGGTCACTTTTCAGTGCAATCGGTGTCTGCAAAGCTTTTCCTGCAGCTCTGTGCCTCAGGTGATGTGTAAACTCCTCTGTCCAAATTCTGCAGATGCCTTTGAAAGCTGCTTCCTTTCCCTTCTTTACAGCTAGCCTGGTGTATTGTTGACTTTTAAATGAATATTGGTATCTAGATCCCACTTTTCCCACAGCAAATAGGGCCACTGGCTTGGTGCATTTCACACTCCTGGCAACAACTAACAAACAAGGAAAGGCAGCCTGAGCCTTTCAAAGTGAATACTCTGCCTGTGAAGTCCTTTCTGTTCTTGCTTTCTATTACTAATGATGCCTACCTGTTATTTATGTTCCCCTATGTTCTTTCCCATCCTGTGGACTAGGACAGGCAGTTAGGTGTAAGTCACCTTGCTCTTCAGCTGTCTTTAGGATGACAAACACTGGTTTAAAGTGTGATATCTTCCCTGTCACTAAATGCAAAGGACAGGTTTGTACTGCAGTTCAGTTGGCAAATTCATTCAAGGAAAAGCTTCCAGAGTCAATGGGGCTGTCACGTGCCACAGATCTGCAGCGGGACAGAGGTCCAGCTGTGTTGTTAGCCTGGTTTTCAGCTGGAGAGATGATCACTCTCTGGGAGGCAAGAGAGAAGCTACTGCGTGGCACAACTCACACGGCAGTCCTGGTGATCGTGGTGGAGTCACAGTCATCACTGCAGCTCATGCACACTGTGAGTCCAGCTCCTGTGGCAGACTCAGGCAGCAGGAGTCCAAGTTTTGGGAGGGTTGTGAGTAGTGCTGCTCCCCACCAGAGGGCTGTGACTTCCCTACAGCCCCGCGGGGTGCAGCAGGTGGTGTCTGGAGCAGTGCAGATCTCCGGGAACGCCAGGGGAAGGCTGCAGCCCCTCCAGCCTCTCCCCACACTGTGACTGAAATGGCTGACACGACGTCCCGCTGTGCAGGAAGGCTCATTAAGCCATGGGTAAGGGTTTGACGGTGATTAATGTTAATTATATCTTCCTGCCTTTCGCCTGTAGGAAGGAAGTTGCATTTTCTCTCTCAGGAGGGGTGGGTTTGTGCTCTAAGCGGGTTCAGATAATTCCACCTGCCCTTGTCCTGGGGAACACCACTGAGTATTCGTTGGAACGATAAAGCTTTATGCTGAGAGGCTGAAACAGACATTTGAATGGATTCTTCTCACTGGGCCCTGAAATGGCAGGTTAGGAGCATCTACACCCTGTTGGCAGAGATGCCTGGAGGCTGGACTCCAGGAGTGAGATTTGGGGAGTGAGATTTTCATGCAAATGAAAAATCCCGACTGTTCTGTTGCGAAGAGAGACCACGGCCTGCCACCAGCTTCACAGAGAAGTCACTGCCTGGCCACAGTCACTTCTCATCTGTGGGTGAGATCCTTGTCTTATGGGTTCCCTCATAAAAAGAGGCAAGGCTTGGAATGCTTGCAGTAGGTCTACTGCAAGCAAGGCAATTTTGGATCTGGAAAAAAACCCCAAAAAGCCCAACCCAAACAGGATTAGCAAAGTTGAGTTTAGGAAGTAGCTAACTACAGTTGCTTGGTAAAACCCCAGTGATTTTTTTCACCAGCTGTAAAAGATCCATTCCTCATTCTGGAAAATACACATTTTTAAAAATCCTTTGAAATAAGAACTCAATCTGCTGCTTGTATTTTATTCATAATACACGTGCACACACACTGTAATGGAAAATTAAGACAAAACCATAATGAGTAAGAGCTAGACTGAAAAAGGTGCTGTCAAAATTAGCTTATCGGGGGGCTCTATTACAAAGCTGAGTTATGACAAAACCTAGAAAAATATGAAAAAAGATGAAATGAGATTTGTGCAGGGCTCCCTGAGGGTGCCAGCAGAGGGCCCTGCACTAAACGTGCTGGCCCTGGATTAAACAGAGTGATGAGCAAGCTCCATTTCACTATAATGATCATAAACTGCCATCTTTGCTCTGGATAATCGCTTGCAGTCATCAAGGGGAAGCTAATTTTGCACGGAATGAATTAGTGATTTGGGGGAAGAGTAAAACGGCGGAAATGGGACAGCATAATTGTGTTGGTGACACCGGGAGCGTGCTGAAGCAGTCAGATGAACAGGTAATTATGGGTTGTCAGGGCTTTGGATGCTGCCAGTGGCTGGGTACGAGCCCATGGACACAGCCCAAGCTGTGGCTGGCCCATGCTGAGGCTTGCTCCACCTCAAACCTGACTTCTAAGAATTTCTCAGCACGACAACTTCCAGCAGAGCAGAATTGCTGGGAGGCTGGGACAGCTTTCCTGCATGTAAGCAATGCTGCAGCCTTTCAAGAGCAGCTCTCGGGGTCCTGGAGCGTGTGGTGCCCCAAACTCACCTTTGCACCGCTCCTCCTCCCACCATCACTGCCTGTTGCCCGCAGGCATGGTCTGGAACTAAAAGAATTCACGGATGCAGTTCAGGAAAGACACGACACCAGAATAAAGAATTCACGCTGCCTCTGCTGCAAACAGGACTTGAAGAAAACACTGAATGGACTGCCCCAGTGCTGGGTGTGACCGTGACCGAGGCAGCAGCTGGGGCTCAGCCCTCTGCTGTCCATCACACATTTCACGCCCTTCATGTTGATATCCCGGTGTACCTTAAAGCAAAACAGAGAGGAACCTCTGTCTTGGAGCTTCCCTTTGAGCTTGGATGTCTGAGCCCCATCCCAGGCAGGGAGGGGGTGATGGAGCGAGCGCAGGAGAGGGGCGACCAGAGAAGACCTCTCCTGTGTTTGTACTGCGGGTGGCTGAGGACGTAGCTGCGGCTTTGGTCACCTGCTGCCGTACCCTCGAGCTTCTTTATTCTCAGAGCTGCTTCTGCGCTTGCAGAAATGCTGCCAGTAGCGATCGGCGCTGTGGCAGGGCTTGGGCTGCTTTGCCAAGAGGAGGTGCTGGCTGATGCCTGGGATAACGAGGGACATCTCTGGAGATGTCCCGGCCCGGCGACTCCTAGGTCGGGACATCAGCTGCCGACAAACGCTTCCCACAGTGGGCAGAGAGGGACTTTTAGCCTCGCCGGGTCGCAGCACCGCTGCGAGCGGCTGCACCTCCGTTTACACCCGAAGGTAGCGCCGGGCACAATGGCTTCAAAGCACGAGGGAGGCGACGGGTCCCCGAGAGCCGCTGTCGCGCCGCACCTGCCCCGGCGGGCACGGCGGGCGGGGACCGAGCCC
>VYXD01000544.1:261363-282399 GCA_013397195.1 Hylia prasina
TTACTGCTCGCGGAACAGAGGCTTCTCTGTGGGCTGGGGATGCTCGGGTTTTCTGCCTTTCCCCGAGACAGCCGGCTCTGCCGTCGCCCGCGGGCTGCCCGCCTGGCGCATTTCCTACGGGACGGGATAGTTGGATTAGGTCTTGCTCCTTGCAGAGAAAGGGACGGGCAGAGGCTTTTGTTAAACCGGAGGATCGGTTCTAGTGATTCTGTGTCTGTGTGTGTGTGCGTGGTGGGGAGGAGGGGAAGATAAGGAGGGGTTAGGACAGGGCAAGCTCCGCTGAGATCTGAGCGCTACATCTCAAATGCAGCTGAAAGCTCCGACAATTTCGGGGTTATATTTTGCTTGTTTCCCTGGACTTTTTGAGTCGGGCTGTGCCCCGTGCTCTCCAGACTTTTCTCACGGCAGTGGATGTACTGGGTGACCTCAATGCAGAAATGGTTACTGTTGCTGGCAGTTATTGTATGTGCCAGATAGAGATGCCAAATATAATTCTGAGGCTATGCTAAAAGAGGCTAAAATTGATACAGGGCTAGATTATTCCTACGGATTTAAGAAAGGACTAGGGACGTGAGTCCGCGTTTTGAAGCTGCCAACATGCATGTTCCGTAATTGCAGACAATTGATGTCAGTTTTACAGCCATAACATAATAAGGTTTGTCATCTGCAGGTTGTGGGTTGGTGGAACAGTGCCTCTTACTGCATTACTTGTGCTGGGCATGTGAATACCACAGTCTGATTTACCTCTTTAATAAGACAAAGGGACCCATCATCGGAGGAATGGCTAATCTTTTACCTTTGCTTGTCAAGTCAGTCTGGGTGTCACAGGAACTCTCGCACCACACCTGAGTTATGAGATGTGTTCCTTCACCCGGAGGTAACCAGGCTCTCAGAGCCCAGTTGACAAAGCTGTGGTATTTCTGACAATGCAACAAGACACCTCTTCAGGCTCCAGGATGAGACTGAAGAGCAGGATGAAAAGTGTTAATATTCTGTTTCTTCCTTTGTGGTCTGCATGTATTTATGGCACAGACATGATCTCATTTGTAAGTGAAGAAATCCAGTAGAGTTAAAAAAACATGTTTGTAGGTATCTCATAGCTGACAACCAGGAAAGGAGAAAAAGAGGTGAGAAGCAGCAACAGCACCAAGCCAAAGTGCATAAAATCACAGTGTGCACAGCCCACAGAATGGAAAATACCATCACTGATAGGCTTTGCCTGGGAATTTTAGATTATTGGGTAGTTACATGAAGATACTAAACGTAATTTGTTTTACTTGATAGCTTTGGGCTTTACAGCTGAAATTGCAAATAAAACTTTACTACTCCTGTGCCATGTTGATCCCTAGATATGATTGCTGAGGTGCATAAATTGGATGTCAATTAACCTTAAAAGCTCTGCCTTCCAGAGGCATAGAGCACATACAATGCTGCCTCCCGTTGAAGTCAGGAGCAAAACGTGGTAGAGCCAAATTTTCAATCAAGAACATAATTTGTGTCTAAGAATATTCATAAGGAGCAGCCTAGGCCTGGATTCCTTTTAAGCAAATGTGCTTTTACTCATTTTGGTGAATACTACAGGAATGTGTATGGCTAATAGAGGTGATCTACTGCCATGAAGTCCGAGTGGTGATAGAGGACGCAGTAAAGACTGGGAACAGCACTTGTCATGCACCATTTTTACTACAGCTTCCTCCACTGGGCAGTATTTCCCTCTCTGGGTAAATTATGTCTGTACAGATGCAGACATTCATGGATAAATGCTCCAGCCTTCTTTTGGGTTTGTGTGCAACTCCTGGCGTCGCTGTGTGTGAAGACAAAGCAGGGAACCAGGAGCACTTTGTACTGGTCAGTGCCCTGGGACACTTTCACCCATGGACTACAAAGTGATTAGGTTTCATCAGAAAAGAAGTTTTCTTTGTCATTTTACAAGTATTTTATGCTCCTTTAGCTGGGTATGTGCCGTACTGCCCAGTGACATGCAGAGTTAATGGTTAATTTTCACAGTATGTCGCCCCCAGGACCGCTGCTGGAGCTCAGGTTGAAAACAAAGTTTTACACTGCCCACCATAATCAGGATTACAGAACGGCCAGTGCAGAAATTAAGTCAAGTCTGTCAAGAAAGAAAAAAGCAAAGCACCAGGAATCAAATGTGAGGGTTTGGGTTGACTCCTACCATGCTCCAACCAGGTAGAACTTGCTTGTGACCCAAGGTCGTGCACTGTGGGCAACCATTTCCACCGGGAGCAGAGACACAGTTTTAAAAGGCAGCTGTTGAGAGCTGATCTGGTGTTGGTGGAGCATCTCTCAGCCAGTCAACACCTCTGTCACTATGGTCTGAGTAAAACAGAGGGAAAGGCACATTGCTCATGGTTGTGTTGCTCGTAAGATTAATCAGCTAATCAGAGGGACTGCAGTGGGGGGCCCACGGAAGTAAAATTTTCCGAAACAATAAAATATACCTTTAACACTTTGAATCATCCTTTGTGTTTGCTTGTGTAGCCTGTTTGAATGATAAACTTGTCAGGGAAAAGTCCATTCCTCCCTGTGCGTCCTGAACACCAGCACTGTGGGATCTCACCTTAATTAACAATGATTTCACAAACAATAAGGACACCTCCAGCGCCGTGGCTGCTGCTCGCAGCTGGAGCTTTGATTGAACAACTTCGAGAGTGCTCCGTGCCAGCTGCTAAATTGCCAGTACCACCTCCCACAGACTGTGGCTCAGCTACCTGAGCACTGACTCCGTGCCCCTCAGCTCCTGAAGCTCCCCAAAAGCACCTGGAAGTGCCCGGGAATTGGTGCACCTGGAAGTGCACGGGCTGGTGCTCCCACTGCCAGAGGAGCTGCTGCAGGGGTGAGGGCTGTGAGCATGTGGGGCACCAGTCCTTCCCTAGATCCAGTTCTGCGTTATGGAAAGGGGTGAGGACATAGAAAAAGGCACCCTCCATCTCCTGTGGTGGCTCTTCACAATCACCAGCCCAGCGTTTTGGACCATCAGTGGTTTCAGACTGGTCGTGTTGCTCTTTCAATGTTCTGATCACCCCAAGAGAGCAAAATGTGTGCAGACATCTCAGGTGCCCTGTGGAAGAACAGTAAAAAGTTCCAGTTCTGCCCCATTTTAGTCAAATCCAGACAGGGATCTACAGCAAGGGCTGAAAGAACAGGCCAGCAGGAGCACCCAAGAAGGTGCTTCTTTGGCAGGATTTGAGGTTTTGATGGGTATGCTTGGCACAGATCCTCCAGCCACGAGTTGCCTTCTTCCACTGCATTCCTGGATTTGAGCTGATAATAAATAATTAGCTGACAGTAAATAACCTGGGTTTAGTATCCATATAAATAGAGAATGCTCAAAATTTGTGTATACTGAAACCATTTGGATGAAGCTGTACATTAAGACAAGCAAGGAGCTCGGAATAGGTTGAGAGGTATCCATGTTTTTCCTGTAGGGAATGCTGACTGGCTGTTTAAGGCCTATAGTAAAAGGACTTATAAATCTTACTTTCTGACGTGTTCACTCACCCAGCAGTATATTGCATCCTCCTAGTCTTCACTGGGCTGTTTTTTTAAACCCTTCTCACTTGCTTGAGGTTAGGCCAGTGAGCAAGAGGAAAGGGACTGTGAGTAATTTTCTGTTTATGGTATTTTCTTAGGTCACGTGGGAAAGGTTGTTTCTGCTGCAGTAAATACTGATAATGTTTGCAGATGAATTTAGGCTTCCACGTGCAAACATGTCAACATTTCATTAAAAAAGAAAGGAGCATTTTGGTGGTTATTTACTGTTCTCACTCCCTTCTGCTCAGTCCAGTGGAGGAACTATTGCACTTCCTGAACTGACCTGCATTTTACTGCTAAACCACCAAGGTGGAATAGCACTGAGGGGCTTTGGACAGGGTGTTCCTCAGCTCAGACAGCACACAGAAGAATCCCAGTGAGGGTGCTTAATTAGAAGTTAATAGAGATTAATCTAGAGTATTCAATTATTTAAACACTATATATTGTTATATATTATTATGTAATATTATATAATCAATAATTAATAATGCATTTTAAAAATTATTACTTTTAAGAAGTACATGCAGCATGTATAGCAAAACGTAGCACACATATTTCTACTTGATCTGGAGGTTAGATCAGAAGAAATGCCTTTCTGCATTCTGGGAGCAGGAGAAAAGAAGGAAACATGAAAGAACATTCAAAGGTGGAAACAATAAAAACCCAGACCTATAAGACAGTGTCCATTTCCATGTTTTCTCCACCATGCATTGCTGTAGATACGAAACTGTCTACAACACCTTGTCTGTCATTTTAACACCTGTTAGCAAGCTTTTTAGGGAAATGCTCCAGCTGATTCCTACTGACTTTGAATGGGAAGAATAGGTGGGAGAAATTACAGCAAAATCTGTGTGAGACTGTAAACACATAGCGTAAGTCTGGGCCTCCAATTTTCAGGTATTAGCATCAGGTTTGGTGAGTCAGCAGGGGAGCAGCTGTAGTTGTGGAATTTCTCCTGAATCTCCCTGTGTGCCTGCATTTTCCTCCTTGTGGCTGGAAAGCCTCTGTGTGAACTGCAGAGGATTTGGTTGCTCTCTAGGAAAGTCCTTGTGCATGAGGTACCCACTGGGGTGTGCTTTCCTCAGTGCTCCTGCAGATGGGTGGTGATGAAACCTTCCTGGAGGGAGCTGCTGTAAATTGCAATCCATCTGTATCCCAGGTAATAAAAAAAGCAGCAGAACTATCCTGCACCACTCTGCTGCTTAGTGATGTGATGATCTCACTGCAGTGTCTTCAGCTGAAAAGATGTGAAAAGTCTTTAAACAAATTGGTGCCCTGCGTTTGAGAGGTGTGGGTTTTGTAAATTAAACCTGGTATAATTCCTAGCTAGGCTTAACGCAAGATTGATACATAAATGCATGTCATTCACAAGGCTAAGAGACTAATTTTTAAGTGTTACTAAGACAAGAAAAAGGCTAAGCATTTAAATGCATGGAAATGAAAATGTCAAAAAAACCCCCGCCAGATTCCAAAGGAATGGGAAACAAAGATGTATTAGTTTTCTGTGGTATTTGTTAAACAATGAAATAACTGACACCAGCAAAATACTTTGGCAACCAATGTAAAAATGGTAAGAAAAGAGTTGAAATATGGAAGTTTATCTGAGGAAGCAATTTCTTACCAGATAGTTGTTCTTTGTTTTGAAAATAATGAAAATTATTTAGCTTATGTGATGTTCTTTGTCACTCAAGTTCTGAAAAACTGATTTAAAAGAAACCATTACAGGCTTGACGAGTTCTTCCTTTGTGTAGTTTTCCTTTAATCTGATGAGTAGCTTTGGCAGATGAATGTGTCAGTAGTGAAAAATTGGATTTTTATAGGAGTCATGGCTAGTCTTGATGGGAGGTCTTGAAGCCGAAATTTTTTAGGGGTAGTTTTGAGAAATTCTTAAAACAGATGTTTTTGGGCTTATTTAGCATATTCTCGTCTGGTCTTCCACGGTACTGTAACTTCAAAAGTACTTCTGTGATCCTGTGGTCTTGACTGAATGGTCTCAAGGCTTGATTGTTGCAGCTGTCCAGTGTTCCCTGACGGGTTTGTCTGAATTTCCTGGTGCTCATCAGTTCTGAAAGTCTCAAACCCTGATGTGTGGTTTTTCTTTGTTTGTTTATTTGGTTGGTTTTGCTGGGTTTTTGTTTGTTTGGTTTTTTTGCTGAGCGTAGCTGCTGAATTAGATACACACAGAAGTAGACTTGGAAAAAAACCTGTCCACTGTTGGCTGTCAGTCCATAAACAGACAAGAGCTCTCATAGTGTATACTACAGGGATGTTTTCAAAGCTGCAGCCTCCTGAATTTATCAGTATATTTCCCTATGCAAGGTTTTGGTATCTAAAATGTGTTGCTGTTTAAAAATAAATGTTTGACTTTATTGGACTATTAGAGTTTGACCTCTAAATTGTCTACAGACAGTGATCTCTTGCTAAATAAATAAGTGGGAGTGTTGATTAGACATTTTATGAGGTGTTCCTTGTGGCTCTCCTGCTATTTAAAAATGCATTATTTTCTATGTGTACCTTTCTTTAGGCTATTGAAACACCTATAAAAAGATTATGAACTCCTGTCACATAATTAACATGAAGTTACTGAGTGATTTTCAAAAGGAATTTCACCAGATTATCACCTACCAAGAGCTCTTTGTGTTGTACTGAGTGAAGTAAAACCTTCATGTTTTACTGAGAGTCCATGCACAAAAATTTTGTTGACCAGTTGGGGTTACTCCTGAACACATGGAGCTTTTCCTCCAGTAATCCCATACCCAAAAGAATAAATAAGTGCAAGCTGGGGAAGGGTACTGGTTGGCCATAAGAAAGAGTATGGAACATGGGAAAACTTCTTCTGGTAAAACATTTCCAGCCATTTAGGTCACAAAGGACCCACTGGTGTCAAAATTGCCTTCTGAATTATGTGAGCCATAAGTTTTCTCTGTGCTTTGGTGACTGATGCACACATGCCACAGCTACTTTTGCACTGTGATCATCATGCCTTTTGCTTTGAGTTCTCAGAGGGTTGTATCAAAGGGGTGTTTCCCACATCTTTCATCATTCTTGTGACTCCCCTTTGAAGTGTTTTCAGTCTGGTGTCCCTCTGAAGCTGCAGCCTCCAAAGCTGCTCTGGTGTTCCTGGTTCGTCAGCAGTGGGCATCAGCAGCAGTGTCAGATGTAATGGAAGTTTTTGTTGTAGTGCTGATCTTCCCAAATATAAAAGTTGAATTAAGGTTACTTCTGTAGTGGCCATCCATTGATCTGATTATTCACCTCTGCTTCCAAGACTTATTTTTTTGGTTTTTTTTTAGAACAAGTCTACTCTGCAGACTTTGATGTAATTGAGAGAAGCAAGATTTAATGACCCTGCAGCTCAAGTGCTTCTCCTATGTGTGGAAGCTGCTCATTAGCCACAACCCTCCATCACAGCTGCCCTCATAGACACTCTTACCCTCTAGAATTGGTCTCCAGTCCTTGTTTCCAGATGTGTGTCTGGTACTTGACTGCATCTGCTGGGCTTCATTGTTCCTCACCTCCCCACTTGTCATCTGCGAACTTTTATCAGATAGTTTTGACTTCCTCCTGACAAAAATGTTGGCTGCAAGGCTGTGAATCAGTCCCCACTTGAGTCTATTGAAAGCACTGCTGCTCAGTTTAATAATTCAAAGTCTATTGCATGGGCACCGTATCAATTTTATCTTTCATTAATCAAAATGTGAGATATAAAGTCAAACGCCTCGCTGAAATTTAAGAATACTGGATCAAAAATTTAGTCTGATAGAAACATAAAATGAATTTAAAGTGGCTCATTGTCTGTAAAAATTCAATCCTGGGCATTAATTATTCCATCCTCTTTTTGTTCCATCATCAATCAAGTGCTTTCTCTGCTAATCCAGTCCATCATCGTCATCAATATCAAAATCTCTATTTGACAGTTCCCATCTACTCTGTTTAAATGTCACAGCATTGTAGAACAAAGGTAAATGCTGTTCATTGTTTGCTTTGTCTCCTAGAACTAGCAATAAGGAGACAATCAACAATTGAGGAAAAAAAAAACCCCAACAAACCCTTATTTCAAACCAGTCAGGGGTGCTTCACTCTGGTGAGGGCTGAGACGTGGCTGTGGGACTCTTCCTTTTGTGATAGCTTTGGCTTCCTCTGTTTTGCAGCGTGGGCCTTGGTGCCCTAGGTAGGAGACGGGAATGGCATCTTGATATTAATCTCCTTTTTGTCCTCCAAAAGGCCCCGAGTCAGCCACTGCAATTAATGGAACCCTTGGAATACTCGGAGGGAAGCACGTCCAGTGCTTATCTGAAATTACACTCCAGCCCTCCGATGTGCTGCGGAACGCTCATCCCTGCTGGATGGGCTGCCAGGGCAGCGTGGGTTCTGTTGGAAAACCAACAGCTCCTTGGGAAAAAAAGTCAGTGGTGAATTAAAGGTCGTAGATAATGGGAGCAGGACTGAGATGATAGAGTGTGGAATATTCGAGGTTTATCAGGTATTTCAACATGGCCAGTATTTTCAGTTTAATGCAGATAATTAAAATCACCCCAAAGAAATGATCTTAAAGGAACGTGTTCTTGGAATGTGGTGCATTTTCAACAATATTAACTTTAGGCTATAATAATGTAGCATATTGTGCAGAGTCTGTGTAGGACAGATTTCTGCAGCTATTATTACAACTGTCCAATCAAAGAAATATCTCTGTATAATTTCTACAATTATTTAACCGCTAATTTGATTCTAAAATCGTCTTTCTAGGCAATTATTGCTGAAATCAATGCCATCTACTCATGCACACAGAGCAGAATTCCTAACATTGTAGCCAGCCTAAATTCACCAAATTGATGTTGAACTGCTTGAAGTAGTTGGGTATTTCTAGGACTTACTAAGTCTAACCAGGGGTATCTTGACTGTGAGGTCTGGGCTGGTCAGGGAAGGAATAGGAGGAGTCCTGGGGATATCAGTGGGTGGGGGACTGAGTCTCTGAGCAGCCAGCTGGGTCTGAAGTATGGGCGGTTTCTCCACTAAGTTTGTAGAGATCCAGCTGGGAGAGGCTTTCAGAAGGTTTTCAGAGGTTTTCAGGACTTTTCTTGTTATTCTGCAATAACGATGAGGGAAAAGGTGAAACGGGTATAGAGAGCATCAAGGACAGAAGATGACACTGATGCACTCCTAAAGCGCAGGCTTAAACAAACTGAAGTTGCCATTTTAAGGTACCCAGCAAGTTGTACTGCTCATCTCTTGAGCCCTTCAGTGACTGGGACAATGCAAATAAATAAAGATTTATCTGGAAGATGAATAACTGCAGTGTGGTATTTGAGTTATCTGTGCTCTTCTTAAAATTGGCTTTCCCCCTTCAGTAAATGGCAGGTCTTTTCAGGAGATATAATTGTTGCCAGACAACAGAGTGTGAAGTTACCTGCATAGTTAAACTGGTGTAGTCCTGAGACATCTCTGTGTGAGTGTGACATTTTCAGGAATACTGTGAACTTTATTCATGGTTCACAACAGTTCAGAGTGGTGTACATTTGTTCTTTTGATATTGTTGATTTCTCTTTCCAGAAAGAAAACAAATACAGTAATATGCTTATAAGTCTTCTCACACTTTTTTGTGTGCGTGTGTGTGTGGTTTTTTTGGTTGGTTTTTTTTTTGTGTGTGTGTGTGTGTTGTTTTTAAATCCAAATACATTTTTGTTGAGAGTAAAGACAAGAAGTATAGTGATTCATCCTCTCTCTTGTTTCCTTTACTTTTGTAGAAATGTAGTTTGGGAGTAATTAACTTGAAAAGTGCGTAGATCTTACCTCACATCATCTACCAGTAAACTACCAGCTAAAGAATAAGTTAAATCATGTGTGTGAAAGCTGCTGTGAGCAGCAAATCCCCCCTTTTCAGTGTCTTTGTGTAAATCTGGGTGTTTCAGCACATCTTCATAGAAATAACATGGTTTTGCCTCTTAAGCACTCAATGTGTGCCTCTGCAAACAAAGATTTATTAGTTACAGAGCACCTTCCCCTTTTTACAGACTTTATAATATCAGAATAATGCCATTGTTTCTCTTCAATGCCATTTAAACATGTGAAAAGTTATACAAAAATTATAGTAATTACCTAATGAAAAGTTATGTCTTTTATTTCTCTGTTTCTGTATGAAGTAAGACTTAGCCCCATCTGAGTAACACTTAGAATTCTTTAGCTCTACCAGTACTTTACCCAGTGATAATATTGGCATTTGTTCTTGTAAATAACTGAAGGATTGCTATTTCAGCTGATGCCACAGTCTCCTTAGGGAAATGACTTTTTATGGCTATTAACACTGCACCTTTGATAATTTTCATCTTTAAAAGGGGAACATAATCTCAATTTGGATCACAGAAAGGCTTTCTATTTAGTACAAGTGGATTCTTACGACTGAGGCGGCAGTATGATTTGGGAAACTTAGAATAAATGGAGTTTTATGCAAGGAATCATTTTTGATTCCTAAAATGTATACTGACTGTTAATAGTGTGGCATTTAGATGAGGTTTCTGGGGCATATTTTTGTCAGTGGGGTGCAGTAGGGATTATTTTTAAATACTTGCCAACCTGTACATATCCCATTGTGTGCTAAAAATCGCTCTCAGGAGTATTTTTAGGCTCACTGGGTAAGCTGTCTTTGCTGGAGAAAACATTCAAGTATTCAAGTATTCAAGAGGAACCAGATAGTGAAGTCACTTAAGGAGATGTCTCTTGTGGGTGCCCCAGCACTTGCGAGGAGTTTATGCTCCTGTTTTGTATTCTCTCAGCTGGGAAACCAGGGAAATTCTTCATCTCCTTGAGGAAACAGAAGGGTCACAGTCCACATCAAGCCTGTTCCCACCAGGCAGTGGCTGTGGTGCAGGGGTCTTTTGGTTCACCTGGAGTTTTTCAGCTCTTCTGTGGGGTTTCCACATTGGAAATTATGCTGCGTGTGCCGTGCTCTGAGTTTTGTGGGGCTTCTGGATAGCAGGTGCTTCCTGTGTTGACTCCAAGCCCACTGTTCCTCAAGTGCAGCGTGGGCACATGTCTGTCTTGGGCTGCAATATAAGATGTGTTCTATTCCCTTCTGTTGAAACCAGTTGGGCAGGCGTTTTCCTTCATCTCTTCCATGACCTATCCCTCATAACTCCGGGGGGATCCTCTGTTAATGGGCAGCTGTTAAAACCAGGTGGGGCAGTGTTCTTTATCTCTTCCACACCCATCCTCCCTCCAGGGGGAATCTTCTATTCATGAACAATCAAGGCTCACTGCATGGCTGATACAATTCCATCATCAGCACTGGGAGATGCTCCACCCAGGGGGAAGAGCCCAGCATTCCTACCTGGATAAAACCTGAGATTGAGAACACCAGGACAGCCTGTTTGCACTGGATTCCCAGAGGAAGGTCAGACCCATCTACACCACCACTGGACCTTTCTATAGGATCAGTGCCTCAACAGAACCACATCTGTCACTCCAGGAGGACTTATTTGGACTGCTGCCAACACCCTGACCCACAGGGTGTCACGTTGTGTTCTTACTCTGTCAGTGTTTTTCTTTTTTGTTCAGGTTTTTTTTCTACTACTAAATTTGCAATATTCCGAGTACAGAACTGTTATTCCCATTCCCATAGCTTTGCCTGAAAGCCCCTTAATTTCAAAATTATCATAATTTGGGAGGCAGAAGTGTTTACACTCTCCATTCCAAGGGAAGCTCCAGAGCTCCAGCTTTTCCCTGGCCTTCCAAACAAAGACAGTGTCAAGCACTTCTGGTCCTTCCTGGGGTGTGGGAGTGTGTGAAAGGCTTTGGTTAAACTCTGCCTGGGCCTCGCTGCACGGCTCCTGCTGGCAGAGCTGTTCAGAGATGACATTATGCACATTTATTCATACCATCAGCTCCAGAGAATTAATGTACCCTAACGAGCGTCTGCGCTCGCCACGCCAGCAGCAGTATTTACATTCTATGAACTCAGGCTCCTACGATCCACCCTATTGCACTTTTTGCTTCCAAAATGTCATGAATTGCAGTAGCGTCACCAATGCGGAGTCAGCAATACACTCACAGATCTTGCTGTATTAAACCCCGTTTCTTTATGTATTTCTCAGGAAACAGTGGTCATGGGGTAGTTCCTCTCTCTAAATCCAGAGGGGAGAGAGGGCCCCAATCCATTTTACTGTGACCTATTCTACTGTGACGGGCTTCTGCTGAGTTAATCTCAGCCTCAAACATCAAATTTTTGGCTTCACTTTCTGTCAGCTTGGGTTGTCTCAGATCAGACAATCTGTATGGTCCCAATGCTACATGCCTGCTCCAAGTTTACAGTGTTTGCCATCCCAGTGTGACAGCACATTTTTGGGAGGATTTGCAGCAAAGAGGCAATATAGATCTGAATGTATTTCTCCTCAGGAGTGAATGCATCACTCTCAGTGCCACCTGCCAGCCCTGACACTCTCTGAAGGCAGCAGGCCACCAACTTGCCACCAGCATGGTGATATCAAACACCTCCATAACACCCCGGGAGGCTGCTCCTTTCCTGGCATCACAGGTCTCCATTTTGTCTTTGTGTTTTGTTCTTTGACTCAGGCAGAAACACGTTGTGCATTTCTAAATTGATGTTTTTATCTAATTGTTTTTAATGGTTGTTTCTTTCAGGCCAGCTGATTCATACACTTTCCCGAGCATTTAATTTGGTTTCTCCATTAATTCCATATCAGGGAGTAATTAGAATAGACAAAGAAAGAATAAGTAGGACTGAAGTTATGAAACAAAACTGCCATGTGAATTTATTGCCTGTGGTTCTTTGAGACCCAGTCATCTGCTACAACTTCTTTTAATAGCTCCTTCTGACTTTAATGTGATCAAAACAAATGTAGCATTTTGTTCTTGAGTTACATTTGGACTCTGCTGCTTAGAGGTTGGCACAGAACCCACAGAAAGGGTTGGAGCACTGACCATGAAGATAGGAATACCCAGAGCAGGGGGGATGTAGTGCAGAGCCTGCCTGGAGCCCTGGGGTACACGGTGCTCTTTCCTCAGGCAGCTCTCTGCCCGATGGTGCTGGCAGAACTCTTTCACAAAAACAATTCTGACTTCTTTAGGATTTTGCAAATGCATTGATTTTTGATACAGTTTGATAGTGCAAGAAACACGAGGTAACTTTTCAAAATATTTTGGTTGCTTTCCTAGGGGAACAAAATTAAGCCGTGGATTTTACCTTTCTCTTCCCAGTCCGTTTGAAAGATTGACAAAGTACAACCTTTCTCAGTAACTTTTTAATCCTTTGGCCAGTTTCCATCACATTTGTCAGAGATAGAGTTGTCTGCTGTCTCAGGTTCTTCCTGCTTTCATGAAATTCCGTGCCTGCAGAGACAGAGGGGAGCTGATAACAAATGCTGGGCTGTTATCTGCCATTTCCTGATGCTCCCAACCAGCACAGGCGTGTGATGGCAGCTGTCTCAGGTGGCACACAAGGAGCCTGGACATGGGGAAAGGGCTGGGAGCTCCGGGGTACAGTGTGGGGGTGTTGGCATGGGGAGAGACAGGCAGGAAGAGGGGAAGGGTGGGGACGAGCTGGGTTCCTCTGCTAGGGGTGACTTCCCCATCAATTCCTGTTTTATTGTGGTAGAGGGGTACTGGCCTGTGCCCTGGCCCTGGGAAATAAACTTCATTTTGGGCATGAGGCTGGGGGGGAGGTGTAGGAGAAGGGAATACAGGTGACCTCACCCCTGATAAGTAACAGCTGTGTTAATTACCCAATTCAGCATCACCCCTGATGAGACACAGCTGTATCCAATAAAGATGAGTGTGATAAAAGGGAGTGGGTTGGGGGGTGGGGGTTGTCAGTGTCATGGAGGAGGAGCAGCCTTGAGGAAGAGGGAAGATCAGGGAGGAGGAGGCAGCAGCGGCAGCAGCTCCTGAGGAGGGAAATCCCTGCTGTGAGGTCAGTGTGGGTCTGGAGTTAGAGCCTCTTGTTGGAACCTGCAGTCACAGTCTGGCTGGGTAACAGCTGCACTCACAGCCTGCACACTGATCCCTGCAGTCACAGTCTGGCTGGGTAACAGCTGCACTCACAGCCTGCACACCGATCCCTGCAGTCAGAGTTCAGCAGGAAAGAACCAGCAGTCAGAGGCTGCAAGGGAAACCCACAGCAGGAGCTGCTGCAGCCAGTCAGGGAATGGTTGGAGTCAGGATGGCTGGGCTGTAAAGGGGAATAAACCAGGGCCTTTTTCATGCTGTGATTAACAAGGAGTCTGTGTCTTGGCTCATTTCTACCTTCTAACAAGAGGGCTGCTACAACAGGGAGGCAGGAGCCACCTCTGGGTGTAGGGGCAGAGAGGGATGGTAAGCATCTCCCAGAACCAAGCACCATAAGTGCAGCTGGAGAGACATTACTGGTTCAGTTGTTTCATTCCTCCAACACAGTACCAAGAAATACAAATTATCTCTTAAAAGGTCTGACCTATTTCTTCAGGCTTTTCTCATTTGAAACAAAACTCCTGTCAGCGCTTGGTCTTGTTTACACAAACACATGTACAAGTGCAATAATCCTCTTTTATTTCATGAGCATTATCCTGCTGAGTGCTCCCTTGCAGCTCTAGGTCCTGCATTTATCATTGTGGCAGTAATTTAAACTTTTCAGCAGTTTTCCACAGTGCAATTGTCAAAAAAAACCCCAAACTTCCCAAGTGTCCATTTCAAAGACACAAAATTGTATTTTGTCTTCCAAGATATCTATTTTGTCTTCCAAGATATCTTGCATTTAAGTCATCAAGTGGCAAGCACTCAACAACTTTCTCAAAATAAGCTTTTTTTTTTTTTTTTCTTTCTCTGAGAGATTATTCAGAAATTGTTAACTAACCCGTATCAGGTTTATGGGTAATCCCAGGAAGAGGTGATGCAGATCACTGGTGCTCAGCCATTTCTTTGGAGAGAGAAAAAGAAAGAGGACACGCTGCAGTGGGGAGTTTTCAGCTCAGTGATTTACATTATCACAAAGTGTGATTTAAGCTTTTATGGTAAAACAAGATGAAATTAACATAAACTTTGGTGCAAAAATTGCAATATGTTCCAGTTGGAACTTTCAGAAAATGCTTAGAAGTAAATAGCAAGTTGGACTCTTGGAAGCTTCTCTCTCCCTGTTCATCCCAGTTGCTGCCTCCTGGAATGAAACTAAAACCTGCTCATCACTCCTTGGTAGCTGGCTCAGGCCTTGTGAAGGTGCTCCCATGGTTATAGGAGTGAAAAGGGAGGATCCCAGTAGGAAGTCATCCCCATTTTGAGTTTGCTGAACTCTGCCTGTAATTGTCTGGATGTGACAACCCAAAGCACCAACCTGGGTGGTTCCTCCCTGTGTCCTGATATTCAGTGTTTTAGCTCCTGGAGCACTACTCCTCATTAGTGGGTGTGCTATTACAACTCAGATTTACATCAAGGCTTCCGTGAGCCACAAGCTGAGGTTTTACAATACCCTATTTCTTGTCATTTTTGCCTTTTCTTCAGTGAGGAAAAACCCAACCCTCGAAGTACCCAGGGGTTTGTAAAGGCTCAGTTTTAAGCACCACAGGTAGTTCAGTATTTTTCAGTGAGTCAGTGGTACCAGAGCGCTGGCTGCTGAGAGTTACAGAGGCGTTTGGGTGCCTGCAGTTGCAGATGGGAGCCTGCAAGATCACTGGAGGAATTTAGGCACAGGAATTGCACTGCCTCTTCAAGGGGCTGGTGGCTTCTCAAGCGAGTAGGTGTTAGCTGGCAGCTCCTGCAAGTCTTAGGAGGCACTTACATGCCTCATTTGTAAATCTGCCCCTGAGGCACTTGTGATGAATCGTTCCAAGCTCTGTATTAGTTTCGTGTTTGTTTTGTCATCCGTGCCGGCACTGCCTGCTCTGGTTTGTTTGCAAGGTTACGTGTTGCAGGTCATCCTTTGAGGAGCTTTCACTCAGCTCAAAGTCTCTTTGCTTGCCTTTAGTGTTAGTCATAAAGCACCAGCCCTTCATGTTGCTAACACTTAAAGATTAAAATCAGCTGGCACACACTGGCGTTAATTTTGCAGTAGTTAAGCAGAGTTGGTGCAAGGTGCTTGGGCTATTCAGTGCTGCCTTTGAGCAAAGACTGCTGCTTACTTCTGGCTCTGACTTATGGCTCTCAAGAGGCACAAATGCCCTTTTAAAAGTGAACAAATCTTAGCCCTGTGCATGTGTTCATATGTGTTTCATGCTCTTTTATATGGCAAGGACTGTTTTGGTAGCTGTGCTAGACTGGAATATTAAGTAAATGTATTTGTAGGTGAATGTATGGCTTGTATGCAAATCTGTGTTCTTTTCTGAATCCCTGCTTTGCCCCCCATGTTTCTGTAAGGCCAGCATCTGTTTATCTGAAGGTGATATCTTTAGAGTTGCTGTTTTCATGAATATTTGATCTGATTTAGGGTGCCCAGCTCTGTGATTTATGTTAATGAATTAACAATCGCTGCAATTTCAGAATATATGAAAGAAATGGAAACTAGCTCTCTCCCTATATTTATTTCCTGCAATTTGTATTCACTCCTGATTTGCATTTGACTCGAGAGCCACCCACACTGCTTCACACAGGTTGGTGTAGCTGGGGAGGGCTCTGCAGCAGAGCAGTCTCCTCCTCACTCAGGGTGTGGGTGCACGTCTGCCTTCCCCTGCAGTGAGGAGCAGGGCTGCCTGCCCAGCTCGGCCAGGGGATGCCACCAGGGTTTCACCTCTGCCAGGCACCCAGCTGGGATATTACATTCAACAGCCTGCAGGATTTTTTCATGTTTTTTGGGATATTTAGCCTAACACTGCTTCTTTGCCTTTGCAGACTTTGTCTTCCTTCCAAACTCCCTTTTAGCTCCTCCACACACAACTGCATCAGGCACCTGCCCAGTGAGAACTGGGCAGAATGCTGGAAAAAAATCCAGCACCAGAGAGCCCTTTTGCAGAATTGTCACCAAAACTGGGAAGAACTGAGGAAACCTTCCAGCCTCTGCTCCCTGCAGCACACATTGCACACACAAACACACCCAGAGCTGGTGGGATAGGCAGCAGCACTGCAGCTGCTGCACTGCTTCACACCAAAGGTGCCAGGCATGCCCTGCACCTGTGCTTTGACCTGTGCATGGCCCCAGAAGTGATGTGCCCATTTTCAGGGTGGTTCCCTGTGCCTCCTGTCACTGCTCTCCTTGGTGTGCTCAGCAGTGGAATTAATGTGACAGGAAGATGGGAAGGGTGACATGTTTGTTACAGGAGATGGATGAGCACTGCTGGTTATCCTGCCTGCCCAGCTCTCTGGATGTCTCCAACACTGCCATCCTTAGCCTTTGCTTCATGAGGGAGGAGCATATTAAAATTCTTTAGCCTGAAAAAGATGAATTATTGCCTTCTTCTCTGCTCCTTTTCGGGCCCGGCTAGCTCAGTCGGTAGAGCATGAGATTTAATCTCAGGGTCGTGGGCTCGAGCCCCACGTTGGGCACCATCTGTTGCATTCTCCTCTGCTCCTTTCGGGCCCAGCAGCTGCAGAGGTTGAGGGCAGCATCCCTCTGGGTGCAGGATGGAAGGGGAGGTACAGGAGCCTCACTGGAGCCTTTGGGGGGAAGTCTCTTGGTTGTGCAGCAGCTGAGAGCGGCGTGTGGGCAGGCAAGACCGGACACGGCTTCTCAGGGTGTTTGCTTAGGTGTTTATTTGGGGATCCCACCCCTTGAGGGGGCATGGCCCCCACCCAGGGAGCCTCCAGAGCGGGAGGCCAGGTCAGCCCCCCACCAGACAGCCAGATGTCCCAAGAGACCAGCCAGATAGAGAGAGCTGATCCCTCCTGTATCCACTTAAGAGTGTCCCCCGAGTGGGGCAGGTCCAAGGCTTGGAGCAATGGGATACTGCAGGTAAGGGGGGCTGGGTGAACCCATAAGGCATCCAGGATGAGGTGATGGGCAGGAATTATACTGAATGACAATTTAGGGAAGGGTTGCGACTCAGCAATGAACCATACATTTTGGGGTGAACAGAACATTTAGGAAATTAACCACTACAATGAATGAAGGGGTTTTTTTGCAATTGTGAATGGCCATTCATGGAAGTGATTGAGGTGGTGAATAGAGACTCACTACTGGCTCTTTTCATTTATTTGTATTTATTTGCTACATATCTCTCTGAACCTGGGCTGCCTACCACTAACTGCTGTACAAACACCAGGCTCAAAGGTCACCTTTCCCCAGCAGCTCACGATGCTTCTGTGTCCTGTCCAGCCCACTGCTGATGGGCAAAGCCTTTTGTGCTGCTTTGAGCTTCATCTGGAGTAGTTTTCCTCTTCCATTCCACTTCTCAGATTACTTTATGGGTGTTTTGTCCCTTATAGGCAACACAGTTCCTAGATCAGGTGTTCAGGGATGAAATGTGAACATCTTCTGGCACCACAAAAGTGGATTTTACTCCCTTTCCCCAGATATGCATTCTTTGCTGTTGAAAGCATTTGCAAGTGAGAAAATGGCAGTCTTCCACTTTTCCTAGCTGAAAGTACAGCCAATTTACTTCAGGGAGCTACATGGGGCATTTTTTAATTAATCCTTTCCGTAAATGTTGATGTTGCATTACATGATTGGCATAATGGGTACTAAACTCCATGGCTCAGGGTTGTTTTCCAGTTATAATTTTGGAAGAGACATAAACATAAAGGAGAGGGAGTACAGTGAAGTTCTCAAAGTTGCCAAGGTTATATTTTTAAATCAACTCTCTTCCATAAACCTTCCCCCCTTACCTTCTTTGCTGGTATTTCTAATTCTCGGGAAACTGCTGAATTCTACATGGTTATTGTAAAACATGACCTTAAGGTAGGCTGCTACTTCTCCTCAGGAAACATCCTCAAATCTGCTGGATTAGGGCTTGCAGGGTTTTCAAACTACATGAAGATACTTAAAATCTTGATAGTGAACAAGGTAACACTGAGCAGAGTCTGTCAGCAGTGAAATGGAGTCAGCATTTTACCACTTAGAGCACTGAAAGTAATTCAATGAAATGAATAGAAAAAAACCAATTATATCAAATTGCTATGGCAGATATTTGGACTGAAAGTGCAGTGCAATAAACTCATATTCATATCAAAATGGAAAATCATATGTAGAGTACGGCTAATCACTAATTTTCTTGCATTTTTATTGAGCTCATTTCTAAATGAACGCAGTGATTTCACAGCAGTGTTGATCTTCTTCACCTGCAGTGCACTCACTCTGTTATTAATGTAATTTATGAACAATATTACACTAACGCCTCAAGGTGTACATTTGGTGGTGTTCCTGTTATTAATGGTTTATTGCATCAGGAACTCTGGCATTGATTCACACCTGGTCATTTTTTGTCATAACACAGGATACCTGGTTTTGTACTCTCTTCTTTGGACCTCTTAGCTCATTCCTCCTCTGAAGGGGCTCAGTGAGTGGAGGGAGAATGTGGAGTGAGGCACCTGAAGCATCTTCCATGCAACTTCTCTCCATCTAAAGTGTGCTCATTGTGGGCACACTTCTGCGTGTTTCTGCGTTGCAAGCAGAATTCATTTGCTATTGATTTATTGAAAATGGCTGAATATTGCTGATCGGGGTAGGAGAAGCCTCCATGTGACTGTTTTAGTTGAATTGCTGTTGACAGCGCTCCAGTTTGGTCCTAGCACTCCAGTGGTGCCTCAAGATTTACTAACCCTGACCTTTACATATTTAGCAGAATTCCCTGTTACAGCAATTAAACAAGCAAACTATTATTGAGCCATGTATGTTGACAATTAAGATGAGGTGTTTGGGTTTCAAGTGGCAAGTGTAACCAGTACAATTTACAGCTTGCACTAAACCTCACTAGTTATAGCCAAGGTAAAAGGTTTTTAATAGTTGCTTGGATAAATCATCTTTTTTCTTGCTTGGGCAGTCTCACCAGACAGTGTTTCAGATTGTGGAGTGAAATCATTTAATGACCTGCCCCTTTATGGTCATATCCTTTGAAAAAATCTTACCTTAATGAGCAATGCTCAGACCTGGGGACCATTTGGTGGTGAGGGGAAGCTGTTGTTGCTGTTGGTTTTTATTAGTGTATACCAGAGTAAATGCACTGACACAGCAGTGATGCTGCAAGGAGGAGTCTGGAAATAGGGAAACGTTGCTTTTGAATACTTACAGAATAGTCTTTAATTTCATAGTCTCTTTTCTTACTTTTTAAGCCCTTGAAAGTTTTTATCTATTCCAGTAAATAATGGATCAAAAACTAGGAATGAACCAGGGCTGTGAAGCAAGGGCTGTTATCAGTGAGAGCACTGTCTCAGCTGTAGGATTTGAGAGATTATTTTTGCTGTGGAGAACAAATGCAGAAAGGAAAAGGTCTCTTGGGAACACGGCAGCTGCCATGGGCTTGGTGCTTTGGAATGCAAAGAGTGAGCACAAGAGGGTTTGTTCACTATGCTAATGCAAAATGTTTCAAATTAAATTTGAGTTTAGCCTTTTTCTGAGTGTCTAGTTTGAGAAATCTGAGGTCTGATTTAGAGTGTGTTGAGAAGATGGAGTTTTGACAATGCTGCCAAATTCTAACAGGTCTTTAGAATGACTGAATTGTCATTTTTCAGAGGCTCATAATGAGTAGATTTGGCTGGATAATCATGGGGACAGTAAATGACACATTTCTATGTGTCTTCCTGCTCAGAAGAATTTGTGTGCTTGTATTTCTCAAAGAAAGAGCTGCAGGAATTTCTGTGAGGACAGAATAGCAAATTTCATCCTGAATTTTTTCTTAAAAAAAAAAACCACCCCAGTAATCTGTTTTATTGAAACCCACATCCCTTTATCTCCAGGTCTGATTTTAGGATCGTCTCTGTATAACACCTCCTCTTGAATATTCCATTTTAGAAAACAGAAAGAAGTGAAAATGGGGCATTGTGGCAAGAATTCAGCAGGCTCAGCTGCAGGAGTCCCTGGCAGGGATGCCTCTGGTACAGCCCTGCCTGTCACACCCAGAGTGCCGCTATCAAAGCTGCAGATGAGCTCTGGGAATTGAGCTCACAGGTACCAGTCCAGCACATCAGCACCGGGGGATTTCTTGCCTTTCCTTCTTTTTAAGTCTTCAGTGGGTTGTGATTAGTGATCCTTTGTTAAGAGGGTGTCACAGCATTGGCTCTCCTTTCAGAGGGAAATGCTCATTCCCCTCTAAACGAGCTGCCAAGATAGGGACCTGGCGGGATGCAGCGTGGCAAAAGTACTTCAGTCTTGGAATGGAAATAAATATTTACAGCTATTTCTCCAGAGCTCCTTGGTATTGATAAAATGAGCAGGTCTAATTAAGGAATGTTTGTTGAGGCTGTGATGACTCAGCCGCTGGTGCAATAAACAGAGGAACAGTGACATTTCCTTTCCCTGCTTGGAAGGTGCTCCTCCTGTGGTTTTGTGGCATGAGTGACTGGTGTTGGCACCATCTGGGCTGCCCCTCACCTGTGGAAATCCTGTTGCATTAAAAGCTTGCATCAGCCTTTTTTTTT